>CM047513.1:33040594-33050861 GCA_026122265.1 Ammodytes dubius | reverse complement strand
AAAAAATAACCAAAAAGAGGAGTATGCTTTACAGTGTTTTGATACTTTTATCATATACAGCAATTTCTTTACCGACCTCAATCCTGGCTGGAATACTCCACCCAGCTACGGTAATATTGAACATGTCCCATGTCCAAATGTCACCACTTAGGTCCCCAGAAATACACCCACCAAGTGTGAACGGACACACTTTTCTCTAGATTGTATATGTTTTCTTGTGCAAATAAACCTTTCTCAATTTGTTCTTATTTATTGAGTTTGTCTCTCTACTGTATTTTTACGACCATTTAAATATATATATATATATATTTAATATATATATATAATTACTATTTTTTCACATTATCCACACTATATAAACTGTGGACAGAAACTGCAGGACAAGAATCACTAACAGAAAACACATTCAGAAAATAAATATAAAAAATTAAACAAGAGGTAATGGACAATCGCTTAAAGTTGAAGCGATATATATATTGTTAATATAAGTGTTAAATCGCTCTATTAATCATACAGTGATCGCTTATATAGTGTGTGCGCGTCATAACACAGCTCTCTCTGCATGTAATCTGAAGATAAACTTTTCGGGGATCCCACAACCTGATATCCAATCAGAAGAGAGAACACTACAAACGGGTAGTCTTTCTGCCGGTGCGCATGCAGAGTGACAGATGGGTGAATGTGCCTACAATGGCAGAGCAGGTAAAAATCCTTCCAATGTCTGTTTTGATGGTTTTTATCATGTTTTATAACACTCACGGATCTGAGATGATGCTAGATAACTTGCTGCTTGAAGACCGCAGTGCATTAATGTGGGAGGGAGGGGACTGCTAACTGCAGTCACCGACAGGAAGTTAGCTAAACTGACCATTTTGCTTACTGAACCTTTAATCATGGCATTCTCGCCCATCTCCAAGGTTAAAAAGAAATCGCAATGTTTATAACAAATCTGTCTGACTAGCTAAATAAACAGACTATTTTTCCCATCGCTTTTCACCCAACTCATATGACCCTGCGTTCCAATCCCCATACTTCCATACTATGAAGTATGCCAGAAAAAGATTTAGGTTGTCCCAACACATGCAAGTCAATTGTAGTATGCTGAAAATACCTAAATGCCCCTATGTAAAGCTGGCCTGGCTCCGCCCGCCTACCTACTTCCGCCAAACTTAATTTTCCCTTCAGTAGTCAGTCTGGGTCTGGGGTGTATTAGTGGGATTCTGCTCTAACAGATTTCTGAGTGTCCAATCAGCGAACAGAGCGAGTGGCTGAGAACGATGACGTTGAAATCAGTTGAATGCTGCGTTCCTTTATACTCGGAACTCAGAAATTTCCGACTTGGTAGTTCCGAGTTCCGACCTGTCTGTGTTCCAGTGCATCTGCTCGGGAAAGTATGGACGCCATCAACCTTTCTCATCCAAATAACTAAACGTAGGCTCTAGCAAGTTACTGTTGCCAGGACCGGTAGATCCATAGACTAAATATGTAGTGAAGTCAGAAATTTCAGAGTTCCCAGTACAACTGGAACGCACCGTCAGAAGCCGGCTCATGACACACGTCACGACCAAACGTTGATGCGATTGGTTGGCTGATCTAGAGTGGCACTGGGCAGATCCAATAGTTTTAAACTTCAACAGACACCCGCCTCCAAGTGAGTGAACGTTTGCCAAATAGAGCAGTTCCAGACCTTCTGTACAAATGAAATGAAGTACGATGGTCTGGTAGCACCAGGCTAATGTAAAGCGCTATATAAATTAAATATATTATTATAACTCCAATAGCATTTTGCAGTATTCCTCTTTATTCTTGACATTTCTCGATATAATGAAAAAATCTTCCTCCTGTGGCCCTAGAACTCTTCTGTACTTTAGTATGTAGTGTAGTAAAAAGAAAAAGTATGCAATTTGGAACGCAGGGTGAGTGTTATAGAAACTGGGAATTTAATAAGAAATAAAAGTGGAAATTTTAGGTTTTGGAAAACTGGGATTTGCTTACGCAGTATCTTTAAACACAGAGGCTCAAGCTACAGTCTGTGTTTACACAACAAGCCAGCGCCCATCCCCCCTAAGCATCTTAAGGTTAAGATTATCATACAATCCATCTAAAGCTTTACAGGTTTTCCCCCCAGCAGCAGCGTAGTTGGAAATGCTCTTAGTAATGATCACAGATTAACAAGTGACTCCTGCTGCTAGTGGACTAAGAGGATCTAAAGAAGTCACAGAGCCTTTAGGAGGAACTATAGAGGGCAGCTATACATTTTAAGACGTTTTTTGAGCTTTGTTAAAAGGTGAAGTAAGCGATTTCTTTATGTTAAAATCTTCCAGTCACTCGCTCTGCATGTAAATGGCAAATAGGGATCCCACTACTGATAACCAATCAGAAGAGAGAATGCTACATAACTGGCACCCGTCTCACTGCCGGTGCACGTGCAGAGCGACAGAGGGATGAATGTGTATGCCCTACAATGGCGGAGCAGGTAAAAATCCTTCCCAATGTCTGTTTTGATGGTTTTTAATCATGTTTTATCACACTTATGGATCTGAGATGATGCTAGATCATCTTGCATCATCTCAGATCCATAAGTGTATCTAAGATAACTCACTGCTTGAAGGCCCAGTGCATTAATGTGGTGACGTAGGGACGAGCGAGGGGACTGCTAACTGCAGTCACTGACAGGAAGTTAGCTAAACGACCATTCTGCTTACTGAACCTTTAAGTGGCATTTCATCAGTGTTTAAATGAGAAAATAAAACTATACACAGACGTTTTCAACAACTGATAGTTTCCAGCTAGCTTCTGTTGTCATCCTCCTCTTTTTCTTCATCTCCTCTGGCTGAAATGCCACTGCCCTGATGCTGGATTTTTTTCTGATTATGTATTTTCAAAGTTTTCCATTTAGTAATGTTTTTTTCCCTTTATTTATGATATTTATACAGCAAATCTAACACTAAAATGACATTAACAGATTACCAATAGATGACATGCATTTCATGAAAACTTGGAGGAGCCACCACTGCTTCACTTTAAGCATGAAGTTGGCCTCCAAAATCCGTTGAGTAAATATTTCGGACACTAATATGTTGTAAAAAATTAATTAAGATTTTAACTGTGGCTTTATCCAACATCTAGACTTTTTTTTTTTTTTTAAGACGCTAATTTACATAAATTAGATTATGTAAAAATGTGTTTATTTATTATTGAAACATTTCAGAAGAAATTGTTATACAAAAAATATATATTTTTGAATGTATGTAAATCAACAGGCAAAGTTTCATAAATTGATATCTTTAAGTTAAAAATGTTTTCTCTGTTACCTTTTACATAGAACGCAGGTAGACGGCCATGAGAAGAGGGGGAATTTCACTCTGCAGCAACAGCAAACCTGAGACACACACACACACACACACAGTACATTTACTGTAAACGCCGCACAGTGAGAAACATAAATGAGATTGGGTGACATTACCTTGCCTCTCTTCAGATTACTGTAGAGCTCTTTGTTTTGCAGGAACTTCTCCATCTCTGCTTTGACCAGCACGCGGCGCACGTTGATGACCTCATCCACCGTCAGGGCCAGGCTCTCCACAGGGTGACTGAACTCCTCCTGAACACACACAGGAGATCAGGCAGGCCAAGAAGAACACTCAATAGTTTACTCTATAGTGCACTCACTTTAACATGGACTTCCTTCAATTCTTGGGATTTCTAAGTATGTACTGTATGAACCCTATTTGTACCACTAATTGTATTTATTGTATATTCTGTATTTTTGAGATCATCATAGCATCGGGGCACAGTGTAGCCCTCTGACTCGAAGGCGAGGCTTAACTCACCATCCACTGGTGCTTATCCCCGGCTCTGGAGCCAGACCTGGTCCCTGGTCCCTCTGTGGTCTCCTCCACTGAACTGAGAGACAGGCGGGCCGGAGAGGGAGGCATCCAGCCAGGGACAGGGAGGGAGGCTGGGGGGAGGGGTGGGGGGGAGGCATGGAGAAGGGGAAAGAGATGGAGAATGTCATGACTCACGGCTCGGCAGCCTCTCCTTCTCCTCTGTTGTGTTGTATGTTTTCCCTTGTCTGTCTCTCATCTTGTTCTCCCATGTGTCTGTCTCCCTGTTGGCATGTGGGCGTGGCTGCACTCCTGGGCAGACTGCTCCAGGTGGGATTGTTGGCTAATCACACTCTTACTTAAACCTGTGGACTCCAGTCATTCAGCGCCAGAGTATACTACGTACCAGAGCGGTATATTACCCGAGATCAGGATTACCTATGTTTGTTGTTTTCTTCTAAGTCTCAGTTGGAGTTAGTGTTTACTCTGCTCCTCTTTTTCTTCCGTGCCAGTTGCCTCCGCTGTTCACCTTTCCTGCTCGCCTGCCTGCTAGATGTTTTGTTTTTGTATTTGTCTGTTGTTTTTATTCGTTGTAAGGCACTTTGAGCTACTCTTGAGTATGAAAAGCGCGGGATATTAATTTAAAAATTGATTGATTGATTGATTGATTGATTGATTGATTGATTGATGATTGATAAAGAAGTGTGAGAGGAAGGCTAGTGCTGGCTGGCCCATATACAGGTGAAACTCGAAAAATTAGAATATCGTGCAAAAGTTAATTTATTTCAGTAATTCAACCTAAATGGTGAAACTAATATATTATATAGACTCATTACATTCAAAGTGAGATATTTCAAGCCTTTATTTGTTATAATTGTGATTATTATGGCTTACAGCTTATGAAAACCCCAAATTCAAAATTATGAATATTACATAAAATCAATAAAAAAAGGATTTTAAATACAAAAATGTCGGCCCTCTATAAAGTATAATCATGCATATGTACTAAGTACTTGGTTTGGGCCCCTTTTGCACAAATTATTGCCTAAATGCGGTGTGGCATGGATGCTATCAGTCTGTGGCACTGCTGAGGTGTTATGGAAGCCCAGGTTGCTTTGATAGTGGCCTTCAGCTCGTCTGTATTGTTGGGTCTGGTGTGTATCATCTTCCTCTTGACAATAGTCCATAGTTTCTCTATTGGGTTCAGGTCAGGAGAGTTGTCTGGCCAATCAACACAGTAATACCATGGTCAGTTCAACCAGTTACTTGTGGTTTTGGCACTGTGGACAGGTGTCAAGTCTTGCTGGAAAAAGTAATTCAGCATCTCCATAAAGCTTGTCAACAGACAGAAGCATGAAGTGCTCTAAAATCTCCTGGTAGACAGCTGTGGTGACTTTGGACTTGATAACACAGTGGACCAACACCATCAGATGACATGGTGCCTCAAATCATCACTGACTGTTGAAACTTGACAGTGGTCTTCAAGCCCCTTGGATTTTGTGCCCCTCCACTCTTCCTCTAGACATTTAATTTGGATCAGTGATGATTTGAGGTATCATGTCATCTGCTGCTGTTGGTCCACTGTGTTATCAAGTCCAAAGTCACCACAGCCATCTACCAGAAGATTTTAGAGCACTTCATGCTTCTGTCTGTTGACAAGCTTTATGGAGATGACAATTTCCATTTCCAGCTAGACTTGGCACCTGCCCACGGTACCATAAACCACTGGTAACTGGTTGACTGACCATGGTATTACTCTGCATGAATGGCCAGACAACTCTCCTGACCTGGACCCCATAGAGAAACTATGGACTATTGTCAAGAGGAAGATGATACACACCAGACCCAACAATACAGACGAGCTGAAGGCCACATCAAAGCAACCTGGGCTTCCATAACACCTCAGCAGTGCCACAGGCTGATAGCATCCATGCCACGCCGCATTTAGGCAATAATTCATGCAAAAGGGGCCCAAACCAAGTACTTAGTACATATGCATGATTATACTTTCTAGAGGGCCGACATTTCTGTATTTAAAATCCTTTTTTTATTGATTTTATGTAATATTGTAATTTTCTGAGATTTTGAATTTGGGGTTTTTATAAACTGTAAGCCATAATAATCACAATTATAAAAAATAAAGGCTTCACATATCTCACTTTGTATGTAATGAGTCTGTATAAGATATTATTTTCACCTATAAAGTTGAATTACTGAAATAAATGAACTTTTGCACGATATTCTAATTTTTCGTGTTTCACCTGTACATCCTCAGTACACATCATTTGGACCAGCTGCCTTTGACAGCCGTGGCTTACATCCTGGCATGCACACAGAGGAGCCCCCCCCCTGTTGGCTAAGTCACGTACTACACAATAAATCTCATCTACATCTTAAAGTGCCTTGTCTCAGGCTTGTGGCATGCAGCAAACAGTTAACTCTGGAGCTGTACGGCCAGGCTGCTAATGCATGGATCACAGATAATACCCCCCCCCCCCCCCCCCCTTTGGCATATTATGCCATTAGCCTCAGTTACACTTTATCAGCACATCTTTATATTTGATTAGACTCCATCACAACACTGTCAGCAGAGGGCTGTATGACTGTCACTGGACTCACACATCATTGGGCTCTTATTTCAGTGAGGTAATGTGGTTGGTGCTTGAAGTTTAACTGAGGACAGACTGGAAGTAGGGGACATGGTTTCTCCACAAAAAGTCAATCAATGCATTGCCTTGGCTGTTTAAATAAAACCCTAATTTCTTTCTTCTTTTACTTTGAATTGATCAGATGTTCTAAAGTTAAAGGGCAATGGAAAAGGGGTTGTGTTACATGTTAAAGACCTACTTCACCGGTGGGAATATGAAGGTGTATTGAATTCTGAGATCCTATTTAGTATAAATGTGCAAAAAAAAATTGAAATTGGTTCATCCTAGCCTGAGAAAAGGCAGAAAGTGTTTTATGGTCTCACTGTCTAACCCTACATTTTCCTTACTGTGGCATCACAGTAAGGGTTAGGATTAACAGAACAGCTGGGCCAAGGGAAGACTGAGGGAAGAAAAACCTAATTCATTATATTATAATAGTGATTTTATAATGATAGAATGCCTGTTCCGTATGGGTGAAGTATTCCTTTAAGCATGAGAAGTAAACAGTTTTGTCATCACTTTTGTACTTAATAATAGACAAGGGCCTTCTTTCCATGGCTCAAGGCAGAAGAGCTGGAATCTTAAGTAAGGCTGTTCAGACTGGTAGATCTAGTGCACTCAGTAGTAGTTGTTTGTGGGGGCTTGGGTTTGATGTCAGTTCATGGCCAATGTAAAGTATAACTGGCACTCTGTCTCCCTCTGTGGGAGGAGAATTCAAACTGCAGCAAAAGCCATTTTTTCGTCTGCGGGTTTTTCAATGCACGCAACACAGCAGCTGATGTTATTAATTGTCTCTCGTTTAGCTAAATAGAAGAATCTCCCCAATTAAATGAACTGTTGCAGTGTATGGCTGTGGTTTATACTGTATACTCAGAGGCTGTAACAGAAGTGTGTACACTGATGTTAACTATTGAGCAACACAGAGATACTTAGACTATGTGTGTGTGATATGGTTAACGTCAGCTCTGTTCTACTCCAGTGTCCTAGTAAACAATGACAGTGTCTGACAGTGAGCCAGCTTCAGTTCAGTGACATTGGTGGAAAATCAAGGCTATGAGCAAAACTGGAACAACTGCTATTTTCTCTCAACAGTGTCACAGTGTGCTCATACTGAAGCATTAGGGTCATGGGAGACAACAAAATGAGAGGAGGGCGCTTTTTTATAAATGATGCACTTCAAGAAAAACATTGAAATGTCGCAAATAAAGTGGATGTACAATTTTGTGAATAAAGACGAAACTTATTTTCCACATTGTATTTCCTCTTTATTCTCAACCAAGAGCTTTATTCTGGACATTTCAACTTTATAATCAAAGTGCATAATGAAAAGAAATATATTTATCTTTTGCATAGCGCTGTGTAGAGGTAACCATCTCTAAACTGATGAACTAATACCAAGGTTTCTGCTGTGGTAGGTGTTGCCAGTCTACTCAGTGGTGAAGGATTACATCACTTGCCCACCGACAACTAAGAATATACAGTGGCTTGCAAAAGTATTCATACCCCTTGAAATTTTCCACATTTTGTCACGTTACAACCACATACGTACATTTATTTTATTGGGATTTATGTGATACACCAACACAAAGTGGCGCACCATTGTGAAGTGGGATGAAAATGAAACTGGTTTTATTTAAATTTTTATAAATAAAAAACTGAAAAGTGTGGCGTGCAAAAGTATTCAGCCCCCTGAGTCAATGCTTTGTAGAACCACCTATCGCTGCCATTACAGCTGCAAATCTATTGGAGTATTTCTCAACCAGCTTTGCACATCTACAGACTGATATATTTTGCCATTCTTCTTTGCAAAATAGGTTCAGATTCAGCATCAGATTTGGAGTGTCTGTCAACAGCAATTCAAGTCTTTCTCAATAATTCTCAATTGTTTTTAGGTCTGGACTTTGACTGGGCCATTCTAACATATGACTATGCTTTGATTTGAACCATTCCATAGTAATCTGGTTGTATGTTTAGGGTATTTACCTTCTGGAAGGTGAACCTCTCCCAGTCTCAAGTCTTTTGCAGACTCTAACAGGTTTTCTGCCTGTATTTGGCTCCATCTATCTTCCCATCAACTCTAACCAGCTTTCCTGTACCTGCTGAAGAAAAGGACCCCCATAGCATGATGCTGCCACCACCATGTTTCACTGTGGTGATGGTGTGTATAGGGTGATGTTGTAGTGTTAGTTTCCGCCACACATTGCATTTTGCATTCAGGCCAAAACTTCAAGTTTGTCTCATCTGACTATGCATGCGTTTGGCAACGGTTGGAGAAGGTGCTTGTTCAGAAGAGACCAAACTTGAAGTTTTTGGCCTTAATGCAAAATGCAATGTATGGTGGAAAACTATCACTCAATCACCCTATACACACCATCCCCACTGGAAACAGGTGGTGGCAGCATCATGCTATGGGGATGCCTTTCTTCAGCAGGTACAGGAAAGCTGGTTAGAGTTGATGGGAAGATGATGGAGCCAAATACAGGGCATATAACCTGTTAAGGCTGCAAAAGACTTGAGACTGGGGATAGGTTCACCTTCCAGAAGGACAACTACCCTAAACATACAAACCAGATTACAATGGAATAGTTTAAATCAAAGCATAGGCATATGTGATAGAATGGCCCAGTCAAAGTCCAGACCTAAAAACAATTGAGATTATTGAGAAAGACTTATAGCTGTTGACAGACACTCTCCATCCAATCTGATGCTGAATCTGAACCTGAGCTATTTTGCAAAGAAGAATGGACAAAATATATCAGTCTGTAGATGTGCAAAGCTGGTTGAGAAATACTCAAATAATTTGCAGCTGTAATGGCAGCGATAGGTGGTTCTACAAAGCATTGACTCAGGGGGCTGAATACTTTTGCACGCCACACTTTTCAGTTTTTTATTTCTAAATTTTATTTAAAACCATGTTTAATTTTCATTCCCACTTCACAATGTTGCGCCACTTTGTGTTGGTGTATCACATAAAATCCCAATAAAATAAATGTACGTATGTGGTTGTAACGTGACAAAATGTAGAACATTTCAAGGGGTATGAATACTTTTGCAAGCCACTGTATATATTTTTTTTTATTGGACATAAAATCCATTTGGTTCTTTTTTGCGTGGCAGCAGAAGAGTGCACATTCATTAAATAAAAAACTTAACAGGCAACTAGTTTCAATTCAAAGTTATAATAAGGCAACTAATGCTGGGCTTAACTACACAACTTAATGCAAATGAATAGTCGCGGACAATCTTCTAATGTCGGACTGAAATCACAGGAGTCTTGCTGGAGTTGTGGCGCGCGCCCGTAATCACAGTCGTTTGGTGTGAGGTTGTGATCTGACCCGATTTCAGCCAGTCTTCTTCCCGTCTTGATGTTAAGACATTATCAAACAGGTTTGATATTATCGCTAGTCTTAGGGGGTTGGCTCAAGCGAAATGACGTAAACACTGTCACATCTCTGACCACACAGAGAGACCATAGTCTCACTGTGCCCTGTGAGCCTTTCCGCACTTACTATACTGCTGGAGAACCAAGCTGACAGCTGCGACAATCGTAACACTTTACTGTCAAATTTAGGGTTAGGAGTTAGAGTTATTAGGGGAATCAGCAAATAAAGCTGGTCAAATAATTACAGGATGTCCCCCTCTCTGAATATTGAATTATCTTTTTTTTATTAAATAGGCCTATAATCACAATCGCGTTCGCAGTTTTTTAACGTGATCATGCATGACATTTAGCCTACGTGATAAGGGCATAAAGTAAAATCTCATTCTGTGACTGAAAACTCAGAGAACTAA
>CM047513.1:32960226-33040494 GCA_026122265.1 Ammodytes dubius | reverse complement strand
AATTTGATCGCTACATTCAGTAATTATGTTATGTTTACGTCTCGTAGTAGCGGTGTTTTTAGATATGACGGGCATGAGGTTTGAGTTGGTCTGGTTCGGTCTGGTTGGTCAGGATAATCCCTCCCCCGGCCGCTGGCGCAGGCAGTTCTTACCTCAAGCCCAGCTCAATCCTGGGGTTGGAGTTGAACCGGTTTTTACAGGCCGGAGCCGGTTCTCTGGCGTTGTGAAACCAAAACACTGGCTCTAGCTCCGAACTAGCCCGGAACCGGCTCCGATTTTTCTGCGGTGTGAAAGGCCTATTAGAGCCTGTATTCTGACCAAGCCCCAACCACAGCGATTTTTACCAGCATCCAATGAGGAAGTGACAAACATTGCAGTAGCTTCCGGTGGCCACTAGAGGGTGGTACCAAAAGAGAGCAATTTTTAATTGACTCACTTGTTAAACAGGCAGTTTTCACAGTCTTATTAAACCTATTTATGGGCTGGTCCCAAAACCATTCTAGTCTGTATGTTTAGGTCATATCTCCATGACAACACTGAGGGGGGTGAATTTTTTTGTAGCAGGCTAGTTTTTATTATATTGGAGGTTTAAATGTATGAATAATTAGGGGCGCAATCTTTTGAGTGACAGCTATCTGCCCGTTGTCCCTCACTTTGCCTCGGAGGTATACGTCAGCTAGATGGGCGTATCTCCCTCCCCCCGACGTCACATCGATGCCCTTTTTCGGAAAGAGGAGTGAGGCGGAGTAAAAATCTCACAAGATGGCGACGAGCATAAGCCAGGAGAATGGGATGCAGTAGGAATAACTGAGGTCAGCCCGGATGCTACATCCATTTTATATACTATCTATGATTCTAGCTGCCTTTCCTGCTCAATTCTCTCCTTCTCTGGGGTGTCAGTGAGGATACAGCTTGACATTTTCTTTTCTTATTGGGTTCCTTTCCTGGCTGCACCCTTTGGATAACATGTGACAACCAACCCCCCAAAAAATGTGACGACCAACCCCAACTGGAATTTATTGCTAGCATCAAGGCCAACAACCATCTGACAACTAATTAACTTGCCAAAAACAATCTAAAATATAGCTTACCCTTCACACTTTTTTAGGGTAACAGGTGTTTTGTTATAAACCCATTGTGTAAAAGCCTAGAAGAAAAATACTGAGGAGCCAAATATTTTCTATTTGACATGAAAAACACTAACAGTCCTCTCACCTCAAATGCAGCAGTCTAACTCCAAGGAAGACTATGTAGGTGACCTCTGATCCCAGTTGTGGATATTTACATACCAACATTTAACAGACAGCGCCTTTTGGTTCCGAGATATAACGATCGTGACAACCTACCCGTGTGACAAATTACCCCATTCTCCCCTCTCCGGTGGCTCCAAGGTCTTTGAATGACAAACAGCAGCCTCAGTCTCACTTCTGTCTAGGGCTGAGTGCGTATCGTTTAAAATGTTCAATATCGATAAAAAATAGTGTAAAATAAAAAAAGTTTTCAGTGCAAAATGAAAAAGGTGACATAAAGGCTCACTAATGTATGCATAACACATATTGTAACCTAATGTATTTTTCCTGGATGTCTCCACACAGCCAATCAGCAGCACTTTTAGATCTTGGCACATCAAGCAATGTTGAGATTAACCCCTTAGATATTGAGATTTGGTATTTGAAATTATTATATACTAGATGTATCGACGCATTTCGGTCAGTGCCAAAAAAGTATTGAAATTCGATACCCAGCCCTACTCCTGTCTAACCTGGTTCTACCAGATCATCATACTTCATTTCATTTGTACAGAGGGTCTGGAATCGCTCAATTGACAAATGTTCACTCACTTGAAGGCGGGTGTCTGTTGAAGTTTAAAATGATTGGCTCTGCCCAGTGCCATTTGGGATCTGCCAACCAATTGCATAGTGTTTGTGTCGTGACATACGTCTTGCACCAGGACCGGCCGGAAACCAACAAAACTCTCGCTTCCGACTTTAATTTATCGATATTCGGCAGCGTTGCCACAACAGACTGAATAGCTTCTCTCGTATCCTGTTCCATTGTCTTCCTTTGACTACAACTGAAACTGGCGCACAACCTCGACGTCATCGTTCTCAGCCACTCCTCCTGTTCGCTGATTGCAGCCCCAGACTGACTACTGAAGGGAAAATGAAATTTGAGCGTAAGTAGGTAGGCGTGCGGAGCCAGGCTAACTCCTGTCTGCCTTCAAAGTCTTTGAGCCAAGTGGAGATGAAACATTCCTCAAAGGTTAAGGACTAGAGAGAAAGATTACATGACATTTCTTTGTCTTTCTCTTATATCTGACCTGGTTTGATTCCGTTGTCTCCAGCAGTTAAAACCTCTCCTGACATTTCAACTACTTTTAAAGTGCTTCCTCTACATCTGACATTTCCACTGCGCTCAGTCCACTGACCGTGTCCTTTGAAATTGTGGGCGTACACATTGACATTTCGCGTGCTATCATGTCTTCATTATCATTCGATATGTAATGCTTGTTTTTGAAATTTTGTAAGCGAAGTCAGGGGCCGCTTGTGGTGCAGTGGTTAGAGCGCATGTCATTCCCATCCCTGCCCCCATCTCATTTCTGTCTCTCCAAAACTATCTAATAAAGAATAAAAAAGTGGAAAATTCCCCCAAAAAAATAATAATAAAAAAAAAAGTTAAAAAATAATTTTGGACTCCTCACCACGACTTTGCGCAGCTGGAACTTGCGCGCCCGTATGTCCTGCATGAGCATCTCAAAGGGCGTGAGGCTGAACTCCGTGGGCAGGGAGTTGAAGGGATGCTCCTGGACCTTCTTCAGCTTCACACCCTGACGCAGCTCCTTCATCAGGGCCACCCACAGACGGGTCTGCCATGGAAACACAACCACCTCTGCATTGGTCAACAAATACAGGTGAAACTCGAAAACTTAGAATATCGTGCAAAAGTTCATTTATTTCAGTAATTCAACTTAAAAGGTGAAACTAATATACATGTATTATATAGACTCATTACATGCAAAGTCAGATATTTCAAGCCTTTATTTGTTATAATTTTGATTATTACGCCTTACAGCTTATGAAAACTCCAAATTCAAAAAAGTATAATCATCCATATGTACTCAGTACTTGGTTTGGGCCCCTTTTGTATGAATACTTGCCTCAATTCCAATTCCTTTTCCATGAAATTCCAATAAGTTTCACCTGTAGACTCAGGGACAACTTCTTTCCCAAAGCTGTCACCATATTGAACTCCAATTTGCACTAATAGAACTGCACTGACGCACATACTACCACTGACCACTGCACCACCAGACATATCCCCTCTATCGTTCTATGTTTTTCTTGTCTGTTTATGGTTCTTGAGTGAGTATTTAAACTTGTTTCATTGTGATAACTGATGCACTTTTAAGGAGCTGCTCTCTGTATTTTATTGCACCTTGTATAATGACAATTAAAGCTTTCTATTCTATTCTATTTTCTAACAACACCACTACCACCACAGCCTTCTCCTGTCAAACACTATCAAAGTCAAAATTATTTCTATAGCACATTTAAAAAAGAAAACATCAGTTGACCTAAGTGCTGTACAAGAAACAATCCAAAGTAACATATAAGGTACATGAAAAAAAAAAAGTTAGGAGTGTCAAAGTCTCGACTTGTATATTACGTATTATGTACAGTATTGTACTGTCTCACTGCTGTGCCCCCTCTCTCCTCTCCTCTCACCCAGTCTGTGTGTTTCAAGGCGTCTAGCTGCGCTGTAGATTTGTCTTCCGTCGTGATCTTCTTCAGCATCTGTGCAACGAAAAAAAAAAGCCAGGGACTCAATTTTTCTTTCAGGGAATAGGAGGATGACACTTTGAAATGCATTCAAAAGGATTGTTGCTATCAGACTGGACTTGCCCAGAGACATGTGGCCCATTGTAGTCAGGGCCGCCCATAAGGGTTAGAAAGTGGGAAAGTTTTCTTGGGCCCAGTTTTAACCGATTATTTATATTAGCCCACCCTAATCTAACTGGCTAGAACCGGCCCCGTGTACAGGTATGTGTTTATGTAGGAATTAGCGCATCATGCACATTGATACAAGTTCAGTATTAGTAACGGGAGCCCATTGACTGGACCTTTTCAGGGGCCCAGTCAGTTGTCTGGGCAGGCCTGATCACTTTCCTTAGAGTAGAGCTCGCAGTATGAAGTACTTAAAGAGTCAATTTTACACACCTGTGAGCTTGTGCCAGAAATTCAGAAACCGTAAAAAAAAAAAAGTCCAGTAGCCAGACCCTTGTTTAGTTTGCACAGAAAAGGGAGCAGGCCTACTTTTGGAGAAATGGTGAGAGACAGTTTTAGAAATAGCTGATGCTATTTGAAAACTTCAAGACTGCATTACCAGAGAAGATGGGGACATTCCTAAATGAGCAAAAAAGTGACTTCATTGTCTAGAGCAGCTGTCTTGGCAGATTCATTCATACACATTCAAAAATAAGACCCATGATTGAATTAATGGGAATAATCCTTTAAAGTCAGTGTCATCTATATGATAACTGAAAGAGTAACTGAATTAATGTGGAATGTTGGTTGCACCGTTGAAAGGAAAACTGGATACATTTTATAATAACTAATTCTGGAATTGTGTTGTGCCACATCTGGTAATCCATTTGCTAACTAACACAGTCCCTGCGTTCCCGATTGCATATTCTTTCTTTTTTCTATTCTACATACTACATCCAACGATAAAAATAATCTAGTTAGGATGCATTAGACATACTATTGGGACATACTTTTACTTGTTTATTTCATCATAACATGGCTCCTTGATCTTGCCTCTTGCTTTCATATCTGTCTCATCCCCGTTTGTTTTCATATGGAGGCTCCGTCGATGTGACATCACTTCAGGTTCGCACTGGATTGTGGGTCAGAATTGCCCAAATAGGATGCTGTTTTCAACACAAAATGTTTTGGCCGGATGTAGTAGACATCCGGGTCTTTCTAACCATCCTAAATCTGGCCACAAGAATGGGGACATACTTACCATACTAAATAGTAGAAAGTATGCGATTCGGAAGACAGGGAGTGACTACATTCTGCTAAGGGGAGGACCGCTGCAGTGACAAGATTAAAGGTAAAGCCCTGGAAGGAAACTGTGGAGGCAGCATCTTCACTTATCTTCTCTGTGGCATGTACACCAGATTATTAATGGTACACACATCTCAAATGGTGTAGAAGCAATGAAAGTCCAGTGGAATAAACAAAGCAGGTCTGCAGCAGCCAATGACAATACATTTTCAGTTTTTAATGTAATAAAAGCCATTAATGTAGTAACTTGCCAACAACTTTAAACAATTTCTCAACCAATTTTGCTCCATAATGTAATACGTTATTGGCCTACATTGTTGTAGCGACTTTGGAGAACAGTTGTTGTCAAAATCACGTTTTGCTGAAAGAAAATTCCATTGTAAATACACAGCCTAGGCTCTGTAAACTGGTATGTACACAAAGGGGGGGGGGCTACCATAGCTAGCAACATGCCCCTTTACAGAGTGTGGCTGTGGATAAACACTAGATTTCCTTTCAGTGCACACACACAGTACAGGCAGGTAGTGGATCGTGAGGAGATAAAGTAAAGTATTCACTGATTTTGAAGAAGCTTTCTCCTGAACCTCTGACTCCACCTTTAAACCAACTGCTTTGTTTATTAAGGTATCTGATTAGCTATGTGTTGGGTTTCAGTCATTAAAGGCACCCTGTGGAGTTTTTAATCACTAGTAGTGCTGTAGGGTTATTACTTAAATCAACCGTTATAACATTATTGGCTGCAACAAGGTAATTTGTTCCTGTTTGTTCACTAAATGATTTCAGATAACATTGCTATTAAAGTGAACTAGTGTACCTTTTTTTTCTTACTACCCTAACGTACCTCCTTAGCATCTCTGATCTTGCAGAGGAAGGTCTGCAGCTCCAGGGTCTCCAGCAGCAGGGCCCTGCAGACGGCCTGGTAGTGCTCCGGGGCCAGGGCTGGGTTGGCCAGTCGAGACGCGCACAGGGCCATCACCTGGCGGAAGGTACACACAGGCCTTACTGCTCCTTCTTCCTGCTCAACCACCTCCTCCTCCTCCTCCTCCTGGCCGCTGTAGCCCTCGTCTGTGGTGGGGTTTGGGGGTGTGGGTTGGTGGTCCCCCCCCTCTTGGCCCTGGTCCCCCCCTGCCGCCATGCGCTCGATGAGGCGCTCCAGCTGGGGACTCAGCTCCCGCTCCTCGCTCTCGTTCAGGCCCCAGTCCAGAGCACGGTAGATGGCCACACCCAGAGACTGCACCAGCTGGAGAAACAACATCAAGGTTAATAGTATAAGGAAGGAGATTTTTTAAGATGATTTTTAGGGCATTTTTTCTTTATTAGACAGTTGTGGAGACAAAGAGGCAGAGAACGACCCGGGCGACGAGGACTGAGCCTCTATGGGGGGAGGGGGAGGGAGGGGGCTCTAACCACTACACCACCAGCGCCCCGAAGGAGGTTGTCCTTAACCTCTAACAATGCATAACAGGTCCTTTGAAATTGTGCATTAATTTAAGGTATGAAACTTTGCCAGTTAATTACTTACAATAAAACAATAATTTGTTTGTATACCAGAAATTGAAGTCAGAGTTAAACTAGTTTAATTTTTTACATCATATTGGATATATTTTTTTAACTAAAACACTGCTCCAAGTTGGACAATATGGGTTACCTAGACAACAAGATTGATCATTATCAGCAAATTTTTTTTTGTCATCTTGAGAACCCTTTGTGGTCTCGTAATAATAGATATTTTGAGGGATTTTTTTTTTTTTTACAATGAAATTCATTATTCCGTTCACCACTTGAGCCAGTGAAGTGTCCGCCTCACCTGACGCTCAGCAGCAGCTGGAAGAGGAGGCCCGTCAGTCTCATCTGAAGACAGAGAAACAGACACACACTGTTTAAACCAAAAGGACCATTCTGAGTGATGTTTAACTTTTCATTTCAAATGTACAGTGCCCCCCAAAAGTATTGGAAAAGTGAGGTCAATTCCTTTATTTTTGATGTAGACTGGAAAATGTAGGTTTGACACCAAAATATAAATATAAGACAATAGATCAACATTTCAGCTTTCATTTCCATGTATTCACATCTGGATCTGATACACTGACAAGATAGCATTATTTGTAAAGGAACACTTTTGGAGGGCACTGTATATGATGACACTTTCTACATATATCTCTGCCAAACTTCTGTGCTCAATTCATTTATTTCCAATTTCAGAAGAGCATAGGGCAACTTCTGAGCAATTCAAAATGCAAAGTGACTTTCTGTGAAATGTTTTAATTGCATTCGATGCAGTTTTTTGTTGTTGTTGCAAAAATAGCACGCTGGCTAAGCATAAACATACACAGAAAAGACTATATGTGTAATGAATTCATAAAAGGAGTAATATAGAACACACACCTACAATGGGGGGAGTCAGGTCAGGTTAAGGCGATGATTGAAAGTGCTTGAACTTGCCATTTCTACATTAAGCATTGCAACAAAGCTTTTTTTTTAATATGTATATTTAAATATGTCTTTGCTTTCTGTATATAGCCTAACTATTTATCGCCTTTTTTTATATCCTTACTTTTACCCGCTATATTTTCTTTATATCACACAGTGCGTTTACATGCAGACTCATAATCGGGTAACTAAACGAATAAGACTTCAACAGGACTTTTAAACTGCATGTAAACACCTTTATCCGATCTACTTCGCACACAAATCGGCACGATAACGGACAAGAGATGTCGGATAAGAACACCTAGATAAGTCGTTCGTTGTCGGCATTCTCTCTGCATGTAAACAGGGATCGGACATCGCATACCGGACTTCTCGTTCTGTGCTTGTGTGCCTGCGCGTAATAGGCTACACCATGGGTTGTTGCCGGAAGAGAACCGGACGTGGCTCTTTTTAACACTTGTTGAAAGCATGGTTGAAAGGGCTACAGCGCCATCTAGCGTAATGGAGACAGCCATGCATTGGACATTTATCCGATTCCTGAAAGGCCATGTAAACTCAGACAAGTGACACGGTCCGTTAAGTGTCTAGTTCGATATATGTGATAATCTAATCTAGTTGTGCCATGTAACCGCACTGACTGTGGAGATTGCCCTGCACAGTTCTGCTGTATTTTGAGAACATGACTCCAGAGGCATTATTTCTCTTCCTTGAACAAACCACAGAATTTTCCGCAACATAAAATATTGGGTTCTCCGTCACTTTGGGAACATGAATCCAGGTTTTAATTGGGAGGTTTAATCTGGATCATCAGCGTCCCACTTCATATGTTCCTGGATTTTGTTAAAAATGTCTTGAACGACTCATTTTCTTATAAGTTTCATGTTCGTATGGATGTGATTCTTTAAGGAAAAACACCACAAGGAGACAAAACAGGTAGGGGAGAGTGGGGTGAGTTGTGCAACTTTTTACTCAAAGTGATTTTAAAGTGAGGCCTTGACAGTTATGTCTCCAACTCAAATATGTACATATATTTCAGAATGTTGTGGCATCCCTGGCAATAAAAACTTTGGATCTGGAATAAACTGTTTAAGAAATATAGCTTTCGGAAAAAAAGTTGTCTTGTCGCACAAATCACCCCACGACGTGGGCTACTGTAGACAATCACTTTCTTTTGGTGACCAGCGTATACAGCCATGCCACTGGCACAACTCTCAGAAATGTACTTTGCACTAGTTGCTCCGTGCTTGTGGAACCAACTGCCACCTGACAAATGTGATTCCCCCTACATTTCTGCCTTTAAATCAAGGCTCAAAACCCATATGTACACCCTGGTGTTTCCTCCCCATTAACCTCTGCACTACTTACTTACCTCTGCACTACTATCTGTGTTTATGTGGATGTATGGGCTTTACGTCTTTTATTTTGGTTATTGTTATTTTACCTTCATTGTTTACTACTGAATGCACTATGTACAGCACTTTGGACAGTGCAAACTGTCATAAATGTGCTTTTATAAATACATTATACTTACTTACTTACTTATAACTCACCTAGGCCCTTTGGCACAAATCACCCCATCCCCAGAATTTTGGATAATAGGCATGATGCAGCAATTTAGGGTTGACATTGTGCTAACTATATAGACTCAAAGTGTAGCATACCAAAGCACTAAAACATGTGTCAAATGTTTTCAAACTTGTCTATAATTGTTCAGACACAATAATCAAAAAACCTTGATCATGGAAATTTTACTTTGAAAGGCAAAACACAGTTTTTTGAGCTTAAATGTGCTTATATCTTATTCCTTGTGTCTCCCTTCTTTACAGGATGAGTCAAATGGATGGCTCTTCTTAAATATGTGGTCACATTTCCAATTTCTTCCACGGTTTTCTAGAAACAAGGGGTTTTGCAACTTCCAAAATGCACAACTCACCCCACTCTCCCCTACTAATTATGGATTCATTGAAAAATATAATGTTTCAAACAAACAACAGATGTCCATTTCAGAAGTAAGAGACTCCTTGTACATTTGATTGGTCACTTATTTTGTGAGAGATGATGCAGACATTACCCTTTTTTAATAATCCAGGTGAAAAAGACACTTAGTACATACAAACTTTTAATGACAAGACAAAAAAAAACTACCATACCATAAATAATAGTAATATAAATTGCTGCTTTATAATATTATTTTCCCCAAAAGACATGACTAATATGTTCATATGGGCAGTCTGAAACCACATTCTGGAATGCTTCCATATTGAACCGGGTAATTAATCAGCAAGCTGTTTGAAGAAAACCTGATATGTGTGTGACTAACGGTCAAGCTGTGGACTCTATAGCAATAATAAAAACTACTCAAATCTGTCACTCTGATATTCCGCCATCATAACTTTGGGTCGTAGCAGCCAGGTTTGGCGTGCCAGTGTGTGTGTGTGTGGGGGGGAGGGGGGGGAGTAAAAAGGCTCTTTCTCCCATCTCAGATATCAGTAATGTCACCCGAGAGGCCTGAAACTCCTGGATCAGCAGCTCTCACTGCAGAGAAACAGGAGAATGGGCAGACAAGGGGAGGGAGGGATAGAGAAGATAGATAGAGAGAGAGAGAGAGAGAGAGAGAGAGAGAGAGAGAGAGAGAGAGAGAGAGAGAGAGAGCATGGGGAAACATCAGGGAGGAGAGATAGATCAAAGGAGTGAGACATAACGCAGAAGATGGGAGGAATGGATGAGAATGGATGGAGGTCAGCCTGCAACAGCATCCTCCCCTGTCAACAACAGCTGTCTGAGAGTATATGGAGTCAACCTCAGACATACAGAGAGACACTCTGTTCCCCCATGCCAACAAAAGGCAGCACCTGACACTAACAGATCCTATTATGATGTGTCCCTCCCCTAGAGGAATGGGATAAAATGAACCACCACAAACCTGTCAGACAGGTTCAAATAATACCCCAGCCGAGGTCACACTCTGTAACCAAGAGCCCGCTTCCCACAGTCACCAGTCAGTACACACAAAAGAGGAGAAGAGTCTGCACCAAGCCCCTCAAGCTTTAGATCTTGGAAAACACGATGACCCAGTTCTCCATATGGACAGTTTGAGGATACTGGCAGATTACCTTTAGGTCAAGATCCACTTAGAATGGATTGTGCGCACTTATAGCTCCATAACTTGCGGTGAAAGAGCATCCGCAATCTGCCCTGTTTTAGCACCGTATCCACATCTGTATACGGTATACTAATTATATGCAGGCGGCGCTAACACGCCTACAAAGTATGGCAGCTGGGTGCAGTTTGTCCTTTGCCGTTGGTGTGTGACCTCCCAGTGTTTCAGGTGGGACCGTTACTGTGCGCTTTTACACACGGGCCGTGGATGGTTCATCAAGACGATGGGCCAGGATTTGATGGTGATGAATGTTCTATTATCTGCCTCACATCTACACAGGTCTGCTGTTACACACAGACCACAGGTCTACATGCTGACATTGTTTTTTCACAGAAAGAGAAATGTATGGTTAGACAGTGAGACCATAAAACACTCTTTCTGCCTTTTCTCAGGCTAGGATGAACCAATTTAAATTTTTCTTTGCACATTTATACTACATAGGATCTCAGAATTCAATACACCTTCATACTCCAACCGATGAAATAGGCCTTTAAGTACACGTGTCAGGTATTGTAGGGTGCAGCACTTACACCTTAACCTACAAGTCAAAGATGACCTTTGCATTTTTTTTTCACAGCACCATGAGTGCATTTACTGCAGGAGAGCAATCACCTATGGAAATCAAACCCACACAAATATCAGTGTCTTTGTATAGTTGGAGGTCATTTGAAAAAAACAAAAGAAAAATGTAGAGTTGCATGTTATTTGACCTGCCTGCCTATGCATCAACGTTCTACTCTTTATTATCAGCAGACTAATGTGTGTGTGTGACGTCGCAGATCAAATTTTCAAACGATGCATGGTCAGGGAGCCCAACCTGCTTTCTGTCTTTTATCTTGAAAGAAGCGGTTGACATTTGGGCGACGCAGGCTTTTTTATCTGACAGAAGGAGCGATACGTAATCTAGACTTTCAACACTCAGTGCATCACTGACTGTCCAACAATGTGTTTCAGCATTCTACAAACAGAAACCGCGAGGACCTGCATTTAAAAAACTGAAGACTTACTGCTTATCTAGAGTCTAGAGTCCTGAGTATTGTTCAGAGATTATGGACGCAGCTCAGTTGATGCAAGAGGGAGATATCCAGAGTTGAATAGATTGACAAATCAATAGCCTTTTAGCACCACAGAACGGAGCCCTTTGGAATTATGGGACACTGCAGCTGCAGTGAGCACACTCACTTTTTACGAGTGACAACAGGATTTCCATTAGACCCACATAGTGATGAATCCATTAAAGGTTCAGTGAGCGGAATGGTCAGTTAGTTTAGCTGACTTCCTGTCACTGACTGCAGTTAGCAGTCCCCTCGCTCGTCCCTACCTCACCACATTAATGCACTGCGGTCTTCAAGCAGCGAGTTATCTAGCATCATCTCAGATCCGTAACTGTGATAAAACATGATAAAAACCATCAAAACAGACATTGGGAAAGATTGAGACCTGCTCCGCCATTGTAGGCGCATACACATTCACCCACCTGTCGCTCTGCGCGTGCACCGGCAGTGAGACGGGTGCCGGTTTGTAGCGTTCTCTCTTCTGATTGGTTATCAGTAGTGGGATCCCAGAAAAGTTTATTTGCCGATTACATGCAGAGCGAGTGACTGAGGGATCGGCGTTATGAAACGCCCACACTATAAGTGATCACTGTATAAATAAAGAGCGATTTAACACTTATATTAACATAAATAAATCGCTTACTTCACCTTTAACGCTGGTGAAGGTAAAGCGTTAGAGTGATTCTGACTGGCATCAGGACAAGGCTGCCATGGGACAGGACCATTTGGGCTGGGGACAAAGCTCAATCCCTTTTTTAAGCTACAGGCAACAATGTGTCTGTAACTGACTATTCATTGAAAGCTTTTAAAGCACTGAAAGAGGATGAAACAGATTTGGGATCTCCTTTACTTATTCTTTAACCAGACAGTTCCTTTAGAAGTAAAGGAAAGATTATTTTGATTTATGAATTATGATTTTCTTCAGATTTGTTGATTTTTATAGAAAATCTAAAATCTCTACACATGAGCGCCCACCAGAAAAAGCTATGTTTTAAATGATTTCTCATAGTGAAGAACCAACAGAAAATCATCACCACCCAACAACAGTGTGCATTGCTCTGTGTTCCCTCCGTATATTTATGAGTACTAGGACTACTTTTACAGGGCTGGGCCTCAATCATATTATATTATTGATGTTTTTAATTATGTTGTTACCCTTTTTTGTTTTTTCTTATGTTGCCATTTTAATTGTTGGAGCTTTCCATGCAAGACACATTTCTGTGTGTTATCTTATCTTAACGTGCACCAGATGGCAGTTGGCTCCTGAACACATCGAGGTGGGAAAACCTAATTTATGTTACAGTATGGCAGTTTCAGGTCAGAGTCATACAGTACTGACGTGTAATGTACTTTACATTACACGTCATTTAGCAGACTTACAACTGGAGCACACATTCATACACCGATAGCAGCAGCAGCTACCACGCAGGGTGCAAGCTAACTATCAGGAGACATTTAGAGTTCAGTGTCTCTTTGCCCAGGGACACTTGGACATGTGGCGGGGAGACTGTGGATTGAACCACCGACCCTGCAGTTGCGGGTCGACCACCCTACCCACTGAGCTACATCCCCTATGCCAGTTAGTCACTATAGCAGCTGAGGACATCAATGTCAGTAAACCACACACACACACACACACACACACACACACACACACACACACACACACACACACACACAACACACACACACACACACACACACACACACACACACACACACACACACACACACACACACACACACACACACACACACACACACACACACACACACACACACACACACACACACACACACACACCACCACAACACACACACACACACACACACACACACACACACCACACACACACACACACACACACACACACACACACACACAAACACACACACACACACACAACACACACACACACACACACACACACACACACACACACACAACACCACACACACACACACAACACACCACACACACACACACACACACACACACACACACACACACACACACACACACACACACACACACACACACACACACACACACACACACACACACACACACACACCTGTCACGTTTTTAAAATGTAGATTTACAGGAAATAGAAAGTCATTTCCAGACTGCCAAGGCTACCTATCTGCTTTGAATACTAATGTGACAATATCCTGTATATTTAATATCCTCCAGGCTGGAGCAGCACATAAACCCACCAGCACTCAGTTAGGTGAAGATGAAGCCCCGTACCCCACATCTCTGACTGACAGACCACACATATCAACTACAGGTGCCTTTTATGGAAGAGTTTACCAGCTTGTGATTGGTGCAAAGGTCAGGTGAATCAACCAGTTAGATAGTCTACTAAGTGTTACCTGTTCATAAGCAGGCCAAGGTTTCAGTTTGTCCTTCATCTGCTCTGCTATTATAGATTAGATGATGCGATCCAAAGCACCAGAACTGCTACTAAATGTACTTTAGTCTAATTGTTTTCTAAACTGTTAACAAAGTCCAAGGTGGTTAATGTGGTATTATTGAATAATACTGTAAGGAATGCCTTTATTTTGTAGCAACCTGATGACGTCTGTACCGGGGCGGGGTTAGCTGGAGTCCCGTGCATGCGCACACTAAGTTACGGTTACGGCTGGAGAGGAAGCTTAATAAAGACACACTTCGACTACGTTGTTGTACGAGCCTTATTATAAGAATAACCCGACATGGTGTCAGAACTGGGCGACTTGTAAGCGGAGTGAAAAGAAAAAAAAAATAGAAAGACAACGAAGAGGAAAGTATATCGTTTACGCGAGAATGGGAGATGAGCCGGCAGCTATGGCGCAACCTACACCAACTGCTACGTTCACAATACAACCTCCAGAGCCATTCGATTTTACAAAGCCTCAAGATTGGGAGCGTTGGATAAGGAGATTCGACCGCTTTCGGCTTGCAAGCAACTTAAACGCGACGTCGGAAGAAAACCAGGTGAACACGTTAGTGTATTGCATGGGCGATGAAGCTGAAGATGTGCTAAAAGGGCTAACGCTAACTGCGGATGAGAGGAAGGGGTACACGGATGTCAAGGCGGGCTTGGATGCATTTTTTGTGCCTAAAAAGAATGTAATCTACGAAAGAGCCAAGTTCAATCAGCGTGTGCAACTGCCAGGAGAAACGGTGGATTCCTTCATCACTGCTCTATACGGATTAGCTGAACACTGTAAATATGGACAGTTAAGGAACGAGCTGATCCGCGACAGGTTAGTGGTCGGGCTGAGAAACGTCTCATTGTCAGAAAAGCTACAGCTAGACAGAGACCTTACCCTTGAAACTGCTATAACTAAGACAAGGCAGTCTGAAGAAGTTAGACGACAGCAGTCTGACTTAAGAGGAGAAAATGGCGGTGCAAGCACGTGCTCTAATGTTGATGCTGTGCATGCTAAAAGCTACAGAAAATTTCCCTCAAAGCCTCAGGCACAATCACCAGGCAAAGATAAACCTAATGCATGGCCACAGTCAGGCTCAAAGGCCTGTTATAGATGTGGAAAAATGCCCTCGCATGGTATAATGGAATGCCCTGCTAAAGATGCTGTGTGTCACAACTGTGGCAAAAATGGACATTATGGCAAGGTGTGCAGAAGCAGTGCGAAATCTCTGAATGCTGTCACTACAGAGGAAGAAGAGTGCTTTTTCCTGGGGGCCGTGGATTCTGGAAAAGACCCGAGGACGGTGCAGCTACAAGTGAGACAAAAAAACTTTGTGCTTTAAAATAGACACTGGTGCTGATGTCACCGCCCTGCCAGCCGAGGTGTACCATGAGATTACAGGGGGGCATGATGTGAAGCACCTGGCAGAGTCGACACGCCCATTGTTTGGGCCAGGTGGCAATGTACTCTCTGTCCTAGGTGTCGCCAGAGAAACACTGCGCGGTGGCAAAAAGACAGCCATAGAGGACATTTATGTCGTAAAAGACCTGCACACTGCACTATTGGGAAGGCCTGCCATAGAAAAGCTTCAGCTTGTGTGCAGGGTTGACGGCATCACCATGGAATCGTTGAAACAACAGTATCCGAAGCCGTGTAGCAGCTTGGGTCTTGTTCAGAGGCCCTACTCAATTAAATTACAGCCAGAGGCTGTGCCCTTCTCTCTCCACACACCACGCAGAGTACCTCTACCGCTTATGGGGAAAGTGAAGGAGGAGATAGAC
This sequence comes from Ammodytes dubius, assembly GCA_026122265.1. NCBI lineage: Eukaryota > Metazoa > Chordata > Actinopteri > Uranoscopiformes > Ammodytidae > Ammodytes > Ammodytes dubius. The sequence continues at coordinate 33,024,581 of CM047513.1, read as the reverse complement.
CGTATGGAGAAGATGGGCGTAATCACCAAGATTGAGGAGCCGACTGATTGGTGTGCCGGGATGGTGGTGGTGCCGAAAAAAAAAAGCAGGTGCTGTCCGCATTTGTGTGGATTTCACAAAAATGAACGAATCAGTATGCAGAGAAAAGTTTATCCTGCCTTCTGTCGAACACACTCTGGGCATGCTAGCTGGCGCAACAGTATTCAGCAAACTAGATGCCAACATGGGCTTTTGGCAAGTACCATTGACAAAAGAGTCGGCCAAATACACCACCTTCATCACGCCTTTTGGGCGCTACTATTTCAACCGTCTACCCTTCGGCATAGCATCAGCTCCCGAGCACTTCCAAAAGATGATGGTGACAGAAGTGACCAGTGGCCTGAGGGGGTACTGTGTCACATGGATGACATCCTGGTCTGGGGACAGACACAGGAGGAGCATGATGTGCGGCTACATGCGGTGCTAGAGAAGGCACAAAAGGCCGGCATTACGCTAAACATGGACAAATGTGAGCTCACACGCCACACAATCAGATTCCTGGGTCATGTGATTTCTGCAGATGGAGTGAAGCCAGATCCAGAGAAGACGAGAGCAGTACAAGAGCTGGATGCACCCAAAAATGTCAGCGAACTCAGGAGTTTTCTGGGCATGGTCAATCAGCTGGGCCGCTTCTTGCCTAACCTGGCTGAAAAAGACAAAGTGCTACGAGACCTGCTGTCCAAGAAGAACCACTGGTACTGGGGGATAGAGCAGCAGACCGCCTTCGATCGGTTAAAAGCAGAGCTGTCATCCACACCGGTGCTCACACTATACAACCCAAACAGTGCACTAAAAATCTCTGCTGATGCCTCTTCCTTTGGCCTGGGGGCAGTCCTGCTGCAGAAGAGCAATGCCATGTGGTCACCTGTGGCATATGCGTCCAGGTCAATGTCACCGACAGAGCAGCGCTATGCTCAAGTGGAGAAGGAGGCCTTGGCTGCAACGTGGGCGTGTGAAAGGTTCAGCTGTTTCATCCTAGGAAGACCATTCGAGCTGGAAACTGACCATAAGCCGTCGGTGAGTCTGCTGGGAGGGAAAGCTTTGGATGACCTCCCACCAAGAATCCAAAGGTTTAGGATGAGACTCATGAGGTACAGCTATACAGTTAATCATGTCCCTGGGAAAAGCCTGTGGACGGCCGACACCTTATCTCGTGCTCCTCTGAGAGCCGCAAGAGCGAACACAGAAACAAGCCTACTAGAGGACACCAACATCTATGTAGACTCTGTCATCAGCAACATTCCTGTCAGTGGAGATTGTCTGAGCAGCCTACGTGACCACCTGAAGGCAGACAGCACATGCTCTGCACTGATGGAGTACTGCACAGACGGCTGGCCTGACAAGAGCCAACTGCAGGGAGTGCTGAGACATTACTGGGCTGATAAAGCAGTGCTGACTGTGCACGATGGACTGCTGCTGCGGGGCACGCGGCTCGTCATCCCATCGGCCTTACAAGGTGATGTGCTGGAGAGACTACATGAGGGACACCTGGGGGTGACAAAGTGCAGGGGCCGGGCCAAACAGACGGTATGGTGGCCAGGACTCAGCAGCCAGCTGAATGACATGGTGCTGAAATGTAGGACCTGCATTCAGGAGAGAAGGAACGTCACAGAGCCGCTGATGCCAACGGAGATGCCAGACAGGCCTTGGCAAACCTTGGGAGCTGACCTTTTCACCCTGAAAGGCCAGGTCTATCTACTGGTAGTAGATTATTTCTCGAGGTACGTGGAAGTTGCACTGCTGTCACCCACAAGGTCCACAGATGTGGTGGTGCACCTGAAATCCATGTTTGCTCGTCATGGAATTTGTGAATTTCTTAAAAGTGACAATGGGCCCCAGTTCTCCGGTAGCCACTTCAAAGCCTTTGCAGCAGAGTATGGCTTTGTGCACATCACGAGCAGCCCCAGGTTTCCTCAGAGCAATGGGGAGGCGGAGCGCGCTGTACAAACCGTGAAAAACCTGCTAACAAAGGCATCAGACCCATATCTTGCATTGCTGGCCTACAGAGCAACCCCTCTACAGAACGGTTATAGCCCAGCCGAACTGTTGATGGGGCGCCGCCTCCGCACTACAGTTCCTGCCCTTCCAACCCTGCTGAATCCAGTGTTGCCTGACTACGATGCGCTGGAGGCCAAAGAAAAGGAGAAGAGGAGGAATGACGCGAGATCCTTCGACAAGAGACACGGAGCGAGAAACCTGGAGCCACTCGTACCTGGGGAGGATGTGTGGATCACCGATGCACGAGTCCAGGGCAAAGTGCTATCTACACACAACACCCCTCGCTCTTATATCGTCCAGGTGCCTCAGGGCACACTGAGGAGGAACCGGCGTCACTTGGTGCCACTGCAGACCAACGGTGGGGTAGTCGACGCTGATGGGGGAGGAGAATCACCTGCACCAGATTCAGCTCCACCAGTGGAAACGTCACCCAGCAGAGAGGGCCCCACCACCACAGAGACTGTGTGGACCAGGTGTGGGCGAGAGGTTATAAAGCCGCAGAGACTTGATTTGTGATTTATTGATTGGTTTTCCACAGTAAAAAAAAAAAAAAAAAAAAGGAAGAAAAAGAGAGTGACATGTGATGTTAAATTGTTCTGCTTCACTGTTTACAATTACCTGAAACCTGAGAGTTTACGTTTTGAGAACACAGCCTGCTAAAGTAATAGTTCACAGTATGGTAATGTGTAAGTTATTTTATTTATATTTTGCATGCTTCAAACAGGGACAGATCAGGGACAGGTCTTCCAGCAAAAGGGCAGAATAAACCCCTTAAGACCTGCAGAGACAAAGGTAGTCCACCCTTTGTTCTCAAAGAAAGGGAGATGTGGTATTATTGAATAATACTGTAAGGAATGCCTTTATTTTGTAGCAACCTGATGACGTCTGTACCGGGGGCGGGGTTAGCTGGAGTCCCGTGCATGCGCACACTAAGTTACGGTTACGGCTGGAGAGGAAGCTTAATAAAGACACACTTCGACTACGTTGTTGTACGAGCCTTATTATAAGAATAACCCGACAGTTAACAATGAACTCTGAACCTAAACTTTCATGGCTTGGGTCTTATGTCATCATATGTTTTCATTTTCTAGAGTCCAGACATTTTGAGAGGAAATCTTGCATTTTTAGCCGGGGTCATTTAAGGGTGTGAGGGCAGGGTGGGTCATACTGGGGGTCATACTGTATGGAATGTAAAGCCCACTGAGGCAAATGTCTATTTGTGATATTGGGCTATACAAATAAAACTGATTTGATTTGATTTGATTAATGTCTGTGGAAACTAATCATCTCAGACAGTGATGTTTTAATGATGAGCTTTAGAGAGCCAGGGTAATTATTATTGTCTTTATGTAATTTTATGCATATGGGTTATTTAAAAATAACAAATAAATTAATGATAACCAGGGAAAATATGAGCAAAAGACTGCTTTGGTAACAAAGTCAAGTTGTGGTAACCCAAAAGAAAGCTCTTAATATCTCCTTTGGACAAAATAACAACTACTCACCATGTCATGTTAAGGTGTTATGTTCTATGATAACATTTGTGTTATTTTAATATATGGCACAACTGACACACGAAGGTATAGCAGCCTAGTTATAAGCCATACTTCAAATCAAATTATGCCCAGTGGTAGGTTCTCTGGTGATACTGAATTTGCATCGGTGAGTACAAATTTAAGTGGTCAATTAAAATAAACCAATAAAAAGAGTCTGCATTAATAATGAAGCTTGGACCTCTGGTTGTTGTTCAGTATTAGTTGTGACTGCCATGATGCTTTGGGATGCATTTTTGGCGACTTAAAACAATACAAATGTTCCTGCTCCTGCTGTGATATTACGGACTAGGGCTGGGCGATATGGACCAAATCTTATATCACGATATGGATATATATCACGGTATAGATGTCTGTGTGTAAATGTTGTTGCTTTTGTTGTTGTTGTTGTTGTGTTGTCCTGCTTGTTTTTTTTTTATATGAGACCAAATACAAATCTCCACACCGTGGACAATAAAGAATTAACTAACTAACTAACTAACTAACTAACTAACCAACCAACCAACTAACTAACTAACTAACTAACTAGTATTTTTCCTTTAAATTCAATGGATTACAATAACCGCACTGAACTTTAATCACATTAGATTATTTTCATCTTTTGCTTGGAATTTAAACGTCCATACAAAAGAGAAACTGGTGCAAAATACCACACCAGTCTGGCTTTAGTCAGTAAGTGCAAAATAAAAATGACAGCATCAACCAAATAAATAGCCTACATTTTCCAATTGATAGTAGCCTATATCAAAATAATAAAAGACTTGAATTTTCCTGCAGTATTTGCTCATCTTCATTTAAAAAAGCTGTCAAAATTAACTAGTGAGCAAATGTATGGTAATACTTTAACTCCAGCTTCAACACAAATAATATATATATATTTTTTTTTAAGTTTGACATGTTTTAAAGTTACATAAAACCAGCCTTGCTGGCTGTCTCCACCAAACAGCACGGGGGTTAAGCTTAAGCCCAGAGTAGATGCTAAAGATGTCATTATTAGCCAGCTAGCTCACGAGAGCTAACCCATGTAGTTTGCAGCTTAAAACAAGCCAACTCTGCGTCACGGCAACGGCACACTGAAGCGCCGCACACAGCAGCAAGTTTCCTTTGCCCGATGACATTTTTGACCGTTAAAACCAGCTGCTCTGCCAACGTGACACAGAGTTGATTTGTTGACTTTAGTGACGGCACACCGGCTAGTGATGGGTCGGTCGCGAACGAGCCGGTTCAAAGGGCTCTTTTAAGTAGGGCTGGCCCGTTTTCCAGGCTTCGAATATTCGTTGTTTTTTCCGAGCGAATATTCGTTCCAGAAAAACACACCATCAAAAACAACATAAAAAAAAATATATATAGGGGAGAGTGGCCTAAGTTGTGCAACTTTTCACTCAAAGTGACTTTAAAGTAAGGCCTTGACAGTAAAGTCTCCAACTCAAATATGTACATATATTTCAGGGTGTTGTGCATCCCTGGCAATAAAAACTTTGGATCTGGAATAAACTGTAGAAGAAATATAGCTTTCGGAAAAAAAGTTGTCTTGTTGCACAACTTGCCCCACGGTGTGGTGTAAGTTGTGCGGTTGGAGAGAATACCATGGGGTGAATTGTGCCATTGATATATATCTCATAAACTGTAATGCAAGACAAATCCATTAGACAATCACTTATTTAAGGTGTATTTAAAGTAAATAAAGTAAATAGTTGACAAAGATTGAAGGACAATTTTCTTAAACAAGGCCTAGCAGATCTAGGTGGTTTTGCCTGCAAAGCTCACAATGACAAAGTCACCATCATCATCTTTCTGGCCATCTGAACTCTCATCAGTGGTGTCGTTAAGTGGAATTGAGATGTCACTCTCTTCTGAGCTACTGTAGACAATCACTTTCTTTTGGTGACCAGCGTATACAGCCATGCCACTGGCACAACTCTCAGAAATGTACTTTGCACTAGTTGCTCCGTGCTTGTGGAACCAACTGCCACCTGACAAATGTGATTCCCCCTACATTTCTGCCTTTAAATCAAGGCTCAAAACCCATATGTACACCCTGGTGTTTCCTCCCCATTAACTATCTTACCTCTGCACTACTATCTGTGTTTATGTGGATGTATGGGCTTTACGTCTTTTATTTTGGTTATTGTTATTTTACCTTCATTGTTTACCTACTGAATGCACTATGTACAGCACTTTGGACAGTGCAAACTGTCATAAATGTGCTTTTATAAATACATTTTACTTACTTACTTATAACTCACCTTGGCCCTTTGGCACAAATCACCCCATCCCCAGAATTTTGGATAATAGGCATGATGCAGCAATTTAGGGCTGACATCGTGCTAACTATATAGACTCAAAGTGTAGCATACCAAAGCACTAAAACATGTGTCAAATGTTTTCAAACGTGTCTATAATTGTTCAGACACAATAATCAAAAAACCTTGATCATGGAAATTTTACTTTGAAAGGCAAAACACAGTTTTTTTTAGCTTAAATGTGCTTATATCTTATTCCTTGTGTCTCCCTTCTTTACAGGATGAGTCAAATGGATGGCTCTTCTTAAATATGTGGTCACATTTCCAATTTCTTCCACGGTTTTCTAGAAACAAGGGGTTTTGCAACTTCCAAAATGCACAACTTAGGCTACTCTCCCCTATATAAAAAAAAAAAAAAAATAAAAAAAAAAAAAAAAACGTTAATAATCCCTATATACTCCCAGGAACCGATTTTGACAGTATCTGCATATTTTGTTGAAGATTTACGCACTCGGAGGTGAAGTAATGGATGCGCTATGACACTTAGTGATGTAATATCCTCCTAAATGAGCAATACTACTACTACTACTACAATATTACTAACTTTTATATCCAAATATAAAATTATTTGATGACATTATATTGCAGTACTAGCTTCTTGCAAAAAAAAATGTTGAAGAAAAAAAAAAAAAAACGAAGCTTCGAATACTAATTTAAGCTCCGAATACTAATTTTCCGAACGAGTATTCGAATAATTCGGGCCAGCCCTACTTTTAAGTGAACGCATGGAGCCGGCTCCCAACTGAGAGCCGTTTTTTTTTCTTCTTTTTTCAATATAAAGTTTGCCTAAATTTTTATAGGTGTTTCTATGTAGGCTTTGTGTATCAGAGAGGTCTACAAACTAGTCAGTGCATTTAATTTGTGGTTTCAGAGAGTTAAAAAGGTCTTTAAATTCAATGAAAACAATCAGCTACGCAATTTCTTGTTATTAGAAAAAAATTGTTTTACTTCAGTACAAAGGATGTATTGAATAAGTTTAGTGATGTAGGCCTACACATACGAATCATAAGTCAAAACGGGGCTACATTTGGCTGAATTATAAAAAGTACATGTTCTTATATGGAGAGCCGTTTGGGAGCCGAAAGAGCCGGCTCTTGTTGGTGAGCCGATCCAAATGATCCGGCTCACTAAAAAGAGCCGAAATTCCCATCACTAACACCGGCTAAACAGCTAAACAGCTACAGCTAGTGATGGGTCGTAATGTGCCAAGGCTTCGGAGCGTGTGTCGAGTAATCCCGGAAGTTTTTGGTGAAGCGCATATCGATGCTTGTATCGTTTAGGGCGAATCACGTGACTGATGACGTTCGAAGCCTCGTTTGTTCAAGAAGTGCTTCGGGTATTGTGGATCCACTCGCACTTTGCGGGTTAGTGTTGGCGATTTATTGGTTTGGGAGTGATGTAGACGTGGATGTTGTATCAACTTGCTGTGACTTTATTGTGCACCCCTGCCTCCGCTGTACCATGTGAAAGAGTGTTCTCCAAAGCAGGAGAAGTTGTTTCCAAAAGGGGAAATAGTCTGAACCCCAGCACAGTGGAACACATTTTGTTTCTCAATAAAAATTAATCAAATCCTTAAGCACATTCACTGCCCCTTACCTTTTTATAACACTGCGACAGTTTGAAAATAAGTATTCCTGTCATTATGAGTAATTCAAAGTTTGACGAAAAATATTTATTGATAGATTTATTAGATTTATATGTTTTATCATGTTTCATACCCATAATAATACATCAAACACAAGTTGTATTTACATGAATTAATACATGAACAATAGGCTACATGAAATGCATTTATTAAGATGTATTGATTTATTAACTTGTCAGTCACTCATTCCCATGGCTGCACTGTTGCAGGACAGTATTGAGTGTATTACAAATTGATAGAATTATCTGGCTCAACCCCCCGTGTTTGACCAGCAGGGGGGTTGTATTGTGTTCAAATTGGTTCAAATGAAGCCTCGAGAAATGAACCTTTTTGTGAACCATTTGGCTTTAACTTAAGGCTTCAAGGCTTCAAAAAGCTTCATCTGGCCATCACTAGCTACAGCAAAAGATGAGGCTTCTTCTGTTGCGGGTAGAGAAGCTGTATTACAGCCCAGAACTCTGCTCCAGAGCCTCCGTGTGGCGCGGCGGTGTAACTGCAGTGTAACTGTATGGACTCGGAGGGACAGTTTCCTCCCGCAACATGAACTGTTTTTCTCCGCGGTATAAACGGTATGGCCAAATCTCTCCCGGTAGACACTTTCATATCGTCCACGGTATGATACCGTCATATCGCCCAGCCCTATTATGGACTGCGTTTACTTATGGATCAGCAGAGCAGAAAGCGTCAAGCTAAGCTACAAGGCTAATCAGCTCTGAGAGCTTAACATTTCACTGGTGGGAGCTGGCAGTTAAAGGTGAAGTAAGCGATTTATTTATGTTAATATAAGTGTTAAATCACTCTTTATTCATACAGTGATCACTTATATAGTGTATGCGTTTCATAAAGCCGATCTCACAGTCAACCGCTCTGCATGTAATCTGCAAATAAACTTTTCGGGGATCCCAGCACTGATAACCCATCAGAAGAGAGAACGCTATAAACCGACACCCGTCTCACTGCCGGTGCGCCGTGCAGAGCGACAGATGGGTGAATGTGTATGCGCCTACAATGGCGGAGCAGGTAAAAATCCTTCCCAATGTCTGTTTTGATGGTTTTTAATCATGTTTTATCACACTTATGGATCTGAGATGATGCTAGATAACTCGCTGCTTGAAGACCGCAGTGCATTAATGTGGTGACGTAGGGACGAGCGAGGGGACTGCTAACTGCAGTCACTGACAGGAAGTTAGCTAAACTGACCATTCCTCTTACTGAACCTTTAACCATCACATGCAAGTGTTTGCTATACTGTCAAATGGCAAACGTACTTCATAGAGATCTTAAAGCTCCCATATTATACACTTTTCGGTTCTATTATACACCATATTATATGGTCTTAGTGGTCCCTAATACGTTTTTCTTTAATTGTTTGCTGAAAAAAACTTTCAGATAATTTATTGTACTATGCTGATGTTCAGCTAATCTCGCAATGGCCTGTTTTTTAAAAAGAGCTGCAGCTCCCCTCGTAAATATACAATCTTTGGGCTCCCCCCGCCCCCTGTCCGGAAGTGAAGCCAGATACGCCTCGCCCTCTGTCTGTCAGGGCCGTGGACCAATAAGAAATAGGGGTGTGGGCTGCACAGTGGAAGCTTCTGGCTTTTCCGGTTTGTGAGGTCAGAAAAGGGGAGAATTCTGACTGGAGTATATTGGGTGGGGGAGGGGTGGTGGTTTCAGAAAGGGGGAGAGTGAGAAAAGGAGAGTGTTATTTTTAAAAATATTTTGGCAGTCTCTAGGCACACCGTGCACCCATGGATATGTTAGAACACATTTAAAAAGTGCATTTAGCATAATATGTGACCTTTAAGAAGTTCCCGTGTCCCCCCCTGTGGTCCCTGAGGGAGATCCCAGCAAATTCAACAACACTTTAAAGTCACTATAGTCTGATGGAGCAAAATACCAGGGGGATTAGAATTAAAATCTCAACATTATTACATCGACATGTAGACAGTAAATGATGGAGTATCAAAATCTCATATCTCATACTATAGTCATTAAACAGTTTACCTCTAGGTATTAACTTTGACAAAGCATGCATGTTATATAATCAGCATGTCAACCAAAGCTTTTTCAGCCCAACACATCGGGGGCGCCAGAAAAACACAAAAAACATTTTCCCTCAAAAATGCTTGAAAGGTCACGCCCCTTGCCCCGTGACTTAAAACCTCCCACATTTCCCTCTATAAAGCCTCTTGGACCATAGAAGTCCGCCATGATTTGCATTAAATGAAATACAGTCACGTGAAATTTACTTAATGGATTTTCACACTATCATCACCAAATTTGGTACAGCCTACGCAGGCCCAACTACACATTTGTATAAACTTTTACCGAAATAGTCACCGAACTTGGTGCTCATCTTGAGCAAGTGTGTGGCAGTAGTTATTACGACAAAGCATTTTTAGCCTGGCAAACGGGGCAATGCAAATGTCGGGCTAGCGGGCGTCAGGCCCAGTCAAAATTTCTGCAAGATTTTCTAGTTTGGGTGCTCCGGTGGCATAGTGGATAGAGTGCGTACCATATTGGCTCCGGCCTTCGTTGCAGTGGTCGCGGGTTCAAATCTGACCCGTCGTGACCTTTACTGCAGGTCATCCCCCTTCTCTCTCTGTCTCCCCATTTCAACTCTATACTATCAAATACAGCTTGAAAATGTTAAAATGTCTTTAACAAAAAAAAAGATGTTCTAGTTTATTAATAATTGGGTAAGCTAGATGACATCCTGTTGCCAAGCAAGTTGTACCAAACATCGCCTGTAGACTAACTGTCTTCAAACCGTTCCTGTAAACTTCTTTAACAGACCTGTGACAACTTGACTCACAGTGAACAAGAGCTGGGACTGTCCTTTTGGAGATTTCTCCCTAGTATTTATAATATTTATTAGGAAACAAAAAGCAAGGCTATGTCCAGGAATATGATTGATTTGATTGAAACCTTTATTTTATTCAAACTCGAAAGGCATTGAGGTTCCTCATTTACAACGACCGACGAGCGCACAACAAAACATCAACAACAATAACAACAGAGTGACAGAATAAACAGAGAAACACAAATCCTACAGATAAAAGATCAAAAGAATAAAAATTACAATAAAAGAGCTAAAAAAATTAATCTTAAAACAAATGCAGTGGTGATGGTGAAAATCAATCATAGATTAAAAGAAGAAAAGTGGGAGAATGGTCATATTGAAGTTGCCTGAAGGCATTCCAAGAGGTGGGGGCACTATAGCTAAAGCAGTTGTTCCAGCTTAGAGTGAGCTCTAGGACCTTTAAAAGCAGCAGCTCACTGATCGGTATTAAAAGACTGAAGTTCCAGTCGGCATAGCTGATAAATAGGGTGGTGTTTCAATTAAGGATTTAAAAATAATAAAACAATGTAACTCATCTCAATGACAGGATGCAGCGACTTTTTCATACAGGAACAGTGATGAGTTTAAAGGAATCACTGTAATGAATCTAAGGCTGATGGTACACGAGTCAAGGGTTTTAGGCAGTAGCAAGCATGTCTATAAACTATATCTCCATAATCCAACACTGATAAAACACTGCTTCGATACCCTGGTATGTGTTGTCTGGCCAATGTAGAAGAGAATATGTGACTGAAGACCTTAGAGAGCTTCTGACTTGAAACTTTCTGAAACAATGGCTGTCATGGCGTCTGGGGGAATAAGAGGTGGGGAGAGTTTCACTGGATTCATTGTCAAGTGGCTCTCAAGAGTCTCAAAGCAGAAATGGAAGTTGACCAGAAGTTTGGAACTATACAGCCAAAAATAAAATAAGTGTAAAAAAAAAATATGATTAAGTTTGGCCTGAAGTTGTTTCTGTACTAGTCAGACTTCTGGAACAGGTTTCCAGTGAGGACAGAAATACTTCACACCCAGTAGGATATAATGCAGGTAGTATACTAGCTACATTCAGGGGGGGGGGAACACCTGCAAGACTGTGTCAAATCCTTTGGGCTTCTATCCACCCCTTTGAAGTCTCCAGAACAGTCTCTGCAAAGAGGGGGATGCCAGGGTGAAGCTATGCTCAATGAATAATTAATCATTTACCGGCATAAAAGAAGTCACCCTTGTTGGCATAGGGAGTGCAACAAAATAAAAATACTTCAAAATACAGCGTGTGTCTCTCAAAGGGCAGCTCAAGGTTCTAAAAAATAATCAAATAATGTAATAACTTGGTTCTGAACCTGAAAAGGGAGACGTAAGAGGAAGGAGAAGAAGAAGGCAGTGACAATGTCCAGGCAGAAGAAGAAGAAAGACTCTCAGTGTTCTGCTGAGTCAACTAAATGCTTGGTGGAGATTTGAGCCCGAACCCACATCCAGGAGAAGTTAGCGTGCATTAATGTGGTGATGTGGGGACGCGGGAGGGGACTGCTAACTGCAGTCACTGACAGGAAGTTAGCTAAACTGACCATTCCGCTTCCTGAACCTTTAGACTTTGGTTCCACTTACACTTTTATGAACGCTGGTTCCCCAGAAAGCACCAAGGTTCTCAGACTACAGAACAGAACCAGAAACAGAAGAACCGTGTCGGTGTGAAAGCCCTGTCAGCAGAACATCACCACACTCTGTATTTAATTCGGATACAGGTATGGAATTCAGTACCACTCATATTAGAGAGAATGAGTTCTTACCGTTCCTTTTCAGGACAGCTGATGTGGCTTATTAATGAACAGTTATGTGTACATTAGCACTACATCCTCTTTTAAATCTTTTCTTAAAAACACATTTTTATAGACTTGCTTTTACGTGATGCCGTCTATTTATTCTTTTTATTCTCTTCCTCAATGTCTTTTCACCCTAGCACCTATTAATCTCGTTTGGTTTGTTGTGTGTATATATGAGTAGGCCTATGTGTATTTATCTTTTTGTATATGTGTTTCTTTTAATAAGTATGTGATTATTTGATTGTACTTTCTCGTATGTATTTTGTTAAAGCACTTTGTAAACCATTGTTTTTAAAGGTGCTATTTAAATAAAGACATTATTATTATAACTGCTTCCTCTCCGACGTCTTAATATTTACTGTCGTGTCCTGAGGGGTATACTACGAAGCGAGATTAAGGGCTGAGCGAGGTCTGTTGAGTCTAATAATGCCTCGTTTCCACCGAGTAGAGCGGGTCGGAGCGGAGCGGTTCGGTCCGGGTAGTTTGGCTTTTCATTTGCCAAAAGTTGGGTAGGGTACGGTTTAAGCGCACCTAACCGCTCTGAGCCGCTCCAAATCTCAGTACTCCTCCGTAGGGGTACTAGCCGCCTGAAAGGGTGCCGAAAATGCGGAGCTACACACTGCCGTCATTTGATTGGCCGAAAGAATCATTTCCGCCATGTGTAGTCACCTCGGCAAGAGTCTTGTGTTTTGGCGAAAATGTGAGCACAGCACTGTTTATTGTGTGGTGTTTTTCCTCGTCAATAAATTAATCAGTTGGTTACACTGTGTCCCACTGCGTAGCTGCCGCAGCCAGCACTGTTTGCTCACTGTCTCTATATATGAGTTGCACCGAGCCGTCTGTGTGTTTACGCCATAGCCTAGATAGTAGTAAATACACGCTCACAATAACACGGGGGCAATAATAATAAAATAAAATAAATAGCGGCTGGTTTGACCGAGCAAAAACGAGAGACCGCTGGCTTGACCACAGTTGGTCGAAAGAATCATTTCCGCCTTGTGTAGTCACCTCGGCTAGAGTGAAGAGAGTCAGTGTGTTTTGGCGAAAATGTGAGCGCGGCACTGTTTATTGTGTGGTGTTTTTCCTCATCATTAAATGAATCAGCTACACTGTGTCCCACTGTTACGATGTCACGTATCAGTTGCACCGAGCCGTCTCTATGCTCTCAACAACACGGGGGAATAAATAAAGAAGCAGCTGGTTTGACCATGCAAAAACAAGAGACCGCTGGCTTGACCACAGTTGTTCCACAGCCCGATAGTTTGACCCACATTCTGGCGGCGGCTATCGCAGTCCAGCCTAAACCCCGCCCTACCAGTAAGGGTAGGGTCGGCGGTGGAAACAACACCGAGATTATTAAAAGTGAGCTGTCCCGCTCTGAGCCGCTCCGACCCGACTCGCTCTACTCGGTGGAAACGTGGCATAAAGCGGTCTAAAGCCAGAGTTTTCAGTATCACGAAAGGTGGCTCTCTTTCTACCTGGCTAGATCACCGTGGCGCGGACCTGACTATATTGTCTGAGCGATACTTCTCACTGAGTAAACTAGTTAAATCAGTAAACTTATTGATCAGGAAGTTAATGAACGAAACGAAGCCGTGACATAAGGCTTACATTAGAGTGAACTGTAACATTGCGCTGCGGCTTTTTGCCACATGCATAGTTATTGATGCAGAAAATGTAAAATAGCCTAGACCTACTGTATGCAGCGCCATGCTCTCACCTCAAATGATTTTACCTGGCGATCTACACACACTGGCTCTTAATGAAGCGTTCTATAAAATCACAGGTTGCAACATTATTTCACTGTAGGCTTCTGTCTTTTCATCAGTAGCGATTACAGTTGGGACGGGACAGCTGACAGTTCGGACATCGCTGCAGACTGGCAGGTTAAGCTTCTCACAGTAGATTCATATTTGTCCGGAAAATACAGACTAGCCTACAGGTTTTGTATCTAGGCTATTTATTTTAATGGTATTTATAAGATGCAAATAAAGGGCTATTAGCCTAAATCAAAATCAAAATTGTATTAATTTTGATGTGGCCCAAAACTAACGTGATTTTCCACATAGGCTATGCTATTCATTAGGGGACAGTGTCAGACTTAAATCAGATTCTTAAGTGTAGGATTATCAACTAGGCTAAATGGTGTACTGTTTAAATCCGAGTTCAACCTTTAATTGCTTTATAATGTCATTTATTTTACAGATCGTTCTCACTGCGAGAACGATCTGTAAAATAAATTAATCAATTCAGTAGCCCAATTTTCTGACAACATTCCACTCTCTTCTTATTTGCAGTAAGAGTTTTTTTCGGCTCTTTGTTTTCTGCTGTTCTGTGATAGGCTAATTCAGACTGACAAACTCTTCCTCTTGAGTGAAGTCAGCTGCTCGCAATCAGTCCGTTAGTGGCACAAGATCAGTCCAGTCTGTGCGGAAGCAGAGTCAAATGACGGCCAAACGCCCCATTTTATGGGGACGCGCACAGAGCCTGAAGCTGAAACCCTCGTTCAACATAAGAGGTTGATAACTACCTTCGTGATACCGGTTAGCTCTGAGCGAGGGTATGTGTTATGTTGAACCAGATCAAAAAAAGAGAGCCGGGCTCTGTTGAGTTTGCTTTGTAGTATACCCCTCTGCTTGCTTGTCTCTTATGTGCTCCTGTGTTGTCTTGTGCTGCGCATGCTAGTGTGTAATTTAATGTGTTAGTGCTGCATGTTTGTGCTTTATGCCGCTTTATATGTTAGTGCCGCATGTTTGTGCTTTATGCTGCTGTATATTGAGTGTGTTTGTCCTGTTCCACTTTTCTATGTTTTATGTACACGCTGTGATTTATTGTCTGCTTATTTTATTGTTTGTTTGCCATTGTCTGTCAATTCGTTCTCACTATGTGTTACTGTATCTTCACCTATGTTGTTTTTAATCTTTGTTCGTAAACGCATTTTATTTCTGTAATTTTAGGTTGCCTTTTAAATATCTGGGGCCTCATTTATCAACGGTGCGTACGCACAATAGAGTGCGTACGTGGCTCACTAAGCAACATTTGCGATTTATCAAAAGTATACTTTACGGGAAGAAGTGCGGTGTTCCACGCACAATATAACCCATGCGTACGGACAAAAAGTGGAGAAAGGAGAACTGGCGACTCCAGTCGGCACATGTATGAAGTGCGAGAACGAATGTGTTTGTGTAAAATTAATCCAGATATAGGCCTATTATAAGCCATGTAGGTCTATCATATAGGGAGTTCCTTTGCAAAACGGATGAAGCCATTCTTACAACTAATGAACAAATGCCTCCACGGATTTTTCCATGGAGTGATACCAACAAAAACAAAACGAATTAGGATCTTAAATAGTCTACAAACGGAGATATATGAGTGCAAATAAAAACAAAACAGCAACGTTCGAATAAGCTCTGCAGTTATTAAAGAATAACCTATCTGCATGTTGTGGAATTAATTCTGATAATATTGAGGTGGAGATACAGCCTATTACTTTTACACTGACGCTGTTCTCGATGCCTGAGTCAGGCAGACAGGAGTGCACCTTTTCATACACTAATGATAAGCCTACTGTACATCACATAGGCTACTGTGATTTTTTTTCACGGCTTTTAGTCCGTTTTATGTGTTTTTCTTTGTGTTTAAGCACGTCGCAATTGTGTTTTGAAAGGGACTGAAGTTTATTATTAACCCTCCGCCGCCCGCCACTGCCCCGGGATGAATTCTCCGAATCTGTATCTCATGGGGGGTCTCAGTGTCCCCCGCTCGTGGCACAAACACTGTTGTGTGAGGATATGCACTTTTTTGCGTCCACTTTTATGTCGGATCACTTCTTTTTATTTCGGCCACAGCGTTCACAGAGATCGCCACAGGCTGCACTCTGACGCCTTTACGCTCACACTGCCACCAAACTATATTTTCCCTGGTCGCCACTTCTCCAACGGGTACTTCGGGGTGACCGCAGTGATCCACACCGTGTGGAGTCTATTTTTCCATTTCCCTTTCAGTCGGCGATTGCCACTACCGCCTTCATGCACTCAGTAAATGATATTAATTCGGGCGTGTCGATGACTATGTATGGGTAAATATGGGCGGTACGTGAAACCCGCAAAGGCTGCGCCACATTTAGAGTTGATTGTGATTTATAAAGGGAAACAGGCGTAGGACGTGAGTGCGCACTGCTTCATAAATCGGAAAATATCTTTCGCACGCACTGCCCTAAATCCTACGAAAGCAACCTTCTAACGCAAATCCTACGCAAAGTTTGATAAATGAGGCCCCTGGCCTGGGACAAGATGTAAACTAGCTTCTTAGGTTAACTTTGGCTCACTTACAATTTGACTGTTGATTAGTGTGCAATGTCCCTGAAATAAAGCAATAAATAAATACTTTCATGCATCATTGTTTTCAAATACAAGGTGGTTCCAACTAGATACAATATGATTCAATAACAGGTATGAAACACCTGTGGGCACTCTTTAGTTCCGTGTTGATATGGTCGGTGCAGCAGGGTGTCGTTCAGTTTGGCTATTGGTTAAGCAGTGTTTAGTTAGCGCCAAGCTGTGGAGTAGTTTAGGCTACTGGAGGAAGACCGTGGGAATCATAGGGCAAGTTAAGAGAAAATGTATTATTTACTTAAACAAAGCTGATTCACAGACTTAACTTCACACCGAATTAAAAAGTTCCTAGGCTACGAATATTAAAACACAATGTTATGTCAGGCTGTAGGTGATAGCCTGACTATTATCATGGACATATTATTATAATTCACTTTTTCCTATGGTTGAATTTGTGTCAAAGCAAAATGTTACTAAGTAATTCCCTGAAGCTCTGGAAAGGCATAGTATTTCATACTTTGCAAAACCAAGTTGTTTCCACAGGTTGTCTACAAAGAAGGATGTAACCTTATTATAGGCTATTGTTATGGAAATAGCCTAGCCTACCATAGCCTATTCTGAAATCCAAATTTAAAAAATCCAACCCATGCTTTAAAGTAGCCTACTATGATTAGATTATAATTGCTCAATTGAGTCTCTGAAATGCTGTAAAAAATTTAAAATGTAGGCTATGTCTGCAGTTAAAATGTACAATGACTTCAAACTTATCACTTGCTGAATTATGAGATGAGGTTTAGTTCTTTAAATGTAGGCTTAGGCCTATAGCTCACTAACGTCTGTATTTGTCTGTAGGTCGATATTATTGTTTAATAAAGTTATATTTTATAAAGCCCTCTGACCTACCGTTGTGCGGGGGCTCCTGGTGTAAAGACACGGTTCCGTCCCTGTGCAGGAGGATGGAGGACGGGTCCTTCACCTGGCCGCTGCCTCTCCCACTCCCGGTGGCCGGCGGGCGGGGCACCCTGAGCCCGCTGCAGCACTGGTAGCACACCGCCCATGCCTGCTCCTCGTTGATGGGCTGCTCGTAGGACTTGAGCACCTCCTCCAGAGACAGTTCATGGGGCTCGGCCAGCTGGTCGCGTGCCTCTCCGCGGTCCGTCACAGGAGGTGCGCTTACCCGAGAGTCCCCGTCCTCCGAGCTTCCGTTGGTGGATCTGGCCATGGATGCGACACTACGGAGCCCATCGTTCACTCCACAGGCACCGAGGCCATTGAAATGCTGTCCCGCTGCGGCTGTGCGGTCCTGGCGTCTTGTCCTCTGCTGCTTGACGGCCGGGCCACTTCTCCTCAACTACCGCAGCTGCAGCAGCTGAGCTCGTTACCACCACAACACTGTCAGACTAGCAATACTGAAGGTAGCACTTCCGATCCAAGTTTTCCAAAATAAAAAAACATTTCAAGCCGAGATACTGCAGGGTTTTATTTTATAAATATCATCATGAAACTTTGCCAGATGATTACTTTCATTAAATAAATAGAGCATTCTTTATAGCCTACACGTTTTTCAGAAATGCTTGAATATACACATTTGGCAAAATCTAACTCATTTTGGCATAGGCCTACATTTCATAGCTACATTTGCATCTCTTTAAAAACCAATGATAGATGTTGGACAAAGCCAGAGTTGAAATCTTTAATCAAATTAGTGTCCAAAGTTAAATAAGAAACTGTTCTTAATGTTTTATCTGGAAAAATAAAGGTTTACATTTTTTTTTTAAATAAATAAAAGTTTTTACAGAACAGATTTGAATTAAAAACATTGTGGGCCTAGGCTATAGGCATACAGGTCTTAAAAATGAATTTTCAGCATGTTTTTAGGAAGTAAAATATCTCAGAAATCATACAACTTACACACTATATAAAGAAATTCCCTTTAACGACCTTCAGAATATTGCAAATAATGATTATGGAAAGTATAGTTGATGTAGGCCTAAGTGCTTTAGAAGTTGAGATTTTATAAGTAGCCTATATAAATAATCACAATATTGTAACTCAATAACCCCTGTCATGATAAACAATAAACAATGTAATAACACTGCAATGACGAAGGCATTGTTGCATCTTCTTGTAAACTAAACTTCCACTTAAGTGCCAAAACATGGGCTTGTGCTTCACTGGCACAGTCAGAGTCTGATTTATAAAACAACATTTGAACTGATAAAACACTCGCAATGATAACAAAAAAACTATAGTTATAGGCCTAGTTGAAGTTTTAAAACCCCTTTTTTCTTTTACAACACTTACCTGCTGCAGTTCTCCAACGTAGGCTACTCATAGTGGTACACATGATGTAGCCCCAGTTGACAATCACTCTTCTGAACCAACTTTTTGCAGAGAGGGAATGTTTAGACATTCTCATTGTTTTCTTTCTTTTAATTTGTTGTAGCGTATATCTGTGCCTGAACACAAGTAGGCCTATGTTATCCGTTTCAGGCACACACACACACACGCACACAGTAGGCATATGCTGTTATTATTTACAGAAGCCAACATTTAGGTGCCTATAATAATGATTTCAGGTTGCCCTATGTACTCTTATTTTGAAGGTGAATCCAGTACGCTTCCCATCACGGTGAGGCTGATTGAGGCTGACTTGACGTGGCTTGTTACCGTGTCAGCGACAGAGACAGACGATTGGTTCTGCGGCGAAATGTCTATCAACTGCCGGCGAGGCAGAAAGCATCCTCGTCGCGGCTGACGCAGTATCCACCTGCTAGCAGGGGAGAAGTTGTTGGAAATATTGAACTTCATGAATCAGTTCTATTTAGGCTAGGTGATATCATAAACCATCATATTAGCCTATCTCTAATAACGTCCTTTAAGAAATGAGAGGAGTGTATGACTGCCGGTAGGCTACCCAGCCATTCTCACCAGTGTCAATAACAAAGAATATAGTCGAAATTTCGACGAGCAAACCAAAATAAGGTCATTAGTCCTGAAGCACCGTGCTGCAACATTTAAATGTTTTGAATCGTGTCATTTTCAAACAACATTCTTAGGCTAACCGAAATATGTAGCCCACACAAACAATTCATATTTCTGGTTTCTCCGTTATAATTTAGTCAATGGCTTACCAGTCAGAAGAATACACCTTGACACCATTTCAGATGTTTACTCATTTAAAAAACGTCTCTCTATTTAATTGAAAAGTAAAACAGGTAGACCTACTTTTCGAGTTGCTTTAAATAGAATAAATGATTCAGGCAATTATAACAGCAAAACATTTTGTCTTTTTGAATTTTCTCAAACTCTAGATTGCTTTAGAAATAATTTTCTTTTAGGCCTATTTAAGTTTGGCTCTCAATTTCTAAATACATTTTCCTGGGGCCTATTGCATAAAACTAGGATAAGGGATTAACCTAGGATATTTCGGTTATCCTGGCTTGCGTTAGCCATGATCCGGTTGCATAAAAGCGGAGGGACAAAAGTTACCCTGGAGATTCATCCTTTACGTTACAGTTATTCCATGATCTTCTGTGTAATGCTTAAATTTCAATAACCTGTTTTAAAGTACCATATAAATGATAAACTGCATTGTCATTTAGTTAAATAGTTCTTCTTTTTTATTATTTAACCTGAACCATTTATAATTAACTTAATTATAATTACATTAAGATGAAATTATATAAATTATAATAATTTATGTGATAGTCTGTTCATATTGCGGGCTATATTTATACAATTGATTATCGATGGTAGATGACGTTGCAAATGTGGGTCAAATAAATTCACTTTGTACTTATAACTATATCGAGGTGCATCTAAAACAAAATTAAATATCTATGAAAGTTTCCTTTTTTCTGTAATTTAATTCAAAAAGTGAAACTTAAATATGTTCTAGATTCATTACACATTAAGTGAAATTAATCTAGAATAAACATACTTTTCAGAAGGTCGACATTTCTGATTGGTTGTATGCAATATTGTAATATTTTGAGATACTGGATTTTTTATTCCATGATCAATCAATCATCCAGGGCGGCAGTGGCGAAGTGGGTAGGAAGATTGCCTCTGGAGTGCAGGGTCGGAGGTTCGATTCCCCGCCTACCCGCCACATGTCGAAGTGTCCCTGGGCAAGACACTGAACCCCAAATTGCTCCCGATGGTTCAGAGAGCGCCTTGCATGGCAACTACTGCCATCGGTGTATGAGTGTGTGTATGAATGGGTGAATGTGGTAAGATATGTAAAGCGCTTTGGGGCTGAGAAAATCGGCTAGAAAAGCGCTATATAAGTCAAGTCCATTTACCATCCAAAAAGAAGGCCTGACATATTTCACTTTGTGTAATGAAAGTTTCACTTTTTGAATGGACTTTCCATGATATTCTATTTTTTAAATGCACCTGCAGACTGCTCACTGTCAACTATTTTATCATAAAACAATGCAGGGACATCAAGATTAATTGGCAGAGATGACATCCCCTGTATAAAATGAACTGCCCCCTGACTTACGGTTTAAACTAGCAAGGCATTGTGGGAAAATGGGCCGTCTTTTACATTTTTACATCAGTAAATCTGTGGGTCTACTTCTGAAAGCTGTGGGCTGGCACTTAACAGAATGACTTACACCTGGCTTGACAAAGCGGCTCCTTTACATCCTGGATTGGCGTTTATGCAACTGACTAATCCGAAGTGCCCAGGCTAGACTTTGTCAAGGCTGGCTTTATCAATCATCCTGGATGTCTTTATTCCACTTTTATGCAATAGGCCCCTGGTGTGATTTGAAACATGTTATGGCTTATTCATGGTCCTTTTTTCAAGGTGTAGTCAGTGATTCTAGAGAACGATTGTTGTCACAATCCTGTCAGTACTGTGTGTTGTGTGTGTGTGCGCTGGAAAAAAAATACAGTGTTAATACCTTTTATATACTATCTATGGTTAATACACTGCCTTAACTAACCCTACTCAGTGAACTGGTTTGTAAACAAAGGGTATGTAAACAAGGGGGGGGGGGGGGGCACCATAACTTGCAACATGCCCGTTAACAGTGCTTAGTCCGTATATTAACTGTATATTATATATAGTGAGATATTCACTGATTTTGATGAAAAATTATTTTGAAAACAAGCATTCTCCAGAATGGCTTACTCTCTTTATATGGTAAAGAGAGTTCAAAAATGTGATTCATTAGACATAGTGACAGATGTTCTCCCCCTTCCTCTATTCAACAGCTTCATTTTCTGTGTACACACATTACATTTGCAGATAAAGTTATGATGGCATGAGACCCTGGGGAAAATTAACATATAGACAAGGTCTTACACAATGCTAGTCTCGCAAAGCCAGACCAAACTACAGCAAGTAGTATGGTCTGGATGCACTCCGTTTAGAGCCGTCTATTCGGGGGGAAACTGGGCTGGCCTGTTTTTATTTCTTTAAACCAATCACAATCATCCAGGGCGGGGCTGAGCTCGGGAAGCAGCAGCGGTGTCCGTGCAAAATAGTGCCGGGGGGGAACTTATTCTGATGGAACATCTTCACGTCCAGAGGCTGTCAGAGAAATGGCTAGGCTAGGCTAGGTAGGCTAAGCTAGGCTGCGTCCCGGACCACCGCCTCCGCTATTATTATCCCGAAGTATCGACACACTTTATTTCTGTCTACAGTAATGTGACTTCTCACACCCTGTGTGTGTGTGTGTGTGTGTGTGTGGTGTGTGTGTGTGTGTGTGTGGTGTGGTTGTTTTGTTTTGTGGTGTGTGTGTTGTGTGTGGTGTGGTGTGTTGTGTTGTGAGAGGGAGAGCGCAGCACAGACGCTGCACACACAGGTTGACTGTGAGCGAATTGTTTCCTAGTTTGAGGGGGAGCTCAATACGGGAACGCCAGCAACAGGAAGGGGATGGGTTGCGTAGGTAGCCGACGCCAGCGCTCATAGACGCTGGCGAAACCCCTTCCCAGACTAACACAATGCAAACGGCAATGCCTATGGAAAAAATATGGCAAGATAAGATAAGTTCTGGATTTAAATTTTTTCAGGTGGTAATATTCAGAATTATCAACAAATTCAACCGAATGGGGCGCCCTTAGCTCAGTTGGTAGGGCCTCCCCTCCATGGGCCTCGGCCAGAAGCGGACCCAGGTTCGATTCCAGCCCGCGGTCGTGCTCTGCATCTCACTCCCGTCTCTGCCCCATTTCAACTCTGTCTCTACACTATCAATAAGGCATAAAAATGCAAAAAAAAAAAACTCAACCGGAATCAGGGGATGTTTCATAGAGTCTTTAACCTTTAATTGAACTTTATTTTGGAAGGCTAAATCGCATAGTTTCCTGTTGTACTCTGCCGTGTTATCTTGTCGCACATCCTTTCTCTGCAGCACCTCTCCAACAGCAGGAGCTTCAGTCAGCAGCTTATGCCTCGTTTCCACCGAGTAGGGCGGGTCGCTATAAGTGGATGAACAATAGGCTAAGCATTGCGTCGCTACGTTTGTTACATTCTGTTGACTGTTGGGATATTACACTCAACAAAAATATAAACGACAACACTTTTGTTTTTGCTCCCATTTTCATGAGATGGACTTAAAGATCTAAAATTCATTCCAGATACACAATTGTACCATTTCTCTCAAACATTGTTCACAAATCTGTCTAAAGCTGTGAAGTGAGCACTTCTGCTTTGCTGAGATAATCCATCACCTCAACAGGTGTGCCACATCAAGATGCAGACGCAAGTTTTGGGTTATATTTGTTGATGTATGCGTGTCGGAGTGTATTGCGGACACGGACAAACTTTCAGTTGCTGCCAAGCAAACTGAACCGGCCAGAGAGGAGTGAAACACAAAGCACGGCGCAGTGAAAACTGTGTCAAACTTTCTGCCAAAGAGTTCACTCGCTGATAAATTGGACAAATTAGACTGGTTCAAGGCAAAATTAGATAAGGCTGGTCATATAAGAAAGACGATACAAGGGTTCATTAAAGCTGGTAAACATGCACATGTGCAAACTGCTTTTCAGGTGTACACTGATATGTTTGTTGAAATTCGATGTATGCATGACGATGTATTGTGTTTATTGCCACCAGAGAAAAAAGAAAGGCAAGACACATGGTTCATGGCTAAAATGATGTTTAATGATGAGTTCATTGTCAATACTAAAGAGTGGGTTGAAAAACATGAAAATCATGGTGGTGGTGGTGATGATGATGATGGTGCTTGTAATAATGAGGCTGTCGATGACGTAAATCCTAACGACAGCATTTCTAATGTGGGCCTAAACAAAAGTACCACAAGGCAAGGCAAGGCAAGGCAAGTTTATTTATATAGCACAATTCAGACACAAGGCCACTCAAAGTGCTTTACAGGGGCAAGATTAGAGTACATAAAACACATTATAAAACATTTAAAAGCGAATAAAAGAAGCAAATAAAAAAAAATTAAAACTTGATTTAAAAACATTTAAAAGCAAATAAAAGAAGCAAATAAAATGAAAATTGCAGGTTAAAATGGAAACAAAAAAGTCTTCAGACTTTAAAAGAACTGAGAGTTGCAGCAGACCTCAAGTTCTCTGGGAGTTTGTTCCAGATTGTTGGTGCATAAAAACTAAAAGCTGCTTCTCCTTGTTTAGTCCTAACTCTAGGGACTGTAAGTAGACCTGTCCCAGACGACCTAAGGGCTCTGGACGGTTCATAACTTATCACATATCAGTAATGTATTTTGGCCCTAAACCATTTAGTGCTTTATAAACCAACATCAGTATTTTGAAATCAATTCTTTGAGTGACTGGAAGCCAGTGTAAAGACCTCAGAACTGGGGTAATGTGATCCACTTTTTTGGTCCTAGTGAGGACTCGAGCAGCAGCGTTCTGAATTAGCTGAAGCTGTCTGATAGATTTTTTTGGAAGGCCAGCAAGGACACTGTTACAGTAGTCAAGTCTACTAAAGATAAATGCATGGACAAGTTTTTCTAAATCTTGCTGAGACATAAGCCCTTTAATTCTTGATATGTTTTTTAGGTGGTAGTAGGCTGATTTATTAATTGATTTTATGTGTTTCTTGAAATTCAAGTCGGAGTCTACAACAACACCAAGATTTCTGGCTTGGGGTGTAGTTTCTAACATAATGGATGTAAGCTGTGCGCTGACTTTTAATTGTTCATCTTTGGCACCAAAGACAATTACTTCAGTTTTATCGTTGTTTAATTGAAGGAAATTTTGGCACATCCAATCATTGATTTGTTCAATGCACTTATTCAGTGCCTGTATCGGACTGTAGTCTCCTGGTGATATGGTTATGTAAATTTGTGTGTCGTCTGCATAATTATGGTAGCATAATTTGTTCTTATTCATAATCTGAGCTAGTGGGAGCATGTAGATGTTAAATAGAAGAGGGCCAAGAATGGAACCTTGGGGGACCCCGCATTCAATATTTGTCCGCTCAGATGTGAAATTGCCTATTGACACATAATAGTCTCTATCCTTTAAGTAGGATTCAAACCAGCTTAGTACAGTTCCAGAAAGTCCAACCCAGTTTGCTAGTCGATCTAGTAATATGCTGTGGTCAACTGTGTCAAAAGCGGCACTGAGATCCAGTAAAACTAAGACAGAACTTTTGCCACTGTCTGTGTTTAAATGGATGTCATTGAGGACCTTAACCAGAGCAGTCTCAGTACTGTGGTGTTGTCGAAATCCTGACTGGAAGACATCAAAGCAGTTATTCATTGCTAAGTAGTTATTTAGCTGTTGATAAACAGCTTTTTCAATGATTTTACTTAAAAATGGTAGGTTAGATATGGGCCTATCATTTTTCATGAGTGATGTATCTAGATTGTTCTTTTTTAGGAGTGGCTTGATGACTGCTGTTTTCAGGGCCTGTGGGAATACACCTGTCTGAAGGGACATGTTGACAATTTTTAGAACATCTGAGGCCATACAGCTAAAAACTGTTTTAAAGAAGCCTGTGGGCAGAATGTCAAGGCAACAGGATGAGGAGTTCAGGTGTTGTATAATGTCCTCCAGGTTTTTGTGGTTTATAAGATAAAATTCTGTCATTACATTTGAATTGATTTTAAGAGGGAACACATATGTTGAACTTGGTATTGATGCAGTGACAGCTTGTCTAATTTTGTGAATTTTCTCAGTAAGTACTCTGTCTACCACAAGTAGACAGAGTACTACTTCCTCTGCACAAATTCAAGCCGCAGTAGAAAGAGCTGCAGTTTTGGCTCGCTTGGCAACCTTGAAACAGCATGCATTAGAGCCTTGCTTCTCAAATGGTGGGGCGCGCGCGCCCCCCTGGGGGGGCGCCGTGAGTTGTCGGGGGGGGGGGCGCGGGCTGCCTTGATTTCCAACTGACAAAAAAAAAATTAAGTGCTAGCAAGCGCTATGTGTGCTTGTGTATGGTCATATCCGTGCGAAAGGCCGCGATTTGCAGTAAATAAATGTCCACATGTGTCTCCGAGTGTCTCTGTAGGTTATTTAAAAATAAATCAAGCAAGTAGACTAATAATAACGTTAATGAATTATTGGTTATCGCATGACAGAAGGCCTATTGGCCTATAATAACAAAAAAAACACCACCTTAACTATGTTTACAGTTTAAAAATGTTTTGAATGAAATGCAAACCTCAGTGAATCATTTGCTCTTGTTTCTCTGTCCTGAGATTCACACAGACTGAGCAGTCTTTGCTGCAGAAGTTATCTCAGCTAATTTTTGTTATCTAATTTGATAATAAGGTGATTGTATGCAGAATGCTCGTGCCAGAAACTCATACAGTGGTTTTGTACAGATAAATAAATAAATATTGGCAGGTTCTCAATAGTATTTCAATTTCTGTCCCCTAGGGGGGGCATGACAGCAAATCATTGAGAAGCACTGCATTAGAGGAACAGGAGCTTCAAATAAAGAGCAAAAAGGAAAAACTGGAAATGGAAACTGAGTTAGCTGCAGCAACTGCTAAGCTGGAAGTGATGCAGGCAGCCAATGAACAACCTTCCTCTCAAACAGCATCAAATGGTATGGGCTCTTATTTTGAAAGGGAGAAAAGGAAGCTCAAATCATTCAACACTCTTAACCCTATGGCAAAAGAATACAAGCCTACAACATGGCAAGCACAGCAAAAGGATGTGTCTTCCTCCCAGAGCAAATATCCCACAATGGGTGCTAAACCAAAGCAAAAGGAAAACCAGTTTTCATCAAAAATGGAGGCTTATGCATATGATCAACAGGACGAGGAAGCATCACAAGGTTTTCAACCTGATGCAACAATAACTCTCCCTAACAAAAGTAACAGGCAACACATCAAGCATCAACAACATGACCAAATAACAGCTGGAGATGTTTTTGCCATTATGCATAAGCAGAATGAAATCACTGCTGCACTTGTTCACCAGCAACGCTTGTCATCTCTACCAACACGAGAAATTCCTATATTCGAAGGAGATTTATTTGAATATAATGCTTTCATTAAAGCATTTGAACAAGGAGTGGAGGATAAAGCTAGCAGAGCTGACTGTCTATACTACTTGGAACAATTCACAAAAGGACAGCCAAAGGAACTGGTTCGTAGCTGCCAGCACATGGCTCCGGAACGTGGCTACATCATGGCAAAAAGTCTTCTGCAGGAACATTTTGGGAACAAATACAAAATCGCATCTGCATACATAGAAAAAGCTGTATTATGGTCAACAATTAAATCAGAGGATGTCAAAGCCCTCCAAGCGTATTCATTATTTCTGCGTGGATGTTGTAATGTGATGCAAGAACTTCACTACATGCAAGAGTTAGACATGCCAACCAACATGAAAATGGTTATTTCCAAGTTGCCCTACAAGCTCAAAGAACAATGGAGAACAAAGGCTCATGGCATATGGGAAGCCACCAGTGACAGAGCTCATTTCACAGACATGGTCCTATTTCTTGAGAGGTATGTGAGAATCCTGTCGGACCCAATATTTGGGAATATTGAAGGTGCCCAACAAAGATCAGTCGACTTCACACATCCTGACAGGTTCAAGCTACAGTCTGGAAACAGAATTAAAGGAAGCAGTTTCGCCACAACAGCGACTGAATTGAGTTCTGTCATTGTATGACAAATTGCCCCAAGAAAGCAGGTTCATCTTGCCATTGTTGTTCACGTGCTCATCCTCTAGATGAGTGCCAACAATTTAGAGGTAAGAAGCACAGAGACAAGATCCAATTTCTACAGGAGAAAGGTATCTGTTTTGGATGCTTAGGCATGGGACACATAAGCAGGAACTGTAGTGAGCGCTTGACCTGTGAAGTCTGTGATCGGCAACATCCCACTGTGCTCCATATCACAAAGGCAAAGGTGGAGTCGCAGCAAACTGCTGAGCAGCCTGGAGTTATCACACCAACTCTCTCCGAGGCATGTGGCCGTACAGGGGCCGGAAAGGATCGCTGTGTTCCTTCCATTGTTCCAGTGCAGGTCAAGTCCACTAACAGAAAGGAGGTCATACAGACGTACGCATTCTTGGACCCTGGAAGTTCGGCTACGTTCTGTTCTGAAGATCTGATGAAAATGTTAAACATCACAGGAAAGAGAACCAGTTTTCTTTTGAAAACAATGGGACAGGAAAAGGTCGTACCTGCATACTCCTTATGCGGGCTGGAGGTGTCTGGTTTGGAGGAAAACAACTTCCATCTTCTCCCCGAAGTTCTCACTCAGAAGAAAATGCCAGTCACTACTAACAACATTGCTACTGCTGCAGACCTGGAAAGCTGGCCTCATTTGTCTAAAGTTCATATTCCCAGCATACCGGCCAATGTTGACATCTTGATAGGATCTAACGCTCCCAACGTATTGGAACCATGGGAAGTTGTCAATAGTTGCGGAGGTGGCCCATACGCTATAAGAACAGCGCTAGGTTGGGTCATTATGGGTCCTTCGAATGGAAGTGGCGGTAGCCTGCAGGACCAGCTGGAGACAGGCTCCAATGCTCAGGTGGAGAAAGGCCAGCCCGGGCAGCAGGAGGCCTACATCAACCCTCTACTGGAAGCTGGTCAAACCAAAAAGGAGATGAATGCTGCAGAATTGGGACAGCTGGAGCTTCGTCTTCAGGAAAGAGACGACCAGTTGAACACACTTCAGGACGAACTTAAAAACCTCAAGGAAGAGATGGTGCAACTTAACACACCACAGCCAGACGGCTTCTCACAGCTCACACTGCTACAGAACATGCTGACCGAGAAGGATGCCCTCATCACATCACTACAAGAGGAACTGATGGAGGTGAGAGAAAAGACGGCAGCTGATGTAAGCATCATGGCAGAACCAGTGTTTCAAATTGAGCTTAAAGAAACCCGGGGGCGCCTTTAGCTCAGTCGGTAAGGCGTCCCCCTCCCGGGCCGGGCCCAGCAGCAGACCCGGGTTCGATTCCCGCCCGCCATCGTTCTCTGCATGTCACTCCCTTCTCTGCCCCATTTCACCTGTGTCTCTCTGCACTATCAATAAAGCATAAAAATGCCCAAAAAATATCTTAAAAAAAGAAACCCTCAACACGGTTTTCCCACAGTTTCCCTCAGGGACAGAGCAACCAAGCTGGTTACAAGCATGTACACAAAGGGCGAAAGAGGCTGAGGAGAGAGAGATCACATTGGCCGAAACAGAAGGAACGCTGAACCATCTGCAGAAGAGCGTGGAGGAAGAACAGCTGGCTTGGAAGTCCAAGATGGCTAATTCAGATGAACGGTTGAAGGTGGCTTTGGATAAAGTCAGCAAACCGGAGGCAGAAAATCTAATTTGTAACACTTGGAGAAGCATCTTAAAAACCTGGGTACTTCTGAGGAAACGGAGCAGCCGAAGCTGCACATGTCAGAGCGTTGGAACATACCAGATTTGGCCCAGACAGAGGCCCAGGCCCACAAGGAGGAGCGTTCACAGGTCAAAGCTCTGCTACATATTCTGAAGGTTTCTGCAGAGCCACCAGCTGACATGGAATATGTTGCTCAGCTTAAGGAGCACCTTGACAAGGAGAAGGAGCTGTCCAAAGGCTTGGGAAAGGCAGCCAACAATGCTGCTACTCAGGAGCAACTGACCATAGAGAGGGACACAGCAAAAACACAAGAAAAAATACCTGGATAACGCTAACATGGGAGAATATGTGGAGCTGAAGGAACAGCTGTCCGATACAAAGTTCACAATGGACATTGCAAGAAAGAAAATGTGCCTCATAAGTTAAGCATTTAAACTCAACATTTTAAAATAAGTCATGTTACGAGTTTGCTTAATTCAGCAGGGTAGCCTAAGAATGGTGATTTTTTACATTTCCATGAATCTAATTGAAGTTGTATAATTGGCTCTACTGTATTTCTGTATGGAATTGTAATGTCTGCTTGCCATGTACAATAGGGGCCAGTGTAAGAGCCAATTAGCACTCTTGTATAAAATAGGAACCAATCTCTGGTTCCACAGTTGCTACCCGTCCCGGACATAGAAACAGTTTTTGACCACACACAAGCTACGTTACGTCAGGGTCTATGTTTGTATGTTGGTTTTAGAGCTTGTAGCTAAATAAAGTGAAAATAAACGTAACAAATGTTTTAAACTGCAAGAAAGACTCAGACTTTCATTCATCAACAAGGACAAAGGTGCGTCAAGAAATATATCCGCGGCAAAGCAGCTTGAGGCCTAAAGCTTGGGCTTGGCCTCTACAGGTGTCATACCCGTAGCAGCCGACGTCAGGGAGTTTTGTGAGAGTATTTAACCCAGGTGAGATGGGAGCTCCATGAAGCTGGGTTGTGAGTGCAGATGCATCTCAGAACCGTCTCCAGGTCCTGATTAGCCCTCTCGGTCTGGCCATTGGACTCGGGATGATGG
This sequence comes from Ammodytes dubius, assembly GCA_026122265.1. Classification (NCBI taxonomy): domain Eukaryota; kingdom Metazoa; phylum Chordata; class Actinopteri; order Uranoscopiformes; family Ammodytidae; genus Ammodytes; species Ammodytes dubius. The sequence continues at coordinate 32,994,221 of CM047513.1, read as the reverse complement.
CCGGAGGAAAGACTGACGGAGGCCCCCAACGCCTGGCAAAACGCTTTCCAGACTTGAGGTGAATTGAGGCCCTCGATCCGAGACAATGTCCAGGGGAATCCTATGGATCCGGAACACATGGTTAACCACCAGCTCAGCAGTCTTCGCAGCCGAGGGCAGTTTGGGAAGGGCCATGAAATGCACCGCCTTGGAAAAACGATCCACAATGGTTAGAATGGTGTTGTTACCTTCAGATGGTGCAAGTCCCGTCACAAAGTCCAGAGCTATGTGCGACCATGGGCACAGGAAGCGGATGCAGGAGCCCGGCTGGAGGGTGATGAGTTGACTTGCCAAGAGCGCAGATGGTACAGGCCTTCACATACTCGCGCGTGTCGGCAGCGATGGATGGCCACCAGAAATACCGTTGAATCAGGCCCAGGGTACGGGAAACTCCAGGATGACAGGCAAAACGTGAAGTGTGACCCCACTTCAGCACCTGAGGACGGACGGAAACAGGCACAAACAAACAACCCGGAGGCCCATCCCCAGGACCGGGGTCCCCTTGGAGAGCCACCTTAACCAAGGACTCCCATGTCAGAGAGCCCACCTGGCAGGACTGGGGAAGGATAGTATCAGGAACTGAGGAACTACCGTTGTCTGGGTTAAACTGTCTGGAGAGGGCATCAGGCTTAATGTTCTTGCTATCGGGTCTAAAAGTGAGGTTAAAGTTAAACCGACCAAAAAACAGAGCCCAACATGCTTTGCGGGAGTTTAACCGTTTAGCAGTCTGAATGTAAGCCAGGTTCTTGTGATCTGTCCATACCGTAAACAGAGACGCCGCTCCCTCCAACCAGTGGCGCCATTCCTCCAGAGCTAGCTGAACAGCTAGCAACTCTCTGTTGCCGACGTCGTAGTTCCTCTCCACAGGAGACAGCTTCTTGGAGAAGAAGGCACAGGGGTGAAGCTTGTCGTCTCCCTCGGCTCGCTGCGACAATACTGCTCCCACTCCAAGATCCGAAGCGTCAACCTCGACGACCAACTGGCGAGCTGGGTCGGGCTGCACCAGGATGGGAGCTGAGGAGAAGCGTCTCTTAAGCTCACCGAATGCCTCCTCAGCTGCAGGTGACCAGACAAATGGAACAGACAGAGAGGTTAATCTTGTGAGGGGTGCTACTACCTGGCTGTAGTTCCTCACGAACCGTCTGTAGAAGTTGGCGAAGCCCAAGAATCTCTGGCACTGCTTCCGTGAGCTAGGCTGCGGCCACTCCGTAACTGCCTGGACCTTGGCAGGGTCGGCCCGCACCTGTCCACACTCCAGGATGTAGCCTAGGAACGACACTGAGGAGACATGAAACTCGCACTTCTCTTGTTTGACAAACAATTTATTCTTCCACAACCTCTGGAGGACCTGCCGCACATGCACAACGTGCTCCTCAATGTTTGTGGGAAAAAAATCAGGATATCATCGAGGTAGACAAACACAGAGTGGCTCAAATAGTCTCTCTGCACGTCATTTATCAAGGCTTGGAACACTGCTGGGGCATTGGTTAGCCCAAAAGGCATGACTAGGTACTCGAAGTGACTTAAGGGGGTGTTAAATGCAGTTTTCCACTCGTCCCCCTCCAAGATGCTGACCAAGTGGTAGGCATTACGTAAATCCAACTTAGAAAAAACAGTTGCACCATGGAGTGGCTCAAAAGCAGAGTTGATAAGAGGCAGGGGATACTTGTTCTTTACTGTAACATTGTTCAAACCCCGAAAGTCAATACAAGGTCTCAGAGTCTTGTCTTTCTTAGACACAAAGAAAAAACCGGCTCCTAATGGAGAAGAAGAGGGCGAATGATACCTTAGTCCAGTGATTCCGTGATATATTTCTCCATGGCCTCACGTTCCGGAGCAGAGATATTGTAGAGCCGGCTGGTGGGAAAGGAGGCGCCAGACAGCGGGTCGATGGCACAGTCGTAAGGTCTGTGAGGGGGTAAGGATAAGGCCCGGTGTTTGCTGAACACCTCAGCCAGGTCGTGATACTCCCGAGGAACAGAGGACAAGTCAGGAGGTTCTGGTGAGGCAACACACTCTTTAACGGAACATGGGGGCTGAGCTGATCTGAGACATGAAGCATGGCAGAAAAAGCTCCAACTAGCAATCTTCCCAGTGGCCCAGTCAATCACAGGGTTATGTACCTGCAGCCACGGAAGCCCGAGCACTAGGGGGGCATGTGAGGAGGGCATTACATGGAACGTTATCTTTTCTCTGTGGTTGCCAGCCAACATGAGAGGCAACTGCTGCGTTTGCTCGGAAATGAGGGCCAAAACATCACCATTGAGGGCATTAACTTTGAGCGGTGGGACCATGGGATTGGTGACTATCTGACTGTGCTTCACAAAGTTAGAGTCAAGAATATTAGAGTCAGAACCAGAATCGACTAGGGCCACAAGTTGATAAGTATTCCCGTTAAAGAAAATACTTGTTAATGCGTCTTCGGGGCAAACAGGGCAAAACTGTGCTACTCACCAAAACCCCGTCTGTGACTGGTGAGGGCTTGGGTTTAACCGGCGGGAACACCTAGCCCGTTGATGTCCAGGTTCACCACAGTAGAGGCATAATCCACCCTCGAATCTTCAACTCCGCTCGGAAGGAGTGAGTCGGTTCCGACGCAACTGCATGGGTTCCTCTGTAGATGGGGAGGAAGAAGCAGGGAACACAGGCGACTCGACGGTGCGGAGGCTGGATGCAAATCCAGCGCCACCTGAAGAGGAATGGGAAACAAAAGGTCCTAGAGAGCGACTGGTCCTTTCCCTGCGACGCTCCCGGAGACGATTGTCCAGTCTGATAGCTAGTCAGCTGACTCATCTCGCACCGCTAACTCGTCTTTAACGGAGTCGGTTAATCCGTTGAGAAAAACCCCCTCATTGTTCCACCCCGTCTCCACTGCTAAAGCCCTGAACTCCACCGGATATTCTGCAACACTGCGGGTCCCCTGTCGCAGTTGAAGAAGACGTTTAGTAGCGTCGCCAACGCCAACGCCTGGTGAACAGGGTCTGTACTTGCTGGGTCCATGTTGGCCAGAGTATTCTGTTATGATAGCTCGGGATGACACAAACGCAGACAGAAAACCCAGGTAGTCAGTTTAGAACAATGTTTATTTTAGGCAGGCTGACAGGACACTGGACGGCTGAATAGCGTGGCGAGCAGAGGCAAGTGGATATCCGGAACCCGCAGGCAGGTGTAGCCCCTTATACCCCAATAATATAGAGGGCAGGGCCCTAGGTTCTTTAACCCAACTTGTTTTCTTTAATATTAGCTTGGATTCCCTATACTAATTTACAAATGAGAACAGTACCCTTAATATTTCTTTTACAACCACAATATCCCCACTACACTGTATGAGTAAGCAGACAAACAAAAAGGTAAGTAATTAAATGTTTACTTATTTTCCGAAATAAAATATAAAACACTGTTTCACAGATACCAGATGAGTCACCAATATTCTCTATCAGTGTTCACAAAACAATATAAATGGGAATACAATGAAACCTCTTGAATATCCCACACAGCTTAAACCAGTAGGCTATAAACAAATACACGTGTGCATTTACACTCACAGTTATAACCTAAACTAAGCTGGCATAATATTAATAAAACCAAATAAAAGAGTCCTTTATAAAAAAAAAAACGTTGCAGGCAGTGGCGTGGCGTGGGGATTTTTTTTGAGGAAGCCAAGTGAGACAACACCTTAATCTACATGTTTATTGGAAGGTGGGGGACAGAAAAGAGTAGGCTACGTCGCAGCTTGTATTTAATGTAAATACAAGAGCTATTATAGCGCCTGGTCACTTTACCAGGATTTACACACGCCTGTAATCTGTCCGACACCGCTCGTTCGCTCTCTCTCTCTCTCTCTCTCTCTCTCTCTCTCTCTCTCTCTCTCTCTCTCTCTCTCTCTCTCTCTCTCTCTCTCTCTCTCTCTCTCTCTCTCACTCACTCACTCACTCTCTCACCTCCTTATCGTCTTATTAAATTATACATTTTATTATAAATGCAACCCCCACCCCGACCGGAATGCACAACTAGCCGCTTAATGCCCAATGCAGATTCGAATTAATTCACAATATAATTAGGGGACGTTTTAGGCTATTTTAAGTTTCACGTTCACGTGAGACACGACTCACACAATCAGTTGTAGGTGCTTGACATGCACACATAGGCTACTATACATCCTTTTCGTTTAAGAACTAGGCCAAATATTCATTACAACACTATAGCCTACTTAAGACAACCCAGAACAACTGAAGTGGATATACAGTAGGCCTACCAATGCAACTTAATCCAGGCAATCAAGGCACAATTAGCAATAAAATAACACAAAACACAACACACATAGCTACACAGACAGTTAAGGGAACAGTTAACCCGCGCCGGGAGAAGGTGTGTATTTTACTCACTATTTGTAGAGGAAGGCCATTAGCTGAAGTTTGCCGCTACCAGCTATCGAATTTGGTGCAATGCCAAAAATTGCAGTGAAAGGGTTCGGCTTAATTTGATGCTGAAGTACTTCAGAAATTGTTTGAAAAACTGATGTCCAGAACTCAGTCAAGGTGGGACACAACCAGTACATGTGAAAGAGTGATGCCGGTGCACTCAGCTATCACAGGTCGGGTCTACATCGGGGAACATACGAGCTAATTTAGTTTTAGATATGTGGATACGATGTACTACTTTAAATTGCACAAGAGCATGTCGGGCGCACATGGAGGTAGAGTGTATCCGATCCAGGACTGAATCCCACATGTGATCTGTGAAGGCAGAACCTAGGTCCTGCTCCCACAGGGTTCTTATAGCTGCTAATGAGGGGCTATGCAACTTCGAAATAAGGTTGAAAAACACAGAAATTGAGCCTTTTAATGTGGGGTTTACAGAAAGAAACAAATCAACATGATTGGCTGGCGGTTTAAAAGGGAATTGGGGAATTAACTTCTGCATAAAATGCCTGATTTGCAGAAATCGGAAAAAAATTGTCTTTTCGATACCAAAATGTTTTGTCAATTGGGAAAAACTAGCAAATAGATCATTAATAAATAAATCACCGATGCATTTTAAGCCTTTTTTATGCCAGATCTTGAATGCACCATCCACCGTCGAGGGGATAAATAAATGATTAGCTGCAATTGGGCTGAAAAGTGAAAAATTCTGCATTCCAAAATTCTTCCTAAATTGGGTCCAGATTCGAAGGGAGTGCTTAATCACGGGACTACTGTTGGGAATCGCCGAAGAGAGTGGAAGTGCGGCGCTTAAGAGGGCAGATAGAGACAATGGGCTAACAGCGCTGGACTCCATTGTTACCCATACTGGGGCTGAGTCGTCAAGGTGAAAATGCACCCAATACACTAAAGAACGGATATTAGCAGCCCAGTAATAGTATTGGAAATTAGGGAGGGCCATTCCACCTGTTTGTTTTGGTCTTTGAAGAAATGCTTTCCTTAACCGAGGGTGTTTGCCATTCCAAATATAATTTATCATTAAAGAGTCAAGGGCCTGAAAAAAGGATTTGGGGAGAAAGATGGGGAGACATTGGAATAGATATAGGAACTTTGGGAGTAATGTCATTTTAATTGAATTTATTCTACCTATGAGAGAGAAAGCCAGAGGAGACCACTTCGATAATATTTGCTTCGCCTGATCCAATAATTTGAGGAAGTTCGATTTAAATAGGTTTTTAAAATTTCTGTTGAAACATACCCCAAGGTAACTCAGATGGTCTGTCACCACTTTGAGTGGGAGAGCTGTGTAATCAAGTTTAAGAGCTTCTTTATTAATCGGAAAGAGTTCGCTCTTGCTCAAGTTAAGTTTATAGCCAGAAAACTGACTAAAGACCTCCAACACAGAAAGTGCCTCCGGTAAAGAGGTGGCTGGCTTGGCGACAAACAAAAGTAAGTCATCGGCGTATAATGATACCTTATGTTCAATTCCTCCTCTCCATATCCCCTGAATCTGTTTGTTACCGCGAATGGCAATCGCAAGTGGTTCGATTGCAATAGCAAAAAGGAGTGGGCTCAAAGGACAACCCTGCCGGGTCCCACGGTGCAGATCAAAACTACTTGAGTAACGGCTGTTTGTTAATACTGAGGCAGAAGGACATGCATATAATAATTTAACCCAAGAAGTGAAAACAGGACCCAAACCGAATTTCTCAAGGGTGAAAAACAAATAATTCCATTCTACTCTATCAAATGCTTTTTCAGCATCCATAGAAGCGAGGCATTCTGATTCAATATTTCTGGGGGAATATAAGATGTTCATTAGCCGGCGGATATTATAAAATGATTGGCGTCCCTTTATAAACCCAGTTTGGTCGGGGGATATGATAGAGGGGAGAACATCCTTTAATCTGTGGGCGAGAATTTTAGCAAGTATCTTCACATCCGTATTTAATAGTGAAATTGGTCGGTATGATGCACAATCTAGAGGGTCTTTATCCTTTTTTAACAACAGGGAAATACAGGCCTGGTAGAACGAAGGCGGGAGTTTACCTGAGTCAAATGAGTCTGAGAATACTGAACATAAAAAAGGCGATAATTCGGCTGAAAATTTCTTAAAAAAGTCAGATGGAAGTCCGTCTGGACCAGGAGATTTGCCTGATTGCATAGATGTTATTGCTGCAATAATTTCCCTCTGAGTAATAGGTGCCTCAAGGCTATGTCTCAGGTCTTGAGAAAGGGAAGGCATGTTCGACGAGATGAGCGACTCCCCACCACTGACTCCATCCAAAGGTGCTCACACCAGAAAAATCTCTAAACAAAATCCATCTGCCACTGATGTGATGGAGGCAATTCTAGCACTTCATTCTAGATTCGACACCCAAGAAATTAAAATGGCGGAGATTAATACCAAGAGGACCCAAAATGCAGTGATGATTGCTAACATAACAAAATCAATCGAGTTCAACGCTGAGGAGGTAAAGGAGTGCAAGGAAAAGGTCGCTGTTTTGGAAACCAAGGTATCCGTCCTACGAAAAGAAGTTGACGAGCTCACGGAACGGTCCAGAGAACAAGACCGATACAAAAGACGATGGAACCTGAGAATAAAGGGAATGCGAGAGAAGATGGAGGAAAACATCAGGCAAGATGTGATTCGTCTGCTCGGAGACATCGCTCCAGAATGGTCCCGGAACATGGACGACTACGTTGACACTGTACACCGCCTGGGGAGGATGGAGGAGAACAGGACGCGCCAGGTGATTGTACAGTTTACCAAGCGCCAGCACAGAGACGGCATTTGGAGAATGACTAAGAAGTCGCAGGTCTGTGAGGCTGCAAAAAATCCAGTTCACCGAGGATCTGACCAGAGAAGACAAGTTGGAAAGGGAAAAACTTTGGCCGCAGATTCTGCAAGCAAGAAAGGCTGGTGAGAAAGCATATTTCCGCGGTCCATTTGCTTTCATAAATGGTCGCCGCATCTATGCTAAAGAGTAAATAATATGACGTGACATGGACAGGCTTTTGAATATATAATTTAAAAGGTAGGGGTATATATATTTGTTTTTGAATGTAAGAGGATTACCCACTTCTTCTTTTTTCTACTTCTAAAGCTAATTTAGAGAGCACTTTAACAGTATATTTGCATACACTGCTGAATTATTAGTTACCTTTTTACAGCAGTATTTTACTTTATTTATGGTAAAAACAAGTTTATCTTTTATTTCTTTGAACACAAGGGGTCTAAGGGACAATGTGAAGAGGAAAGCAGTATGAAAGCAGTATTTTTATTTTGTAAGGGACAAAAAGCCCACTGCACTTTTTTACAAGAGACTCATGCCTGCAACGATGATGCCACCTTCTGGTCAAACCAGTGGGGTGAAAAAATCCTGTTCAGTCACGGTTCTAATCGTTCTGGCGGTGTAGCCATATGTTTCAATAGATGCCCTGGGAAGGTAATCACCTTTAAAGCTGACGAGTTCGGTCATTGGCTAGCTGTTGTGTTAAATGTTGAAGGGGAATTTGTTATTTTGATAAATATCTATGGTTTTAATAACGGTAATCAAAACAAATTGCTGTTATCAGAAGTGACAGATGTTATTATTGAATATAAACAAATGTATCATTCTGAGCTTATTTTGATCGGTGGGGATCTAAACTTGACACTAGATGAATGGCAAGATAGATGGCCTTCTAAATATAGTACTAACCAATGGAACCCTATTTTATTTGATTTTTGTAACTCCAACAGCTTAACGGATTTGGAGGGATAGAAATCCAGATGTCAGTCAATTTTCATGGAACAAACCAAATGGTAACTGTAAATCTAGGATAGATTTGTGGTTGGCAACTCCTGAAATTACAAAATATGTTTCAAATGCGTCTATTAGTAGTGCCTGTGTGATTCATCTCACATTAAACCCAGAGAATAGGACTAAGTATAAAAAAGATTATTGGAAATTTAATGCTGATCTTTTAAAAGATGAGGAGTTTATTAGAGTTGTTAGAAACTTAATAGGAGAAATAAAAAATGACATGAGTATAAAAAGTTGTAGCAGCAGATGGGAGTATTTTAAATTTAAGGTAAGAGAGTTCTCGATACAATATAGTAAAGCAAAAATTAGACAACAAAAACAATATGAAGTTCAATTGGTGCAGGACATAAGTGAGTGTTGTAACAAGACTGTAATATCTGATGCTGATAAAAGTAACTTCATAAGCCTACAAAACAAGTTAGAAAATTTATATATCAAAAAGGCCCAAGGTGCTTATGTTAGATCTCGGGCTAAATGGGTAGAGGAAGGGGGAAAAAATACTTCTTATTTTAGTGGATTAGAGAAAAGGAGACAGGAGAGAAAGGTGATAAATACATTAATGGTCAATGATATTGAATGTACAGATCAAAGAAAGATATCTGAAGAAATTTATAAATTCTACTCCAAACTTTATTCTTCAGAGTTTTCCACCTTTGACTCAGATATTTTTCTAGAAAGTATAAAGTCACATGTCCCCCAGATAGATTTAGCTTTTAAAGTAACTAGTGCAGTGCCCGTAGGAAGCAGTTAAACAAAGAAACATATTGGACAGAGCGGACTTGTGTGTGTGCGCGCGGTCGCGCTCGGGCTTTCAGTTTAGATTTTAAACGGATATTTTGTGGAAGCATCCGAGACCGTGCTGTATTATTACAGTGAAAATAGCGTGAAGTGCAGTCTTTACCACTAAAGCGGACAGGTGGAGCAGATGAGGAGTTGATGAGGAGTTGTTGAGGAAGTAAGGCTGTGTCGGTCTGCTGTGTGTGTGTGTGTGTGTGTCCCGCGGACAGGTGGAGCAGATGAGGAGTTGATGAGGAGTGTCGGTCTGCTGTGTGTGTGTGTGTGTGTGTGTGTGTGTGTGTGTCCCGCTCGTCAGAGGGAGGCGGGGTTTAGTCGGCTCTGTGCGCATGTAAGCTACTATTCGCCAGCATGATATAAATATGATAACTTCTACAACTTCAAAATTAAGGATGAAGGATGAAGGATGCACACCTTCGTGCTGTGTTTAAGCAATATCCGGAAGCTCATGCCGATCTGACCAAAACTCAGAGAGATATGCGAGCCACAGACAGACACACAGACACACAGACAGACGTTTCTTGCTTTACTAGTGCAGTGCCCGTAGGAAGCAGGTAAACAAAGAAACATATTAGACAGCACATTTGGCTGCTATCAGTGGTGGCTAATTTTACACTGTTAAAGGTTATTATCAGTAAGTTACTTTGTAGAAGTTGGCTATAGAGTAGGGCAACATTCCTTAGTGTATTGTGTAAAGATAACCACAAACTAATTCCATGTGTTTTGTTAAGTGAAATTAATTAATTAATTAAGTGTTGAATCCTAAAGAAGAATCGAGCTGTACAGGTGTTACCTATACAATCTGATATTGTGGTACCTTGCAAACTGCCATCCATACTGCACAATGCACTCAAACTTACAATCAGTTGCCTATATAGAAAATGGCTGCACTGTGTATAAAAGGAGGCTATGCTGCACGCCATGACAACATTGTCAACCCCATTACCATTAGGCTACAGTTAGGTATTTGAAAGATAAGACAGAGTTTGGATAACTGTCAATTAACGTTACTGTGTCAGTAGCAGTCAGCAGTGTGTGTGTTTGTGGGGGAGGGGACTCGTGGGCGCGGTCGGGCTTTCAGTTTAGATTTTAAACGGATATAAATCATTTTGTGGAAGCATCCGAGACCGTGCTGTATTATTACAGTGAAAATAGCGTGAAGTGCAGTCTTTACCACTAAAGCGAACAGGTGGAGCAGATGAGGAGTTGATGAGGAGTTGTTGAGGAAGTAAGGCTGTGTCGGTCTGCTGTGTGTGTGTGTGTGTGTGTGTGTGTGTGTGTCCCGCGGACAGGTGGAGCAGATGAGGAGTTGATGAGGAGTGTCGGTCTGCTGTGTGTGTGTGTGTGTGTCCCGCTCGTCAGAGGGAGGCGGGGTTTAGTCGGCTCTGTGCGCACGTAAGCTACTATTCGCCAGCATGATATAAATATGATAACTTTTACAACTTCAAAATGAAGGATGAAGGATGAAGGATGCACACCTTCATGCTGTGTTTAAGCAATATCCGGAAGCTCAAGCCGATCTGACCAAAACTCAGAGAGATATGCGAGCCACAGACACACAGACACACACACAGACAGACGTTTATTGCTTTATAGATAGATAGATAGATAGATAGATAGATAGATAGATAGATAGATAGATAGATAGATAGATAGATAGATAGATAGATAGATGTGTGATTCCGAGATCAAAATATCAGAATTAGATGAAGCAGTCAAGAGAATAGCAGTAGGAAAGGCACCAGGTCAAGACAGTTTGACTTCTAATTTTTATAAACATTTTTGGGAGGATATTAAAAGCTTCTTATTTGATGCCATAAATGACATTTTGAGAAATGGGACACTTACACCTACGATGAAACAGGGACTTATAACTCTCATCCCCAAACCAGGTAAAGATAAGAGATACATTGACAATCTTCGCCCTATCACCTTATTGAATACTGACTATAAATTGTTTACACATGTGATTGCTGAGAGATTAAAGGATGGTTTGACGCATATTATATCCATGGACATATAAAGAAATGGACACCGTATTGAAAAATGGCGCTCATTAATTCCTATGAAAGCTTCTCATTGGCGCAGAGAAGCAACAAGGAAGCTGCCATATTGCTTTCATGAGAGCCCTGGCACGCCCGAGTGTATGACGTAGTGGCGCCATCGACCTATCAAGAAAGAGGGGGCGGCAACGGGCGGCAAGCGTAGCGGACTGGTAGCGGATGTAGAATCCTGTGTGTGTGTATGTCCATGCTCCCTCCTCCTCCCTCGAAAACAAACTGAAAGCCGTTAAAAGCCGTTGGGCTAATAAAACGCTTGATGTGGCGTTTTGAAATGAAAACACTTCAGGTTTAATAGTATATGGTCTAAAGATAAGTTTGAGCCTATGATTGATATCCAGAAAAATTTTGCGGCGACACAATCTTGTTCGCCGCTTGTATTGGTGTGGACGGGAAAATCTGCCTTAGGGCTTTCATGGAAAATAAGCTCCCATTCACAGCATGCAGTACTAATGGGTTGGCCACTAGTCCATGCTGGCTGCTCGGAAAAGGCAGTGTCCTGGGGCCCTGATTATATCTGACACCCAATCTGGTTTTCTCAGGGATAGATCCATACATAATAATATAAGATTGGTATTAGATTTATTGGACTATAGACATTTAATTGAAGATGATGGAGTGATTCTTTTTTTGGACTTTTATAAAGCTTTTGATTAAGTTGAACATTCTTTTATTATAAAAACACTGGAGTATTTTGGTTTTGGAGAAAAGTTCATTAATATAGAATAGTTCAGTTTCCCTACCATTTGGAACAACAGGGCGTTTTGACATAAAAAGAGGTATTCGTCAAGGTTGTCCAACCTCGCCTTTATCATTTTTTTTCTAAATCCCTGTGTTTTGAAAGATCTTTTAATTATTTTACAAATTTAAACATATTTTTGAAACATTCTAAAAATGTTTATTTTTAAGCACATTCTTTAATACATTTTAACATCTAAATCCAGTGTTTTAATCCTGCTTCCTTTAAGCATGGATAGTAGTGACTGAGTGTGCAGCGGAGTGAGAAAGATAGACAGACAGACTTGCCCAAATTATTGACTAGTTAAATGTCATTCACACATCCAGTGTTTTTTCGCTAGTGCCTCCAATGTCCTGCTGGAGGAAAATAGTAGCCAGTGGAGAACCAGACCCTCCTAGCGGGGTCCGGGGGTATGCCCCCCCGGGAGATTTTTTTTCACCTTTTTAAAGTGAAATGCATGAATCTGGTGCATTTTGAGAGGAAAATTAAGAGGCTAAATAGAGGAATTTTGTGTGAACAAATAATTTGGAGACACTGGGTCTGATGAATTAGAAGCTATTGAAGAAGGACACGTGGATTTTCCATAAAAATATTAATTTAAAATTAAAAAAATTGTGCAGGGTCCTCTGGGTTGGGCTTGGCGGTCTTTTTCTTTAACAAGACCTATTTCTCTGTAATGTAATGAATGCATTTAAATGCAGTAAGAGGAACGAAGCAGAAGAACTCTTGTCCAGCTATGCCGTGATCTTAATATAAAAACACAAACTAAAAAAAATAATTAAAAAAAATCTTTTTTTTTTAGATTTTTTTTTTTCACATATTCATCCGCCCCCCACAGTTTGAAAACCACTGCTGTATATAATATCCCATTTAAAAGTGAAGTCAAATATTTAGGTATTATAGTCACAAAAGATAAAAAAGTAAGAGAGACATCGAATATAGAAAGTAATATTAAAAACAATAAAACTATTCTCAACAGTTGGCTTCAGAGAGATTTATCCATTTTTGGACGCATTCTACTTACTAAAATGCAAAGTTTATCCAGACTAATTTACCCTGCATTCTCTTTGGAAATACCTGACAAACTAATCAAGAAAATTAATCAAGATAACTTCAATTTTATATGGAAAAATAAATATCATTATACAAGAAAAAGCGATATAGTTAAATCTGCTGAAGATGGTGGTCTAAATGTTATTGACTTTGATCCTATGAATGGTACCATCAAATTAAAATGGTTACAACATTTTATTAGAAAAGTTCATAGTTTTTGGTTTGATTTCCCATCTAAGATCTTCAGGAATTTTGGTAACATTGATTTCTTATTAAGATGCGACTTCGATATTTCCAAATTACCAGTCAAGTTATCAGCTTTTCATCGTCAGGCTCTCCTTTACTGGAAACACATATACAAGCATAATTTTACTCCACATACTGTCCAAATATGGAATAACAGATGTATTCTAATTAGGAGAAAATCTTTTTTTACAAGGAATGGATGGAGAAAGGTATCAGGTCAATTTGTCATTTGTTGGATAATAATGGTGATATCTTAACATATAATTCTTTCATTGTGAAATATAATTTGGTTTGTACTGAAAAGCAATACAAAGTGGTAATTAAGGCAATACCACAAGCTATGATCCTTTTAACCAAAGGCATGCTAACCTACTCTGTGATCATTCCACGAGAGCCTTCATTATTCATAGAGGGAGAAAAATTTCCAGATAAAAAATGTAACAATAAATTTATAAGAACTGCCCTTAACTCAATCTGCTTCCCTTCACCACTTAAGAGAAAACATATATTCCAGAAATTTACTAAAAATGATATAAAAAAGATAAGAACCAATTACCTGTCCTTTCCAGTTCCTCCCTAAGTGAAAGAAGTCCACTTTAAAATGTATGAGATTTATCCATGTAATGACTTCTTAAATCAAAGATTTAATCTTGATTTGAATGTATGTACTTTCTGTAATTCCGATACTGAAACTGTAGAACATCTCTTTTTTCTTTGTAATACAACCCAAACTTTCTGGAATAGGTTTCAGTACTGGATAAGTTATAATGAGAAAGATATCCCTATTTTGACGTATGAAAAAATAAGATTTGGTCTAAAAATGGAAAACAAAGAAACTCAATTTGGAAATAATAATTTTATTTTATTGGCAAACTATTTTATTCATAAATGTCGATTTCTAAAAACTTCCCCCGTTTTTGTTGCATTTTATAACAAATTAGTATTATATAAAAAAACAATTAAACTGTGTAAAATGAAAGGAGCCCGACTTTTTAATGAATATTTGTGTGCCCTGATTCCTGATTGATCACTTGTGTTGATGTTTTGTTTTTTCATTTTGTTTTGTATGCTATTTTCTTTTATGTAAAGTGTGTTGATCTCGCTTGGTTTGTTTGTGTATGATAGGAATACGAATGTGATATGCCTTTTTGAATTGTGTTGTTCTTTATAATAATAAAGAATTTAAAAAAAATTTAAAAAAAACTATTCGGATTGGCCCTATTTGCAGACACATGGGGAAACGGAGCTCCACCGGAAATACGAAATTTCTTCTTTGTTTTTTTTTTACTGGCGGCGATCACCCAGCGTTTCTTCTTCTTTTTGTTTTACTGCCGGCGTTCACATAGCGGTGAATAATAACAAGACACAGTTTCCACCGGTTATGGTGCTAGTAGACAGTAAAAGACAGTAAAATTCATGGTTTTTGACCAATGAAATGACGTTCGGGGAGGGACAACGCCTTTGACCAATGAACGAATGATATCTTTCTTTAATAGCTTTATAAAGTAATTGTCAACATACAATTATATGAACACCCTTCCATTTTACAGATGGGGCAAAATACCATGTATATATTTAAAGCTTCGGGGTTGTTGGAAAAAGTTGAACTTTTATCTTAGAAGTCCTGGAAACAAATGCTTGTCTTTTCCTCTTAAACGAAGCTGTAAATAGCCTTTACGTAGTGTCAGTTGGAGCTGTTGCAGCAGTGCAGGCTAATGCTAACTGTGTTCGGATTAATAAACCTATCTCATTCTGCGGCTGCACGCGATCGTTACTGTTCACTTGCGGGATCACAAAGTCACAGACGAGCCTCGTTAAATAGCCTAATATGAATATAGAAATTATATAATAATTAAAACTGTGATCACTAGAGGACAATGGGTCTGGTAAAATCAATCAGGATCTACAAAGGAAACTGTCACTCCCCATTTTTTAAAATGTGTTGTTTATTTTAATGTGGTGGCACTTTTTGTGTTTTATTTATAAGAGTTTATATTTGTATGTGATTGACCTACTTGTGATAATTGTGAATTAAAGAGACGGATTTCGGAAGATTTACCCAAAGCTTCGTTGCTTCATTCATCTTCTACCTCAACATCTACTTTTTACCACCGTCCTGGCCACTTGGGACCCTTAACAAATTGACTTATTTTACTGTCTACTAGCACCATAACCGGTGGAAACTGTGTCTTGTTATTATTCACCGCTATGTGAACGCCGGCAGTAAAACAAAAAGAAGAAGAAACGCTGGGTGATCGCCGCCAGTAAAAAAAAACGAAGAAGAAATTTCGTATTTCCGGTGGAGCTCCGTTTCTCCATGGGTCTGCAAATAGGTACTCTTGCTCGGATTGGCCCCAGATCTCAGAGTTAATGCCGTCTTCTTTCCTCTCTCATTTCCCTTTATTCCCATACCAACGCACAAACATATCACTGTGCCCCCTGGCGGCTGGATGGCTACATTACAGGTAAGTAAACAACATGTATGAATAATTAAATAACTTTTACAATATTTCAAATAACAATAAACTCTTATTTCAACCGGGTTACACAGGCAAGCAGGAAAGGTGAACAGCGGAGGCAACTGGCACGGAAGAAAAGAGGAGCAGAGTTAAAACTAACTCCAACTGAGACTTTTGCTGAGCTTACACTACACGACTTTTCACGCGATTTGACAGTCGCAGACAATCTTCCAATGTCGGACTGAAATCACAGGAGTCGTGCTGGAGTTGTGGCGCGCGCACGTAATCTCAGTCGTTTGGTGTATGGTGGTCTTCCGACCCGATTTCAGCCAGTCTTCTTCCCGTCTTGATTATCAAACATGGGTTGCGTTCCGAATCGCATACTTTCTACTATATAGTATGTAGAAAAAAGATTTAGTAGGCCTATGTCCCGATTCTTGTGGCCAGATTTAGGATGGTTAGAAGTACCCGGATGTCCTACTTCATGCGGCCAAGATTGTTAGTGTTGAAAAGTGCATCCTATTTGGGCGATTCTGACCCACAATCCAGTGCGCACGTGAAGTGACGTAACATCGACGAAGACTCCATATGAAAACAAACGGGGATGCGACGGAGATAAAAGCAAGAGGCAAGATCAAGGCGCAATGTTATGATGAAATAAGAGAGAAAAGTATGTCCCAATAGTATGCCTACTGCATCCTAACTAGATTCTTTTTATTGTCAGATGTAGTAGCCTGTAGAATAGAAAAAAGAAAGAGTATGCGATTCGGAACGCAACCATGTTTGATATTATCGCTAGTCTTAGGGGGTTGGCTCAAGTGAAATGACGTAAACACTGTCACACTCTCGCATGCACCAAGCACGACACAGGAGGAGCAGCATTAGTCGCAACCTGTGTCCGCCTGGTGAGGCACTTATTTCGGATACTTTTTCATAGAAGCCTCGGTGGAGAACCAGGCTGACAGCCGCGCAACCTGAACACTCTACCGTCAAATAGCCTACAGGGTTAGGAGTTTAAGTTATTGGGGTATGAGGTCAGCAAATAAAGCTGGTCAAATAACTAAAGGAAGTTCCCCGCTCGGAATATTGAATTAACTTGTTTTTAATTAGGCTAAATAATCACAATTGCGTTTGCGGAAATGATATTAATCTCAAAAGGAATCTAGTTGTAGTCTTGCAATATGAGACCCCTGTCTTTTCAAAATCACACTCTGTGACTGAAAACTAATGACTAGTTGTCTTCAGGTGTGAGTTGATTGTCTTTAGATCATAGATAGCAAATAAAAGCTTTATGCTGGGCTTACACTACACGACTTTTCACGCGATTTGACAGTCGCAGACAATCTTCCAATGTCGGACTGAAATCACAGGAGTCGTGCTGGAGTTGTGGCGCGCGCACGTAATCTCAGTCGTTTGGTGTATGGTGGTCTTCCGACCCGATTTCAGCCTTCAGTCTTCTTCCCGTCTTGATTATCAAACATGTTTGATATTATCGCTAGTCTTAAGGGGTTGGCTCAAGCGAAATGACGTAAACACTGTCACACTCTCGCATGCACCAAGCACGACACAGGAGGAGCGGCATTAGTCGCGACCTGTGTCCGCCTGGTGAGGCACTTATTTCGGATACTTTTTCATAGAAACCTCGGTGGAGAACCAGGCTGACAGCCGCGCAACCTGAACACTCTACCGTCAAATACAGGGTTAGGAGTTAAAGTTATTGGGGTATGAGATCAGCAAATAAAGCTGGTCAAATAACTAAAGGAAGTCCCCCGCTCGTGAATATTGAATTAACTTGTTTTTAATTAGATAATCACAATCGCGTTTGCGGAAATGATATTAATCTCAAAAGGAATCTAGTTGTAGGCTAGTCTTGCTATATGAGACCCCTGTCTTTTCAAAATCACACTCTGTGACTGAAAACTAATGACTAGTTGTCTTCAGGTGTGAGTTGATTGTCTTTAGATGTAAGAGGGTTTCAGTCTTCAGTCTTTTCAAAGTCTTTTAAAAGTCCTCTAGTGTAAACCCAGCATAAATTGATAATCTGAGTAGGTTAGTAAAGTAATTACAAACTATAGTTGGAGTAAAACTATAAAGCAGTATCATAGAAATACTGAAGAGCATGTGCCTTTTAAATTGTATTCAAGTGCTGAACTTAAATGTACTTAGCTCTTTGCCACAACTGCTTATGCTGGGCTTACACTAGAGGACTTTTAAAAGACTTTGAAAAGACTGAAGAAGACTGAAACCCTCTTACATCTAAAGACAATCAACTCTCACCTGAAGACAACTAGTCATTAGTTTTCAGTCACAGAGTGAGATTTTGAAAAGACAGGGGTCTCATATTGCAAGACTACAACTAGATTCCTTTTGAGATCAATATCATTTCCGCAAACGCGATTGTGATTATTTAATTAAAAACAAGTTAATTCAATATTCCGAGCGGGGGACTTCCTTTAGTTATTTGACCAGCTTTATTTGCTGATCTCATACCCCAATAACTTTAACTCCTAACCCTGTATTTGACGGTAGAGTGTTAAGGTTGCGCGGCTGTCAGCCTGGTTCTCCACCGAGGCTTCTATGAAAAAGTATCCGAAATAAGTGCCTCACCAGGCGGACACAGGTCGCGACTAATGCCGCTCCTCCTGTGTCGTGCTTGGTGCATGCGAGAGTGTGACAGTGTTTACGTCATTTCGCTTGAGCCAACCCCCTAAGACTAGCGATAATATCAAACATGCTTGATAATCAAGACGGGAAGAAGACTGGCGGAAATCGGGTCGGAAGACCACCATACACCAAACGACTGTGATTACGTGCGCGCGCCACAACTCCAGCACGACTCCCGTGATTTCAGTCCGACATTGGAAGATTGTCTGCGACTGTCAAATCGCGTGAAAAGTCGTGTAGTGTAAGCCCAGCATTAGGCTATAGCTAATTTATCTGTAGTGGGTTGTTTTTTAATATTCATGAAATCATATTATCCTTATTTAAAAATGTGTCTATCTGGTGTGACTTTGTAAATCTTGATATCTGTTTGTACATACAAAATATAATATATAAGTATATGGAAGAAAATACATTTACTATGTAGGCAGTATAACATAATATTGGTCATAAATGTGTATTTCTACTTGAATCATGTCTGAACAAAGTTGATTTCTGTGAAGCCGGACAAGAAGTGTAGCCTGGTGCTACCAGACCATCGTACTTCATTTCATTTGTACAGAAGGTCTGGCAGTGCTGTAATTGGCAAACGTTCACTCATGGAGGCGGGTGTCTGTTAAAGTTTAAAACTATTGGATCTGCCCAGTGCCACTCTGGATTAGCCAACCAATCGCATAACGTTTGGTCGTCACGTGTGTCATGAGCCGGCTTCTGGCAACTGAAACTGGAGCGCGACTTCGACGTCATCGTTCTCAGCCACTCGCTCTGTTCGCTGATTGGACCGGTTGTCGAATCTTTGGCAAAACTGGGAAATGGGCTGTACACCCAGACTGACTACTGAAGGGAAAATAAAATTTGGCCGGAAGTAGGCGGGCGGGCGGAGCCAGGCTACAAGAAGTGTAGACACCATTATTTTATTTTACTTAAAGGAATACTTCACCCATACGGAACTGGCGTTCTATCATTATAAAATCACTATTATAATATAATGAATGAGGTTTGTCTTCCCTCAGTCTTCCCTTGGCCCAGCTGTCCTGTTAATCCTAACTCTACATTTTACCATGTGTGATGTCACACATGGTAAAATGTAGGGTTAGACAGTGAGACCATAAAACACCCTTTCTGCCTTTTCTCAAGCTAAGATGAACCGATTAAAAAAAATGCACATTTATACTACATAGGATCTCAGAGTTCAATACACCTTCATATTTCCACAGGTGAAGTATAGGTCTTTAAATTAAAGAATTGTGTATGGGCTCTATATGAAACCCTTTATTCTTAACTCATTTCACTCCGAATACACGTGAAAAAAAATATTTAGTGATGTGCCAATTCTGTTTCATACAGTTTACTTGACTTAGCCTACAGATGGCGCTGAAACATAAATGATGTACTGCTGAAAGCCTTCTTCCAAGTTGATATAAAGGCTCATGTGTAGCCAGAGTTCAGAGGCAACACAATCAAAACAGCCAAGGTAACAAGTTATATATTTATTGCAGTTATTAGTACCATAAGTCATCTTCAGAGGAATACAAGAACGAACAAGTGGCAGGTTGTGTCAGCTCAACCCCTTTGTAAAGGCACCAACACTGTTCACTGGCTCTTCATACAAACTAAAACATTAATACTAATTAAAAAAGACAGACATGTGGTTAAACTTAAAAGTTAAAATGTTTAAAATCTTTCACATTGCATAGAAAATACATGTAAAGTATCAGGCACTTGCGGAAAAATCAGTGAGAAACAAATTATTTTGATTTTAAGTCCTTTAGTTTAAGTCAGTTATTTTTCTGATTATATCATGAATCATGTGGTGAGCCCTTAGAATGATCTCTTGACCCCTTGGGAGCCTCAAACCATAGGTTGTAAGCCACTTCTTTAATCATTAGTTACATTACTGTTACAGTACACTTTTCCCAATTCATTCCATGTTTTTTTTTTCCTGGATATGTTTTGTCACTGTCTGAGCAGCCATTTCTCTTCTTTCATTTCAGATCACTATCAGAATGAATGATGTCACTCTCTGAACCACTGTTCTAAAAGGTCTGCACTGTATGACCATTTCACAATAACTCAACTGTGAGAACAATGGAAGAACACATGATGTCCTCTGATGCTGAAAAGAATGGGAAACAATGACTTCCCTGAAGCTAAAGAAACACAAAAAGGCAAAAAACTGATCACATTTTCTGGTAAATGAGTTAAAAAGTCAATAAATATCCCATTATGTTTCTATTCTATCATTACCAAACCATGGGCATAACACCTTAATGGTTGAGTGCTGGTTATCACTGACTGAGAAAACGTTTTTCTTGGCAATGCAGATTTGGAGCAGTTGGAACATTTGGATGTATTATTTCTGATGCTATCAAGGCGGATGATAGAGAGACTTTTCTAATCTGATTTATGTTCGACAATCACCCCTGACACTGCTGTTTGAAACTCACACTGTTCTCTTCAACTCTCTCGATTCAACCCTCTGGAGCTAAACACATATTGATGAATCCATATGGCTGGAAGACTTGGCAAAATATCATACAAGCCACTGGAAAAATCCATGAACATTTGTGCACACTGTCTCCTTTGCACACACTGGGAGAACACAGTGTTCTCAGTCTGGACACTCTGTTCTATAGCTTCCATATGTCTCAGGCACGAACACACACACACACACACACACACACACAAACACACACACACACACACACACACACACACAAACACACACACACACACACACACACACACACACACACACAAACAACACACACACACACACACACACACACACACACACACACACTCCTCTTAAGGGATATTAACCCTTACTAACAATTAGCCTTTCACCACGGCAGATAAGTTTGATTAAATCAAAACCTCGAGTGGCAGTTACACGCTAATACTACTGCTATTTAAAGCCTGTACTCACGGGATTTTTGGCGCCATTTTCCTTTAGATTTGAAAAAAATCTCATCCCTTGGGAAGTCATCAGAGTAACTTTACACATGTTGCCTGTGTTGAAGTCCCGTTTTCTCTATGCAAGCTGCTCTGTGGCTCCATCCAGTACTGTACATACAGTCCCCTCCATAAGTATCGGAACAGTGAGGCCAATTCCTTTATTTTTGCTGTAGACTGGATGAATATGAGACAATAGATCAACATTTCAGCTTTCATTTCCCAGGTATTCACATCTGGATCTGATACACAACTGAGAAGATATCATTTTTTGAAAAAGAACACAACATTTTTAGGCAAGCAAAAGTATTGGAACAGATAGACTTTAAATAAATTAAAGTGAATAAACCGTAATATTTTGTCGCAAATACTTTGCTTGCAATAACTGCATCAAGCCTGTGACCCATTGACATCACAAAACGTTTGCATTCTTCTTTTGTGGTGCTTTTCCAGGCTTTCACCGCAGCCTCATTCAGTTGCTGTTTGTTTTGGGGGGTTACTCCCTTCGGTCTCCTCTTTAGCAGGTAAAATGCATGCTCTATAGCGTTTAAGTCTGGAGATTGACTTGGCCAGTCTAAAACCTTCCATTTCTTGCCCCCGATGAACTCCTTTGTTGTTTTTGCAGTTTTTATGGATCCTTATCTTGCTGCATGATGGAGCATCTTCCAATCAGTTTGGTTGCATCTTTCTTTAAATTGTCAGACCGAATGTTTCTGTAGACTTCTAAGTTCATTTTGCTGTTGCCATCATGTGTTACTGTGTTGTTGTCAAGATGAACCTTTACCAAAGTGATGGAAAGGCTAAAGTTTGGAGAAAGAAAGGATTTACTCATGATCCCAAACATACAGGCTCATCTGTGAAACACGGTGAAGGCAATGTCATGGCTTGGGCTTGCATGGCTTCTTCTGGGACGGGCTCATTATTCTTCATTGATGATGTAACACATGATGGCAGCAGCAAAATGAACACTAAGTCTACAGAAACATTTTGTCTGACAATTTAAGGAAAGATGCAACCAAACTGACTGGAAGATCCTTCATCATGCAGCAAGATAATGACCCAAAACACAACAAAGGAGTTAATCAGGGGCAAGAAGTGGAAGGTTATAGACTGGCCAAGTCAATCTCCAGACTTAAACGCTATAGAGCCTGCATTTTACCTGCTAAAGAGGAGACTTAAGAGAGTAACCCCCTAACACAAACAGCAACTGAATGAGGCTGCGGTGAAAGCCTGTAAAAGCATCACAAAAGAAGAATGCAAAAGTTTGGTGATGTCAATGGGTCACAGGCTTGATGCGGTTATTGCAAGTAAAGGTTTTGCAACAAAATAGTACGTTTTATTCACTTTAATGTATTTAAAGTCTATCTGTTCCAATACTTCTGCTCACCTAAAAATGTTGTGTTCCTTTACAAATAATTATATCTTCTCAGTTGTCTATCGGATCCAGATGTGAATACCTGGAAATGAAAGCTTAAATGTTGAGCTATTGTCTCATATTCATCTTTTGGTGTCAAACCCAAATGTTTCCAGTCTACAGCAAAAATAAGGGAATTGGCCTCACTGTTCAGATACTTATGGAGGGGACTGTATATAACGGCCCATACGGGTTTTGAATTTCCTGCACCACTACATCATACTTATTTACATATATACACACGTACATACTTGTTCTAGCTGGGATTTGAATGCATTGTGAGTTCACAATGTAAAATGAGGTACACATTCATTTAAGCATTCAGACCAAATTAATATTTAACAGTGGCCTACGTACACATCCAGCAGAAATGGAGCAACATTAGGAATAATTTGTTTGGAATTGGACTATTTACTTTACTCTAGTCACTCACTTTGACTTTGTTTTACGTTGAAGAGAGCAGTGCAACTAAACAAAACAGCACAGCTAATATGTTACACAGTTACTAAAACAATGAGTTGACAAGCCACTAAAACTCCCAGTTAAAAGAGGGAAACTGTATAAATCTCTGGGTTTTATCACTTGGATCGACCCCTTCCAAATCACACATCCTTATTTGATTCACTTACTGCAAGTATACACAATATTGATTGTTGCAGCTTTACGTTTCTGAATCTGAACAGATTTGTAAAGAGTACACGTCATAGCAACATTGTTGTCCCGCACACTAACTGCCAATAAATATTATGTGGCACAACGTGCTCCAAACGATTGGCATATACAGCCCTGTGCAACTGGGACACAGCTCAGGTTCGCTAAAGGTAAATGGACTTGACTTATATAACGCTTTTAGATGATTTTCTCAGCCCCAAAGCGCTTTACATGAGATTGCTTCAGGAAGCAGATTAAAGGGGAAGTAAGTGATATTTTTTTGTTAATATAATCACTCTATATTCATAAAGCAATCACTTAAACAGTTTGCACATTCCATAACTCCCAGTCAATCAGCTTTGCAGTAATTGCCAGTTAAAATTGTGAGTATCCCGCACGTTTTATGTCGAGTGCTATGTCTCTGTGGCCGTGAACGATGAGTTGCTGCTCTCCATCGCAGCACTATCTGATGAAGACGGCTGTGTGTTCATGTGGTGGTGACGTAGGGACGAGGGAGGGGACTGCTAACTGCAGTCACTGACATGAAGTTAGCTAAAAGGACCAAATCAATTACTTCTCCATTAACATCTTTGCCACTCAAGTAAACATCGTAATGCAACTCCTAAACTACTACACATTGTCAGCAGTCGTATATGAATACATTCAAAGCTAAGCTACGCTAAGTAAGCTACTTGAACTGTGAGCTGTACTAAGTAAGCTTACACTTGGGTTTCAAATGCACATTCGGGGTGGCAGTGGCGAAGTGGGTAGGGAGATCGCCCTCTGGAGTGCAGGGACGGAGGTTCGATTCCCCGCCTACCCGCCACATGTCGAAGTGTCCCTGGGCAAGACACTGAACCCCAAATTGCTCCCGATGGTTCAGAAAGCGCCTTGCATGGCAGCTACTGCCATCGGTGTTTGAGTGTGTGTATAAAATGTGTGCTAAGATCTTTGGAAGCGCTTTGTGACCCTGGTCTGTGAAGGACGCTTACTTACATTCGAATTTGTCCAAACTATAAAAGATATTTAAATGGAACAGGGATTTAATGAGACGGCGGTCCCAACATTGACCTCACCTTAGGTTTTGATTTGTCATTTCGCTGGGGAGATAATTGCCCACCTGTGACCAAACAACATTACATTAATTTGAAAAAAGAAGTATGTCACAGGCTGTAATAGGGTGTGTTTTACCTTGTGAAGGTTTAATATTCAAGTGAGGCTTTCCTGATTTAAATAAATCAAGCGTTAATCCAACCTTTGTATTTTCCTGGCTTACAATGTAAGTGTGCTGACCCATCCCTATATTTAAATCCATAACTTTAACAGACATCCTCCCTACGTTCTTTCTGCTATTTAGTATGGTAGAAAAAAGATTTAGGATGTCCCAATTCTTGTGGTCGGACTTAGTATGCTTAAAAATACCCGAATGTCTACTCCATCCGTCCGAGATTTTTAGTGCCGAAATCAGCATGCTATTTGGGCGATTCTGACCCACAATCCAGTGCGTACCGAAGTGTCGTCACATCGACGGAGCCTCTGTATGAAACAACCGGGGATTTGACGGATATAAAAGCAAGAGGCAAGATCAAGGCGCAATGTTATGATGAAATAAATAAGTAAAATAATCTCCCAATTGAACGCCTACTGCATGCTAACTAGATAGGCCTACTTTTAATGGTCAGCTGAATGCAGGGCCTGTCTCAGACTGGCCTCTCCTCCTCTGTTGCCGGCGTCATCACATATCAACAGTCTCCTATTGGGACAGATCAGGCCTCAAGGGGACACTGGCTTGATGCCCATCTCAACAAAAATGTGGATTTAAATAAAGTGAATGAACATTAGTTCTCCTCCAAGCTGACCGACGGCTGCAGCTCCACTAAATATCAAAACTCTCAATTTACACCCGGATTTCTCATACTGACAAATTTATGGGTTCCTGTGTGGCATGATCACAGCACTGCTGAATATGCTGTGACTACTAGTGGCCATCAGGATGCATGTTCTGTGTCCAAAACCCCGGCCCACATTCATAATGTGCAGGGATGAGTGCAATTTATGGCCAAGATGAGCTGACAGGATTAACAAACTGCACACAAAGTGAAATGCTTTTTTGTTTTTTCAAAATTAAGATTGAAGCCGGTTCACAAAGACTTTGTAATGTAAACTTACCCAAATCGGCTTTAAATTGAGAATAAATGGAAAATTAGTTCCAATCCAAAGTTGTTTACTTTCTGATATAAAGAGAAATCCGTAAACACGGGAAAATGCAATCTGGTACTTTGTCCCCATTTGGTTCCAAATGTAAGGAACACAAGCCCGTTGCATCAGCAGTTATCACACTCCACTGACGGTGGGAGGTGTTTATTTGTCACATATCAATGCTTTAACCCTGGAAATCATTACATGATGAATGGGTCTATGGTAGCAAGACTTATTCAACCAAAACTATAAAGAATATAGACATTCATCCAATGTAGTCTTTTGGTGTTGATGTCTTCATCATTCTTCCTCTAAGTATTACTTGGATGCTCTGTTTTAGCTGGCAACCAGCTGAACTGATATGGCTCCTGTGGTACTAGTAGATCTATGTCAAGTCTCTTTTGTTCTTTATCACTGTTTACAGTCCTGTACCCTAACAATGACATGGCCCCTTTGCACACATCCTGGACACGTTTGACCTTGTTGTGCGGCAGTGTGCCACGCCAAGCCTGGGAGACGTCTGCAGCACTACGTGAAGTTATTTTGAAGGCCTCTTTCTTGGAGCCTTTTCCCATCCCATGGGTCACCCTGTAGATCCATTCCCCCAACGGTCTGGTCATATCCAGACCTACAAAGTCATACATGGCATTTATCTCCTCTAGTGGGTTGCGTGCCACGTCCTCATAGCGGACCATTTTGTAGCGGCCTTTTAGAAAGGGAGGGGGCTTCAGGATGGCCCTTTCGTTGATGCGCACATGACTACGGCAGATCTCCTGCATGACTTGATACTGCACCTCGGCTGCTGGAATGCTCCTCTGGTCCAAGACCACAGCGTTATCTTTCTCAAAGGCTTTGGCCGACGCCTCTCTGGACCGTAACACAGCCCGAGGGTCTCGGACAAGGTGGATGATGCGTATGTCTAGGCTGGGGTCTTGCAGGAGCGGGTAAAGGGATTCCAGCTCAAAGAGTCGCACTTCTTTCAACACCACGTGACTGTAAGTGCCACAGGCCTCCTCAGGGCCGCGCAGATCTTGGGCGTCACACGTTTGCGAGCAGCGGGTCTCGTTGCTCATCTGGTTGCGCGGCGTGAGAGGACAGGCCGGCGGTGAGCACAGTGCACGGCTTTGACTCCACATGAACAAGGAGGACACATTGTGCTGCTCCGGGAGGTAGGCCTCCATGGCAGAGAAGTCACACTGGAAGACGCTTCGCAGGAGATCCCTCACTGCCATCCGGAGGACCCGCCTGCTCGGCTTCTGCAGTTTGGTCCACACGTGCCACGCCGGCTCCATCAGGTAGAAGACAGACGGGTGCTGACTGAACACCTGACCCAGGAAGGAGGAGCCAGAGCGCCATGACGACAGCAGCAGCACGTGGACTTTGCCGTTGGAGGGAGCCGAGCCACAGGGGCTGAGCTGGACGTACCAGCCGCAGAACAACACCACCGCTGCCCCCTGCAGGATCACCAGGAAGATCATGGTGCTAAGGTTTACCCTGCAGCGGAGCATGCTGACTGTGGATGACTGTCAGGCTATGGGGTTGAGTTGATGTGGATGGTTCTCTTTTGTAGGTCCCCAGTGACTCTGCTGCAGAGAAAGAAATAGAGACAGGAGAGGATAAGTTGGACAGGGAAATGTTTCCAAAATGCACAAATGTACTTTCAGCTGTAACAGGGACCTTCATAAAACTGCTCTTTGACTAATGCTTGTTTAGCCAAAGCAAAGATCACATCTTTTGAAATGACATGAAACAACTTCATAATAATTCAATTCAATTCAATTCAAAAAAACTTTATTTGTCCCCAGGGGGCAATAATGGGAATTATCTATGAAAACTCTATGCAGCAGCAGCAGGAGCAGCAGTTGAGACGTTACATGTGTGGCCGAAAAAAGCGAGAGAGGCAGCAGTAACAGACGGCGACGCGCTCCAGAGGTAGAGGCAGGATGTGTGTTCCAGGGTTTAGGATTTTCACAGAGGCTTTGCTCGACCGTTCAATCCCAAACTTGCGCTTTGAGTGCGAGAAAAGCGCTATATAAATCCAATCCATTTTCATTATTTCTCCGATCTCCGTGAGGAGTACTCCGGTCCTAAAATGACAGGGCCAATCAGTTAGTGGAAGGCAGCCACTGATTGGCTCATGAAGTCATTGTAGTCAAATCTGGTGACATATTGCTGGTCTCAGAGGCTAGACTTGCGACTTTAAGAGCCAACCAGGGGCTGCCTTCCAAAAACAAACCAGAACACAGGTTATTATTCAAGGAAGAGTTTGGGAGGGGAGAAGTCTCTGAGAGAGCATTAAGCCCATCATGGGAGGATGCAACTCTCAAGCTAAACAGACATTCTCTAAAAGTAACATTAAGGACAGGGACGCCCACTTAGTAGTCTATTCCAGCCTCGAAAATAAATTTGTTCTAGCCTGGAAATCCAGAACTGCCGCTAGACGCTGGCAAATTAAATTAGCTGCGCCTGGACACTCTCCATTGAAGTTCATTAAATATGTCAAGAAATCCTGAGCTACGTTTCAATTGGTTCTTTCTGATATAGGCGGGCCAGAGCCCTATGTATGGTGCTCTAGGGCGGACATAACCGGATAATGACAGTGCTGTTCATGCGCCGTCGAAGCCGTGATAGTAAACATCAAAGATGGCTGCGGATATGTTGTTTGAGTTTGAGACGGCTTTGGCCTCAACGTTTTACGATTTGGAAGATGGCACTCAAATCTTACATTAGCAAGTAAGAGGAATGTTCTGTTTTGCCGACCGACCACGGCAAAAGTTTAATTTAAAGGTGCTGTAAGCGGAATGGTTCTTTTAGCTAACTTCCTGTCAGTTACTGCAGTTAGCAGTCCCCTCGCTCGTCCCTACGTCACCACATTAATGCACTGCGGTCTTCAAGCAGCGAGTTATCTAGCATCATCTCAGATCCATAAGTGTGATAAAAACATGATAAAAACCATCAAAAGGGTTGGTAGGATGGCCTAGAGGTAAGGTGGCCGACCAGTAACCATGAGGTCGCTGGTTCGATCCCCGGCACCGGACAGGAGGGTGTGAGTCGTAAAACTAGCAGAGGCTGGTATTGTGTCTACAGTGCCCACCATTTCTACCATTGTGTCCTTGAGCAAGACACTTAACCCCAAAACTGCTCCAGGGGCGCTGTACTGCGGCTGACCCTGCGCTCTGACCCCCTCCGAAGTGTGGTAACTTGAGAGGGGATATGCGAAAAGACAAATTTCAATGTGCCTCGTGTACAACTGACAAATAAAGATAACTTAACTTAACTTAACAAAACAGACATTGGGAAGGATTTTTACCTGCTCCGCCATTGTAGGCGCATTAACATTCACCCATCTGTCGCTCTGGCGTGCACCGGCAATGAGACCATGAGTGAGACGTGTGTCGGTTTGTAGCGTTCTCTCTTGTGATTGGATATTAATTTCCGGATCCCCGAAAAGTTTATTAGACGATTACATGCAGAGCAGCTGACTGAGAAATTGGCTTTATGAAACGTGCACGAATGAATAAAGAGCGATTTAACACTTATATTAACACAAATAAACCGCTTACTTCACCTTTAACATAAATAAACCGCTTACTTCACCTTTAACAGTTAATCCCACTGTTGGCTAAACGAACAGGGCTTAATACGTCACCTCATTGCTCTGATTGGTTGTAGTCATAGATAGTATAATAAATGGATAGAGCGTCATGGCCAATCTCAGTTCACCGAGGAGCATCCCTTTTTCTTGGCTTATGCACTTTGCTGTCAATTTTATATGGTCTAAGTAGTCCCTAATACTTATTTTTTTAGATGTTTGCTGAAAAACCCGTTCAGATCATTTATTGTAGCAAGCCTCTATACCCTGATTGTCCTCTGGTCTCAGGATGACCTATATTTGTGTCTGCAGCCTGCGATCTGGCTGGCCCCTCCCACCTCTCTGCCGGGCTTTCTTTATATGTCCATGGGGCTCTCCCACCGTCTCTGCCGTGCTCTCGCGATACTAGAGAGACACTGCGTGACTGCGAACACAGTGTTTACCCGGAGCTAAGCCATACTTTGAACAGTTTGACATGACCTGACATGATTAAAACCAGTGAAAACAGTAGCTTCAAAGTTTGATTTCTACAGGAATATCTTCCCATCCTTTGTCATGTTAAAAACGAGTCATTATTAGACTGCAAGGGGAAAGCTAAGTTAGTGTATTAGGAGCAAAACTTGGTGCTACAACCGAAGCTACATGGGCGCTAACGCTAAAAATAAGACTCAGACGATTTAAAACCAGCGAAAACAGTAGCTTCAAAGTTTGATTTCTACAGGAATATCTTCCCATCCTTTGTCATGTTAAAAACGAGTCATTTTCAGACTGCTGTGGGGAATATAAACAGCGTGTTATGAGCAAAAGCTGGTTGCTTGTCCCAAAGCTAATAGCTATACACCAGTCAGGCAAAACTACCAATAAAAACTATTATTTTAGTTTCACCGTTTAAAAAAAAGCACAGGTAGCTTCCTATCCGTTGTGTTATTAAAAACGAGGCATTAATAGACTGCTGTGGTTAAGATAAATTAGTGGAGTATGAGCAAAAGCATTCTGTGTTGGTGTATGTAACATTCAGGCTGTACTAAGCATAGACATTATAAAGGATAGACGCCGCATTGGGCGTTGAGCGCGAGAAATGCGGGCGCCATCTTGGACCGGTCACACGTTCCACTCAGTGTAGTCTGTTTGGCAGGTGCAATGAACTGTCAGTGCATGTAATTAATCATATCTCATTAAATACCAAACTGATTTTCACGCGGTTTTCTTTGCTGCAAAGATCATACATGTAGCTAAGATACAGGGCACAAGTTTCGACGTGTTTTAATATTCATAGTGGGCTTAACAGTCATAGAAGATTCTGATATGATATAGGCCTAAGTAACCAGACGTCCGAGTCACACACTTCGTCCGGGAGGAGATTGAAACGGAGGATGTGTTTCTGCTTGGGGAACATATTGAGGAGACACAGTTTGGCATCGACAACCACCATTCCGACTTGTTGTCATTGGTTGTGTCTGTCTTTCACAAATTAAGGCTGCACCACATTGCCAAACTCTCCTCGCTTGAATTTCTCTTCGGAGTAAAATGCGATTGTAAGGATGGTTAACTTTATTTTATGCATTTGAGTATTATTGTTTGCTGTTGTTGTTTGATTTTCCCTTAATTTAATACTTTTGATTGCTGTGGTTTTGTATTGAATGTGTTTTTAAATGTACCGCGCTGCAAGGCACGCATTGATTTCCTGTCTGTGTCTGAGGAACCAACTCGAGACTAGACTGAACTTGGTATTCCCCCCCTAGTATAGAACATTGGACAACCAAGAAGACTTTGCTTTTAAATAATCCCGTCCTCTTTTAAGAAGCAATTGCCTAACAAGCTTGTGTTTTAAATTAGAGAAATAAAACATATTTTTACATGAACACTCATGTTGTCCTTCTCTTTTAATGAGATATTATATACACTGGTTTTTATTTATATTTAATGCCTTCATGGGAAACATCCACCCTTCATATGTACCATGCTCGACTACTCCTCCTAAATTGCCCCGAGCTAACTCCAGTTTAGGAATAACTGCCTTTTCATGTATATTGCCCCTAATTCATGGAATGCTCTGCAGAGCAACTTAAAAATGACTGCTCTTCCTACTCTTGATTTATTTGAATCTATGATTTCTGAATTTTTCACATCTGACTGTAACTGTTTTAGCTGAATTCATTGTTCATTTAGTATTTTATTTTTGCTCTTGTTTTGTGTTTTGTATAGGCCTACTTTATTTAAATTAATATATTTTATCCTATTTTATTTCTGTTCTCTGTTTATGTTATCCCTGTGATTGTCTTTATTGTGTATGCTCGTCACTGTAAAATGAATAAATATATTTATATATAGCCTAATCATATATTGTTAACTTATTAAAATAGCTGACTTTACTGCCCCTATCTGTTTCTGCTTCTCTATCATATTTAGTCTAAAGTGTGTGATTTGCAAAATACCTATAGCCTATGTGATGTAGGCTATCATAAAGGTGACCAGACGTCCCCATTGTTGGTTGCCTGTCCCTGGCTAAACAGAAACAACTACCTGTTCCCGTTTTGTTGACACCTCATGCCTGTCGCTCGGAAAATTTTCCATCGGATCTCGGGGCCGTGGACCAATAAGAAATGGGGGGGGGGGGAGGGGAGGGGGTAATCATAGACTACTGCACGGTGGACGTTTTGTGGGGGGGGAAGCATGGACATATAAAGAAAATATGGGGATGTGGCTGTGCCGACTATTGCGTAATAGTCGGCGAGAATTCTGACTGGAGTATATTGGGGGGAGGGGTGGGGGTTTCAGAAAGGGGGAGAGTGAGAAAAGGAGAGATTGTTATTTTTTTTATATTTTGGCAGTCTCTAGGCACACTGTGGACCCATGGATATGTTAGAACACATTTAAAAAGTGCATTTAGCATAATATGTGACCTTTAAGAAGCTGATAGCTGAAACAAATGACTCCTTCTAGTGTTGACTATGGGCTGAAACTCAATGTATTTGCAATAATATTAATTTTATTTTGGTCTACAGACTGAAAATGTTAATGACAGAATAGGCTACATGACAAGTGAGGACAAATACAATCTATAAACAGATGAGAACACTAATTTAATGGCCTATTTGAATATAATTACATATATTATGTTATGTTAAGGTGCAACAGTTAAATTAAATTATTAAATACACTTTGTGGCTCCAGTAATGTTTTGTGTGGAAGAGGGGACCACAGTAGCTCATGATAGTACCATTATTACACCCCTTGCCCAGCTGTTGTAACTTTGCTCAAATACAAAAAAAAAAATCAGTTTTTGTATATAGTCCAAGACTCCAATATCACAAATAACCATTTGCTACAGTGGGCTTTAGCCCATCGGTGGTCTAAAGAGTAGCTGAAAACCATATATGAGTAAGGGTAGATTCCATATCACACATCTATTAAAAAAAATACAAGACTTGTGTAGGAATTTCCAACATATTTATGTTATCATTTTGAAAGAAGTTAATACAGAACTTTGAGTTGACCAGAAAGCAAGGCAACCTTAGGTTTAACCTTGTTGACACACAAACTGCAGTTGCAGACACAGCAGAACATAGGGACACTATTGCAACATCTTGCTACAAATAGCCCAGATTTGATATTAGATATGTTACACACAAACATACACACATGCAAACTCTCACTCACACACATGCACACAAGACGCACACACCCAATTTGCCTGATAAAAAGGCATAGTGCATTGCACTAGGCGCGCTGTTTTAGCCCGAGGAACAAGAAGGCTAGGGTTTTCGGGGCTCCCCTTTTCAGAGTTCGGTTGAGAGTAGATCAATTCTGGTAAGATCTGAATGATTGTAATGAATAAGTAACATCTGTGTTGATATAGTAGAAGCTGTCTACTAGCTTGTAAAACTTGATGTTAATAAAGTAAATCCTGTTAAGACCTGATCTCTCTGCTCTCCACGTCTCCCTTGGCTGCTGAAGTGTCTCCTTCCTAGTATCAAAATGTCTTGGAATCATAGGCCACTCGGCCATGATAATATCTATGGTTCCACTACACTTGCTCAAGAAGTTCAGAGTAAGGTCCCATCTTCTGCTCTGCTTCTATACAGCCATCGTTGAAAGCATCCTCACCTCATCCATTTGGCAGCCTCGACTCACTCTCCCGGAAGAAATGACAGGGCATCAACAGAGCATCCAAAATTATTGGCACCCCCCTACCACCCCATGAATTACTATCCCGCAAACTGTTACACACTACACAGAGTCCTCCAAAACAACCCGGTTCAGAACAGTTTTATTCTCACTGCAATTAACATTCTAAAATCTGAATGCTGAGGATTAAGCATGGCCATTTTGTATTATGTTATGTGCCTGTCTGTATCTATGTTTAATGTTCAATGTAAAATTGTAACCTGTACCAAGGAGCTGTACTGAAAACAAATTCCACCAGCCTGGCTGTGTGGTCATTAAAAGTATCATCATCATCATATCAGAGAACTGACTCTTTTACAAGTCACCAATTAAAATATCACTTGAGTAAAAGTAGAACATTATGTTATATTAAAATTATTTTGCTGGTATAAGGAAGACTCAAAGATGACCCAGGTAAAGATTAAACAGTGTAGAAGGAAATATTCACATCCTTTACTGAAGTAAAAGTACAAATACCAAACTGTTAAATTACTCTGTTACAAGTAAACGTTTTGCATTGAAATTTAAGTAATTTTAGTAAGTATGAAACATTTTCGGCATATTTTCATTAAAAATTACACTAATATAGTCAAAAGATAATACATTTTTATCGTTTTATCCGTGGGACTGAGCCGATTATACGAATGCACATAGCCCCTTCAACTATCATTATTAATGAGCGCAAACTTGTGAGCATATATTATATCGCAAAAGTGTACCTACCTACGCCATATG
>CM047513.1:32826748-32960126 GCA_026122265.1 Ammodytes dubius | reverse complement strand
TGCTCCACCAGCAGATCGGAAAAACAAGCCGAAATGTGCCGGTTAATGGTGGAAATAAATCGCTCGCTTAAGCGATCAATAACACATTAAAAGAGGAACTAACTATCTCAAAAGTGCGTCAAATAAAAAAATGTTAAGCTGAATGTTGTGCAGTGTATTTTTATCATAAAGAGCAGCGTACTACTTGCATAGCCTACATATATTAATACATTAGCTAACATTTGAATGAATGCAGCCCCCCGTAGCCTGATTAATATATGTGTATCTTGGTCTGAACTAGCATTTGTATTATCTTCTAATAATTGTCCAACAAAGTCATCGGCTACCCGGCACAGCCTGCACTGCGAGTCCATGCTGTTTACAAATTGCGTACACGAGCTGAGAGCTGGCGTGGGATTTGAGCGTACCCTACGCTCACGTCCATATTGATAAGCCGACTTGATAACCCACTTTTCTGGTCTACGCAAGGTTGATAAATGAGGGCCACTGTATGCAATAGAGCGATGATTTCGTGATCATGTTTTTTTTTGCCGATACATTGTGCAGCCCTAGTGACAACACTGATAACTGTACTGGAGAGAGAAAGAGGAAATCAGGAACACTCTATGTGGGCCAATCAGCATGGAACACTAGATCCAATGAAACTAGTTCTTACTCATGGGAACGTATAAAGCAGGCGTGTTACCAAAGTGCATCAGTAATCACTAATAATTTTTATTGTCATTTTTATTATTTTTTTATTTCTTTAAAACATTTTTTTATTTTTTATTTTTTATGTGCTCAGTAAATGTGTATCTGATTCTGAATCTGATGAAATTGGGGGCGGGACTCGATAAGCCTTAGGCTTCTTCCGTCACCCTTCGGACAACACAAATTAAGATGTATGATGTGAAAGAGATAATTGTGTATTGTGCGGAATTGTCCGAAAGAATAATAATAAATAATAAATAAATAAATCACTCATTTACCAGCATATCAACATTATATATATATTTATTTTCCTTTCTTCTTTTTTCTTTTTCTTAATGTCTTTACCTATAGC
The DNA here is from genome assembly GCA_026122265.1 of Ammodytes dubius. Lineage (NCBI taxonomy): Eukaryota > Metazoa > Chordata > Actinopteri > Uranoscopiformes > Ammodytidae > Ammodytes > Ammodytes dubius. The sequence goes on along the minus strand of CM047513.1, from coordinate 32,959,084 downwards.
TCTGAAAATAGCACACACTATTTCATAGCACATTATTTTAAAACTGCATTAATCAATTATTATTATTGTTATATCACTGGATCAGAGAGCATTGTCAGCCAACAATGTAACTCTACAGAGCTTCTTTAAAGTTTTTTTTAGCGTTATGCAGTAGTTTTGGTTTGCACAGCAATCTGGATGGTTCACTCTCAAAGCTCTCATTAAAAGTGGACTCAACCATTCTAGAGAACGCTTGCTGTCAAAATCACTTTTTGTCAAAAATCAGTGAATATCTCGGAGATCCTCATGCTCACTACTAAAACAATCTGGTGTCAATACACAGCCTAGGGTGTGTAAACAAAGGGTATGTAGGCCTAGGTGTGTATAACACTGGATTCTTTTTTCCAGCACAGACACAGTACGGACAGGTAACATATCATGAGAAGATGTTCTTTTGCAACTAGCATTCTCCAAATGAATGGCTGACTCCACATTTAACCCACAGAATGCTACTTAGTAAGCTGTTTAAGTTTTCAGGATATAGTAAGACATACATAGTGTAGTTAGTAGGTGCAGGTAGCAGTGGTTAGGTTACGCACTGGCTCATAATGGAACAGAGCTCCATGTAGATGAGTGGAAATCCTAAACTGCGCCCAAGTAGAGCAGTTCAATTTTAAAAAGGTGGAAAAAGAGGGAATTTTGGAGGAGAGAGAGGCCACAAAGCCCCCCCCCCCCACCCCCCACGGGGGGATCGGAAAAAAAACAGGACAGGACGGGCCTAATGCAGTGTTTAATGGTTTGGAATGAACGCTGGCTGAATACTGACGAGAGCCAACTTAACTGTCGGAACTGATCAATGTGTGACACACAAGTCAAGTCAGAATCAGGCCCGTTCTGTAATGTACCTCCATGAATAAACTAAGGTCAAATGTCTTTAAAACCTGAGGCTGTGGATAGAAGTAGGAAATGCTTTATACTAAGGTCTTTCTAATAAGTGTTTGTTAATCAGTAATACTAATAAGGCCCTTATAAGATGCTTATTAACATTAATATGTCTTCATAAGACTCTATAGAAGTGTCCATAATAACATGATAAACATGTTTACTGTGAGATTAAAACACATTTATAAGCGCTTATAAGAAACCTTTTCCAGTTTTCTTTTGTTGCTTTATTAAAGTTAAAACAACTTTATCATTAATTTATTAGCAGTAAACGATGCACATTTATGCAACAGTTAATTATGCCTTTTTTGCAGACAATGCTTTATTAAGGGTTAATAAATCCTTTGATTTACACTTAGGAATAACAGTTGTTTTTGCTTCTCCTTAATGTGGGATGAGCACACCATGTTGTGAAGGCTGATCAAATGTGAACATGATTGCTATTATTATTAACTATTAACAAACGCTTATTACAAGAACCTTAATAAAAAAAATACTTTTCCTAGAAGAGGTTATCACGTTCATACCAAAATGCTCTGCAGTTTCGGGTGATGTTTTTTCAGCTGGCTGGCTGGAGATCTCTACACATAAGCCTATAATGACACATGCAAATGTTTCACAGAATGCAACCCAGTACCAATGGCTTTCAAACTGGGAAAAAGTATACTTTCTAAACCGCTTGGTGGAATTTTGGCTTTTTTTCTTCAACCAACCTTGGATCTTTATTAAAAAAAAAATCAATTTCCAAGCAGTGACTGTGGTGCGTAGTAGCCAGGGGAGGATGTGCTGCCTCCTACCACGGTTCCAGAGACATGGGGGCGGGGGGGGGGGGGGAGAGAATGTGTCAGCTGCCTGTCACTGTTTGTCAGTCAGTCAGTTTGGCCTGTGCTGCTTCTCCCACCGCACTGAGAAGACACAGTGAAGTCAGACCAGACGTTTCCAGACCGTGCCGTGTAAACAGTACATAAACATCCCAGATATTCTCTCATTAGCCTATAGGTGCCCCCACATTCCTCACCTCCGCTCTGCATGTGTGTATGTAGGGCAAAGGTCAACACCAGGCAGCTACAGCCTGGATGGGTGAGTGTGCTGCTGGCTGCTGCTCCACGCTTGCAACACACTTTGGCTCAATTTGATGGCTGGACGAGAGAGAGAGGGAGAGAGAGAGAGAGAAGAGAAGAGAAGCCCATCTGGGAATGAGAGGATGGATGCAATATGCCCTGTGTTCCAAATCACATACTTTTTCTTTTTACTACACTACATTCTAAAGTACAGAAGAGTATTAGGGCCACAGGAGAGAAAAAAATCAGATAAGGAAGATTTTTCTTTCATTATGTCGAGAAATGTCAAGAATAAAGTAGAATGGGGCGCTCCGGTGGTGTAGTGGATAGAGCGCATAGCATATTGGCTCTGGCCTTCGTTGCAGTGGTCGCGGGTTCAAATCCGGCCCGTGGACCTTTACTGCAGGTCATCCCCCCTCTCAACTCTGTACTATTCAATAAAGCTTGAAAATGCCAAAAAAAAAATCTTTAGAAAATAATAATAAAGTAGAATACTCCAAAATGCTATTGGAGTTAGTGGGGCATTTATGTATTTACAGCATACTACAATTGGCGTGCATGTATTGGGGCATCCTAAATCTTTTTCTGGCATACTAAATAGTATGGAAGTATGGGGATTGGAACGCAGAGAAAGAGAAGAGTCTTGTTATGTTACGGAACCATTTCATTATTATAAGCAGCATGTTGCCTCAAAAGTTTTCACTTTTGGCCCAAATGTTACGTTGACTGTTATAAATATCCAATGAAGCGGACTAAAAATGAAACGTTGAGATTCCCAAAAACAAACTTGCTGCTACTCAATCATGCGGGACACGCAGGACAAAGATTGGCTAGAGAAAGTCCTTATTTTATTTAGGATTGTTACTGTAATCTAGGACGTAACAGGGTGATTCAATCCTATTGGTTTTGATCCAAGATACTGTACATGCTCTTGTCAAGCACCAGTTGCACTGGATTGTTGTTTAAGTGACATTCAGATATCCAGTCCATTCTAAAGACTTAGAAAAAGTGGCTGGCACGGTTGTCACACTGATGTTTCTAAAGAGAAAAGTAAAAAGTCTTCGCTTTGACCAATTTTTAAAGCTGGGTAAGCAACAATGCAATGTGAAAGTTGACGCTCCTTGTGACAGAACACACTGAAATAAATCACCATCACACATCTTTTTATCCCTGCTTTGGTTTCTCTTCTGGCCCGCACACTTGTTTCTCTTGTTCTGTGAAATAGCTGTGATCTGTTTTTCTCTTCCATATGTTACAGAATGAAGTAGAGACCAAACCAGAGCGAAACGCAGAGTGAATATTGGGCTAACATGCATCAGATGGACACAAACACGACCACCAATGAATGCTAATGTTGCACTGTGTCTGACTACAGCATGTAAGCTATTGTATGCTAATCAAGCCCCAACCTCAGCGATTTTTACCGGCATCCAATAAGGAAGTGACCTACAACTGTAGTAACCAGAAAGTGCCACTGGGGGTGGCGCCAAGACGAGCAGTTTTTCTTTGACTCACTTGTTAGATAGGCCGTTTTCAAAGTCTTATTAAACCTATTTACAGTCTGGGCCACAAAACCATTTTAGTCTGTATGTTTAGGTCATATCTCCATGACAACACTGAGGGGGGTGAATTTTTTTGGCCCACGCTATTTTTTTTTTTTTTTTTTAGGTTAAAATGTATTGGCGCGATCTCTTGAGTGACAGCTCTCCGCCCGTTGTCCCTCACTTTGCCTCGGAGGTATACGTCAGCTAATCTCCCTCCCCCCGACGTGACGTCGATTCCCCTTTTCGGCAAGAGGAGTGAGGCGGAGTAAAAATCTCACAAGATGGCGACGCGCACAAACCAGGATTATTGGATGCCGTGTGAATAACTGAGGTCAGCCCGGATGCTACATCCATATTATTTACTATCTATGATGCTAATGCACTAGTTACAACTTATGTGGTGATAATACAGTATGTCCATTCTGTGATACAGCTCGTCCGCTGCCCACAAGTGGCCAAAACCAGTTGTTTAAAAGGGATAATTATAATTTTATATTTATCAGTGCTTGGGCTGATGGAGTGTATTAACAGGCTTCAGTTTCTTTTGCGCTGTATAGGTCTGAAAATATGTGATGCAACAAGCATGTTAGCTGGTTTCTGATATGTCACAAAGCAGCGCTCACTAGAATGACACCGCCCCCCACGATTCACGCAGAGAAATGCACTAAAACCGAGGTTTCAGACAGAGGGCGAAAATGGTGGAAATCGGTGATGAAGAAATGGACAATGTGAGAAAAATAATGTATATTTTTTTAAATTAGGAATGTGACTTCTCAACAGGAAGGAACTGTATGAGCAAGTTTCAGAGACTAAAGACTGGACAATTCTCCACATCCGACTTGTCTGGAACGCAGCATAAGTTTAATACTGAGACCAAGTTTAGATCTGATTTCTTCAGACCCTGTGAGCTTTTTACTAGAATCCAGTTTGGTTTCCAGATTAATGTGCAGTGATCGGTCTCATTCGGTTTTTGCTGTCACTGATTTCACATTACATTAATAAAAGAAAAATCCCTTCGTCATTTATAGAAATGAACTTTTTCTTGGATGTTTGCTGGCATGTGTGCAGTTCTATTGATGCCCCCTCTCAGAGGTGAAGGGTTGCTTTAGTATTTCTTAAGTCTAAAGGTTGTATGAGGTACTTGTGCATAGTTAGTGTGTTATCTTATGGAGATGGCTGTCAGCGCTGTCATTTGAAGAAAAAAAATCCAATCCGAAAAAAAAACAGTTTTTCGCTTAATGCTTAAAAGGACTCTTACCGATCCTGCAATTGAGAATTACAGAACTATCATACCATCCTGCCTCCCTCCAATGCCCCCCATGTGGAATGATCGCTTACTGCGGCAACGCTCACACATCTGACCGAGGGGGAAGAGAAAGAAAACTTACTAAACAGGCTCTCTGGCCGACTGACGTCACGGCCCTAACTGACTGCTATCCACACTGAACAAAACACATCTTAACACACTGTAAGAAATAACAACACTGTAACTTATGAACGTTGGGGCCTTTTCTACAATGGTCGCTACTCGCTACTGTCTGCCGTGGAATCAAAACAAACCCTCTAGTTGAGAATGCGCAATACAGAAGCAGACGGCTAACAGACAGGTCTGTCGGCCAATCAAATCGTTCGGTCCGAATAATATCATTAGTTGAAGTTTTCACAAAATGTTATGAGATTGAAATCATTGTTTGTTTTTATTCCTGGTGGGTCTGTCTTGCATTTTAGAGTGTCATTACCTTATTAATACCATTTTAACCTAATCCAAAAAAAGTGTAAAAATGCATCAAAGGTAAGGGTAGCTTTAAGTGTGTTGCTTTATATAGGTTATCTGCACTCTTCAAGGCCATAGCAAAAACATGAGGGAGTTCTCCTTTAAAGTGACAGTTCTAGCCCCATTAACACAACATGCCATGCCATGCTCCCTCCCCTTGGCCAGCTGACTGATACACATAACATCCCCATATGTCCAGATGATTAGTAGAAGCTTGCTGCAGCTAGCTAGCTAGCTAGCCCCCTCGTGTCCCATTGGGTTAAGCCTGCTGGTAGGGTGGAAGGAGCCCCTTTGTGTGCCGGTAATTGGAGGGATAAAAACAGCGCATACCAGACACTGAGGCTATTGATGAAACGGGACAGGCCTGACGGAGAACAGTTCCTTTTTTCCTTTTGTTCCGAGGCCAACACTCAGTGGAGCGACAGGGTTGACTGTGTGGTTTATCTGTCCTCACTGGGTCAGGTCTGCCACACATAGCAGGAGGCTGCACTAGCCTGCTATAGGCCAGGCACAGTCACAACCGGCTAGGCATCAACTTCCACTGCCTTGGCTGTCCATCTGCACATGTTTCTGGTATTACTTAGCTGTCAAGGTAAATTTGAATTCAAGTGATTAAATGAGTTGCGCTGATGCCAGAACAGTTAGCTTTTGTATCTGTATTTAGCAATTCAAAACTTCTTCACGTAACTTTGAATGTTTATGAAACATACAATAGGTCCTGTTCTTCCTCTGATGTAACAGCAAACAAGACCATCAGTGAAAAGGAAAAAGAATGAACGGCAGGCAGACCGGGACATCCGGTTTTTTCCCTAACGGTTCTAAATCAAAATTTACTTTGCTTCACCATTGTCATATTAGCATTATTCTTTCTTTCAAAGTTTTTTTTATTAAATCACAGAGTAGCAAAGCAACTGCAGTACAATGGATTATACATTTTTTCCCCTTTTTTCCCCCCCCGAACATACCCCACCCATATCCCACCCTCACACCCAATTACAAACAATCCTGCATTAAGAAATTAGTACACAAAATAATACATAATGTTAAAAATAGCAGAAACGAAACAGAAACACACACTTCAAGAAACAAAAACAAACAACCAATATGAAACAAAAAACACAAAGAAATAAAATTGAATCAAATAAAAGAGGGAGGGGGTAGCTACTCTTCAATTATTGTGGTCGGTTTCTAAAAAATAGTTTAGGAAGGGGCGCCATATTTTATGAAATTTAGTCTCAGATGCCTGGGTAGTGCAACAAATTTTTTCCAGATTCATACATGACATAATGTCTCTAATCCAATGTGAGTGGGAAGGAGGAGCAGGATCTTTCCATTTAAGTAAGATAGCCCTACGAGCAAGTAAAGAGGTGAAGGCCAGTACCTTTAGCTTCACTTTAGGCAAGCCTGAATTGGGAGCGATGCCAAAAATTGCAGTGAAAGGGTTCGGCTCAATTTGATGCTGAAGTACTTCAGAAATTGTTTGATAAACTGATGTCCAGAACTCAGTCAAGGTGGGACACAACCAGTACATGTGAAAGAGTGATGCCGGTGCGCTCTTACAGCTATCACATATCGGGTCTACATCGGGAATATATTAGCATTATTAATCTGACATAGACATGCATTAATACCATGGCTCATTGCTGTGCATCCTGCTGGTGTCAAAAAAAAACTACTGCTTTTGTCCAAGGTGGCCGCTAGAATTAAAAAAAAAAAAACGGAAAGCTCCTCATGGCTACTTTAAATACATTGATAAATACATCATAACATGAATACATAAATAGATACATTGCAACACAAAAAAAAAATGAATGCGAAAGTAAATAAATTGGAGAATAAATACAAGGGTAACTTAAGAAGGAAACATCTAAAAATAAATATAAATTTATATCACTAATGAATGCTTATATTTTTATATATATTTGTGGTGTGCATTAAATGGCGTAGTTATGCATTATTTTAGTCATTTAAAAAAAAAATATTAATGATCAAATGTCAAAATATGTACCAGAGTTTGTAGTTTTTTGTGGTGTTACTAGTTGACAGAGACATTCTGCTTTATGTATTATTATTCATAATATAATTAGAATATTATACAACCCAATCAGCCTGTTTACACAGCGGAGAGAGTCCAGCTTTGTGGACTGTGGATAACCAGCAGACATGTGTAATCTTTGACTTTCACTACAGTACAGAATGGGATTATTTTCATCCATAATAATCTGCTTTATATTTTTGTTGAAATTTGGGACACACACATTCTGGGTTAGAGGGATCAAGGGACATGTTTTGTCTTGTGATCTGTGTATGAGTGACATACAGTTTGTCTACAATGGCATTAGACTGCCAATGACTTCAAATGATCACCACTCAGATCAAGGTTGTCTCTTGATTTGTATATGAGTCCAATTCATACTGAGGATATCTCATTACATCATCCCAAATGATATTGAGTCAAAGGTAGGCCTGCATTGTATTTGTATAGCTGTATTTCAGATGTCTTTTGTTTGACAGATTAATAGTTCTATATGAAAAAAAATGTAGACCGCATGTAATGGTATCCATGGGCAACTTGGATACAATCTAGTGTCATGTGCAATAGCACTATCTTTCAGTGTTTTATTGGTTAGTCTTAAGAGTATCCAGACGAGCTGCATGATGGTGCACTAGTGTCCCTGAGCAAATATCTATGGAAAAAATACATTTTGAAAGCATTTAAAGGTAAATGAACCTGATGGAATGTCTGATTTTAGGGCTAATGTAGTGAACCCTACAAATGATCTGACCTCATCACGTTGATGTAAATCTGTAAATCCAGTATTACCATAAAGCAGCGGCGCACCATGTAATGCCAATGTAACGCCAACAAGAGCAGCCCTTTAAAGATGAGACTTGATTTAGTCATTTAATACGGGGAGAGAGGAGCACATTTTCAGACAGCCTCTCATTAAAACATAGGAATTTGGTGTTGCATTAGTTTTTTTTTAAGTATTTTTTACATGAAAAGTGACTGAATGAATATAAATAAAACACAAATATTGTCATACAATTATACACCCGCAGCACAATTACTCAATCCGTCTGTCTTTAATTTGGACAATGATGTTGTAAAATATCTTGGGATCAACATCCCAAAAGATCTATCCAAAATATACGCTATAAATTATTTACCACTTAATAAAGAAATAAAGGCAGATTTGAATAGATGGACATTATTACCACTGGACTTGCATAACCGAATAGACATAATCAAAATGAACATCTTACCACGATTACTTTTTTTCTTTCAATCAATACCTGTAGAAGTACCTTCAAAACAATTTATTGAGTGGAGAAGAATGTTTTCTGTATTTATTTGGAAAGGCCTAAAACCTAGAGTTAGATATAATACATTGCAATTACCCAAAGAAAAAGGGGGACTATCTCTACCGAACATGGAGCACTACTATATGTCAGCTCAACTGAGATATTTAATTTATTGGTGCAACCCATGTTACAGTGCTAAGTGGAAAAATTTAGATCTGAATCAATTGGATATTCCCCTCCAGACATTACTTGGAGACAGAAACTTATACTCATCTGTTAAAGAAAATTTAAATTGCTGGACAAAAACACCCCTTAACATTTGGTTTGGTGAGTGTCGGAAATTAAAATTGGAAAATCATATCAAAATTCTAAGATGGGTTGCACACGATAAAGATTTTAAACCCTCCCACATGGATGGGAGATATAAATATTGGTCCTTTAAAGGCATTACAACATATTGTCTTATTTTGGATGGTGGTGTTCTGGTTGACTTTCAAAAACTTAGTGATAGGTACCATCTAGAAAAGCAAGACTTCTTCAGATATCTTCAAGTTAGATCTCACTTTAATAGCAATATAAAAACAACAGAAGAATGCAACACGGACCTAATAACCATCTTGATTGATGCATACAAATCTAAACTCAACAGAAAACTTATCGCTAGAATTTATTCATGTTTACAGTCACATAATGGAACATCCACCCTTTATATTAAATCAAAATGGGAAAAGGAATCTAAAATAACTATTTCAGAAGAGGATTGGCTGAACATTTGCGAAACCCATCGGAGCACTTCGAGTTCAGGACAGTGGAGGGAATTTGTGTGGAAAAATATGATTAGATTTTTTATCACTCCGAGAATAAAGCAACTTCAGAGGGGTTTGCCAGAGTATGGGCACTGCTGGAGGGAGTGCGGAGACACCCAGGCTAACCACTTCCACATATTTTGGGACTGCCCAACTATCCGACCCTACTGGTTGGAAATAGTAGGGAAAATTAATGTTATAATGGGCTTTGAGACCAAACATGACTTTCGCACAATATATCTTGGGAATATCTCGCCCACAATTAACTCTAACGATAAGTATTTGCTTAAAATAATGTTGGCAGCTAGTAAAAAATGCATTACAAGAAGGTGGCTTAACAAAGAACCCCCGACAAAAGGGGAGTGGATTGGAACTGTAAAAGAAATGTATCACATGGAAAGGCTGACTTTCTCCTTAAACCTATGTATGGACAAATTCACAAACAGATGGAGAAAATGGTCAACTCATTTTAAAATTGTTTAGATAATATGGTACTGATAGGTATACAAGTAGAAAAATGTGTGTGAATTCATGAAAATGTATGTATGCAATGCATGTAAGTATATCCATCTGTCTAATGCAGATAAAAACATGGGTCTGCTGCCCTTTTGTATGCCTGTGGAATATAGCGCCCCCTTTCAACGAACATCAGGAATTTCTGTGTACAACTGGACAATGGACTTTCACTTCAGACCTTTTTCTAGAAATGCCCCTGTGATACTCATTGTCGGGTCAAACAAGAGGTCCTATTTCTTAACATGGACCCTAGGAAAACTGTTTATATTAAGGACTTGATCGAAACACCTACACTGGTTAGCACCCCCCCCCCCAAGCTATTTACTTGATAATAATGTGACTCTATGACCTTTTTTCAACCCATTTTATTGCTGTGCTTTTTGTTTGTTTTTCTGTTACATGTCTGTTTCCATAAAAATGCAAAATAAATAAACATAAAGTTTAAAAAAAAAAAAGAAAAGTGACTGAAATAGTTGTGCGATAAAATAAAATAAATAGAGACACAACCGGACAGTTGCTACATGAAGTAACTGGCAGTGAATGTTGGATCGTCGGCTCTCCTTGAACACCCCACCACAATCTAATGCTGGAAAAAGGGTGGGGATGTCTACTAATAAGAGATGGGCTTTCCCAAGCTTATCAACCATCCCAGCATAGTGCCATCTTTGGGGTCCTGGTTAGTATTGAGGTTGGCTCACTGTCACACTGTCAAGGCTTATACTGGGAATCTTGAATAAAACACAATCACTGTTCAGATTTTCACTGTTATAAAAGACTAAGGAAACCAGCAAAATATTCACATTTAAGGGGCCGGCAAAATAATATTTGTCAATTCCCCTCCAACCCCCCCCCCCCCCCCCCCCCCCCCCCCCGTACAGAGAGCATAGACAGAAATACAACAGAGTCTGTATTACCCAACCCTCCCACCAGTTTCCCAGTCACCATCCCACTTTTACTTAAATAAAAACAACAACAGACTTATTGTGTCTGCTCTATTGTGAACCCATGAAGTAAGCAAGAGTATAACATTGTTTAAGCTAGAGTAGTAATATGAACATCCTTGTTAAATAAGAACTGTAAATAAGAGCTTTAAATATAATGGCAGCTTTTAAATCATGCAGTGGGTCATAATAACTATATACTATATGACAAGTGAGTAAGTAAGTGAATGTTATTGTACATGTTTCAGGGAATGAACCCCATGAGAACATCTATCCGACCGCATGCACACACACACACACACACACATGCACACAGGCGCACACACACACAAATGTGCTCTCTCTCTCTATTGGGGCTGCATTCTGACACATTGTTCTCATTAGATTGCTGGCAAACAGACTTAAAGGGGGGAGAGAAAAGGAGAGGGAGCGGACAAAATGAAGGAGGAAAGACAGAGGTAGAGAGAGAGATAGGGCTTCATGAGAGGTGTGGGAACGGAGGAGAAGATAGAGAAAGTGAGCAAGTGGGAAGGGGGGCAGCAGTGAGAGGGAGGTGAGAGATTGACGACTGTAGATGGAGGGAGGGATGACAGAGGAATGAGAGAAAAGGAGAATGAGGAGAGAGAAGCAGCAGGACAAAACCGCAGGGGAATTTCTGGGCAGTTTTTTGGGGGGGAAATAAAGAGGCTGGGGTCTGGCTGGCTGACTCGTTGCTCTGTAAGCTATTATTTTGTCGTTATTACGGCCATACCATGAGATTTTACTTGTGTGTGTGTGTGTACTTGTACAGGCGTCTATATGAAGACTTCAGTGTTTAACCGTCTTTAACCGTCGGAGTGAGGACATGTTTGAAAAGTGAGGACATTTTTTTTCTATGGTCCTCTCTTGTTTAAAGACCTTTTTGAGGGTTACGACTTGGTCTTTAAGGTTCTGGTTAGAATTAGGTTTAGGTCAGGGTTATTGTGAGGGTTGGGCATTAAGTTCTGATGTTAAGGTTTGGGTAAGGGGCTAGGGAATGCATTATGTCAACGAGTGTCCTCACAAAGATAGAAGTGTGTTTGTTTGGTGTGTGCTTGTGTGTGTGTTTGGGTTAGCCACAACTAACGCCACAGTCAAATATGTGTTGAGTCAGACTTATTTGGCCTTCTTCATTCCTCCTCTTCTACATATTCTTCTTGCTCTCCTTTTTATTTTCTCTTCTGTCTGTTCTCTTCCCCCCCACACACATACACACACACACACACACACACACACACACACACACACACACACACACACACACACACACACACACACACACACACACTAAGGTACGTAGATGCATGCTGAGGCAAAAAGTGTGAGCGCACACATACTGTATAGGATGAGGTAGCAAGTAGCAAGTCCTCTGTGTTCCGGCCTAATTAAGCTAAAAAGGGGAGCTGAGTGACGGTGGGCCTGACAGGATTTATGTCTTCATTTAACAGCGAGGGAGAGAAGGGAAGACTGTCTAAAAGAACACAGTACATCTGTAATGTTGGAAAGGGTTAGCCTTTTGTCTGACAGACAGTGACACTGAAGAGTTCTTAGTTTCTAGGAGGATAAACCAGAGAAATCTGTTTGATGGAATGATCCTGCGGCAAACCAAGCCTTTGAAAATCTGCTAGTGTTTCATATATTCTCACAAGAAGAATTATAGAACCGGTACAGCTTACTAGGCTGTCACTGTTGTGCATATCGTTAGCTTAATAGCATAATTGCCTAAGTCATATGTTAAGGGTTATAGAGTAGAGTAGAGTAAAGTTGATGTAGAGTAGATGTAGAATAGAGTAGATGTAGAGTAAAAGTAGGGTATAGTAAATATGATTTAGGCAATTATGAGGCTTAAGATATGCATATTCAAAAAAACACGTTTATCCCACAGTGCTATGTATTGTTAGTATCTAATAATGGACCCAAATGTAGCATGGAGAGAAACATCCAGTTTAATAATCAGTTACAGAGCAGCTGTGTTAGTGTTTGTTGTTAGTGGAGTAAGCATACTGTTCTCAAACTCAACCATCACAAAGCTAGAGCCAAGATCAGTGTGCCGTCTTTCTCTCAGTCTGTCCTTCTAGATATGACTGTCAGTTGTTGTGTCTCGGGTGAGTTTTGCCAAACAGCAAGACTCAATCCCCAACGTGGCCCGTTGATGCTGTTGTTGTTGTTGATTTTGATTGTGTTACTGTTGATGACGATGTTGTTGACGGCACACTGCCCTTTAAATGCTGCTTTCATTGATGATGATGCTGCTGATGGCACATAGCACTTTATATCTTGGCACTTCACTTTTAAGCACTTTATGACTTTATGAGGTTTGTGTACATACTGTTGTGTTTTGTGTCCATTGTTGTCTTGTACTGTCGTGTGTTTTTAGTTTTTAGCCACTACGCTAGCTGTGAACTAATTTGCCCTCTTGGGACATTAATAAAAAACTTGAGCTTTGAACCTTGAACCTTGTGTGATAGTCAGAGCAGGCAACCCATCTGGAGCCAGGAGGCACCTGGAGTCATGACAGCCCTGTACACTGTGAATGATGTGCACAGTTTACATCACACAGTCAAGACGGCTAATGTGCCCAGCTTTTTTTCTTTCTACTAGAACTGACCTTCTTAGGCATCACACGCATTGTGCAAAAACTAAAACACTAATTGATGGAGTTATTACCATATGTCACCCATTCCTATAGAGGGAACATGGTTAATGTTATAGCTTTTAAACATCAGCCCCCCTCTCCCCCCCCCAACTATTGTCATTGCTACATCTCACTACTATTGGTTTGATTTCTGTAGCCACATCAAAGTGTGTAACTGCTCTCAGCCCTTTCATTGAGACCAGAAAAAATCTAAGGAAATGAATAGTAGCAGATGTGAAGTGGTCCACACTGCCAACACATTGCACAACAGAGCTGTGATAAGCCTCACTGCAGCAACAACCAAGATAGATTCAAACGTGGTTGTGGTTCTTCAGTTATCTGACATCAAAATATGAAAAAAAATATGACATTAACCTAATTAGGGGAGAACGGGGTAATGTGAGACACTTTTTACATTTGCTCCCCTCTAAGGGAGCTAAAATGATTTATCAGTCAAATTTACACATTTCCCATTAATTCAGGATGTTTCCTAGAAAAGGGCATTAGCAGGATTTATTAATGACAAAGGGCGGTGAAAATATGATTGTTTAAAAAAAAGTTGTCTTGTGTCTCAGTTTACCCCAGCTGTGGGGTAAACTGAGACAGACCAGAGAAATCAAGGGGGTAAACTGATCCACTTACTTTTTCCACTCTGAAACTACCATAACAATACATGTTGTAACAGTTAGAACCCTGACAGATAGATTGAAAACCAAATATTCCAAAACTAATGTCGGACTAGTAACATAATCATGTGGTCTGGTCAATTAATTGATCAAATACACCATATAATTCATATTCAATAATTAGCATTCAAATGACAGATATAACCAGTTAGATTAAAACAAAGTCTGGGGGTCAGAACACAGGACCCTTAGAGCCAGCGAGTGTCTGGGGGTCAGAGCAAAGATCAATCAGAACCTGCTAGAACAGCCTGGGACTCAGAACACAGGACTATACCCAGCTGTCATTTTCCATCTTTTGAGTCTTTGATTAATATTTTTCTGCATTTGTTTTATTGGGATCATTCATTGAATAAAGACATATTACTTAGAGTCTATTGATGTTAAAGGTCACTCTCCTGTCCCCCACATACACACGTGCCAAACCATGCCCTTGCTGACACCCCTTCAATGATCAACCCCCACCTCCAACCCACATTGTCTTTTGTCTTATTCAAACTAGTCTCCTTGCTACCTCAAATATAATGGATTCATTAAAAGAGGGCACAGACACTGTCTCACTTTACCCTACAGCATTTGTCTCACTTTACCCCACTGCCACAATTTGTGAAAAAACTGCTTCTCTCAGCAAATCAGGCTAATCTTCAGTTAACATCATTACATGGTTTCATATGTTGGTAGTTCAACATGTATGATATAAGTTTTTATACCTGAATCAATTTGCTTTAGCACAACAGTTGATTAAGTTGACAGCAAGAACATTTACTTTTACATGCAAATAAGACATTTTTGTGAAAAAACATGCTTACAACATCACCATGAGGTCCTCCCTTTCATGGCCAAGGGGAAATGAGAGGGGCTTGAAAAAATATATCTCACATGACCAAAAATGTGTTCCATTGCCTAGATACACGGGGTGTCTCACATTACCCGATGGCTCACATCCCCCCGTTCTCCCCTATACATAATCAAAAAACATGCATAATTCCAGAGTCTTCCCTAAATAAGCATGCATTTATAAATAATGTCAGACGTGCATAGAGATCTTAGCTTACCCCCCCCAAAGATGAATCGTCGTTTATGGTAAGGCAGGTCTGGTATAATTTGAGAGTCAGAATAGTTGTACTGACAATTTTTTGTCAGTACAACTCTTAAACGTAAGTGCATAACAATCTGTGGGGTGAATTTGTGAAATTGCTTGTAGCTAGAGTTAAAACAATGCAAAAAAAATGTTTTTATAAATATACAAAAGCACTTTTTTCAAAGGTTATCGGGACGAGGATAGATGATATATTTAAGGGATTCTGTATTGTATATAAGGGGAGTTTCTTGTTTAGGAATTCTTACCCTGAAATTTGTGGGCATGCCTTTTCTCGTGAAGCTTGTCAGTTTCTTTACTCATAATGATGATAATAACCTGCTGATAAACCAGTGTTTGCACTTTCCCCTTTACTGAGAAATGCCATCATTGTGAAACTCCCTGGCTGGGAACTGAGTTGCTCCCATATCCTCTTTTCATGTCCCAATGATTAAAAGGCTTGTTCTGCAAAACATGAACACATATACACATATAAAATTAAGACCTTCTCATATCAGTTAGCTTGAGTTAAAGTAGCCAAAGATATATTTGGATTAGGCTCCTTTACCTTTTACTCTGTATACCAGATTGTTGCTGTTTCATCAAGTTGTTTGACCCCCCCTCCCCCCCCTCCCCCATTGCTATGTTGAGGAAATTGAATTTAGCATCTTTCTCAATTTTTACATTCAGGTTGAGACGTGCCCAGTTAACTTCCCGATATCTCTAGTTGGATTCCTTTTCCAACGTGTTAAACTCAGTCTTAACAAGAGTCAACCCTCGCTGCCTACCTGGAAATGTTCACCCTCTGAAAACGTCCATACTGAAAGGACCAAAGTTTAAATGGATGCATTTGCGCAACATTGTTGATTTGGGGGATTACATTCCAGCCCCCCCCCCCCCCCCCCCTCTCTTTATTATACAGCTCCGGAAAAAATTAAGAGACCACTCCAAATGTTCATTGTCTCTCATTTGACTTTTTAGAGGCAAATGAACATTTTGGTTTTATAATATAAACTAATGACAACATTTCTACCAAAGGGACAAAGACTGCAAATTAGCTGAAGCTAGACGTCTTATATGCATCACATTTTCCCATTTTTTTGTGGCAATGTTGTATGTATTGTCCCTGTCAAATAAATATTTAAAAAATTCACAATAAGAATATTGTCATTTAGAAGTAAAAGTAATGTAGAGATAAAGATTTAAGAAAAACCCAGACTGGTCTCTTAATTTTTTCCGGGGCTGTATGTACCAAATTATAATTTTGGGCAATAGTCACATTTGATACCAGTTTTTTATTCAGTCCGATCATAATAATGAAAGTAGCTATAGTGTTATTGATAGCTATGTTATAAGCAGAATTATAAATGCTAGTGTGAATCACTTTTAACTGCTAACAGATGACTGGATGACACCGATAACCACAGTTACAGCGAGCGGTTAGTCTACTATTTGAAAAAAGAACAAACCATGTCCAACCACAGAGAGCCCCTTGGTCTGCGGACGGAAACATACTGGAGCTCTGCACCAAATCTGATTATTAGGCTGAAAATGAGACGTCCTCTTCCATATGCCCGTCCAGGCTCAGACGTAAACATGGGCATTAATCAGGAATGCTCTTACACTCACTTACTTGTGCAAACCACTTACATTTTGTTAGCCTCATAGCATAATTGCCTAAATCATATTTACTCTACTCTACTTTTACTCTTCATCTACTCTATTCTACATCTACTCTACTAAACATCTATTTTCGTTAGCCTAAAAGCATAATTGCCTAAGTCATATTTAAGGGTTATAGAGTAGGGTAAAGTAGATGTAGAGTAGAGTAGATGTAGAATAGAGTAGATGTAGAGTAAAAGTAGAGTAGAGTAAATATCATTTAGGCAATTATGCAATGAGGCTAAAGATTTGCAGAAAGTATCTCAGACCTGGTTGGTATGGGCGGTGTTGTAGGAGGGCCAGTGGACTGAGGCTCTGCGTCTTGGGATGGTATCCATGGGATTACTAGCAACCCCGCCCTATACACTATGACTCACAGCGTATAGCGTAATGTACACACAAGCCTGCAGGGACTTCTACTTTATTACAATTCAGTGGGACATATTCAACCTTTTACTCCCAATACATGTATCTGATAATAACATATTGTATACTACCTGACACTGTGTAGGCCTACAAGCAGACTTGAAACAGAAGTGGATTAATCGATTACTTAACTGACAAAGATTAATTTTTTATTCGCTATTTTGAAAATAGTGGTTTTTAATGGGAATAGGCCAACAATGTCTTGGTTCCAGCATCTCAAATTTTAAGGATCTGCTGCTTTTCTTTTTATTCATTGACATGTTTACCAATAGGGCTGTAACCATACAAAAACTGAGCATTCCATTTGTTTCACGATTGTTTTTGAAACACGATTCGATACATAAAACGATTTGTGAAATTTGAAATAACATAACATTTATAATAACGTTTAACTTAATGTAAGATTTGATAACAAATAACCTGAACAGATATGAACACAAAGAACAATATAAGCAACATGAATAAATAAATAACCAAAGATATAACATTTCTCTTTTCTCTGTAACAAAATAATACTGTTGAAAAATAAAAAAATATTGAACTGTGATGTAAACCAAAAATCAAGTTAGAAAATAAATAAACACTTAACAGCTTCAGCTTCCTTCACCAAACCATTTATCAAAAACTAGAGCCTAAAAAATTTAAAAAATAAATAAAAGAAAATTATAAAAAAATGCTTTTGCCTTCTCACACTACGATGCGAGATCGTGGCTCCGTGTATCGCGATTCTTGGTCCCATACACATATCATTAGAGCCCTATTTACCAAGCGAACAATCAATCTATGAATGGAAATAAATGAATAAATACTTTTAATACATTTTCCTGATTTGACTTACATACTTTTACATTGGTAATGTTTTCAATGTAGGACTTTTAATGTTGCAATTTGAGCCCGCATTCCACAAGAGACAAACACACTTGATACAATCAGTTACTTTTGTACTTTTACTCAACTGCTATTGTAATAGGTGACTTGTAACTGTAACTGAGTAATATTTCTAAAAAGGTATCTCTACACTTACTTGAGTATGGTTCTCAGGTACTCTTGCACCAATGTTATTCTCTAGGTACGCACACACACAAACGCAAACGCACACCTTCACGCACCTAATATCTCAGTCTAAATTCAAGAATGACCTCACCTCCTTGAGAGTCTTGTCTCAGATTTCATACAGAGCAGACCGACTCACTGGTCCAACCACACACACACACACACACACACACACACACACACACACACACACACACACACACACACACACGCCAGACACTCTTTCATTTCTCATACTCACACTCACACTTATTGTGCACACAAATGGGCCATGAGCACAATGCATCAGACAATACATTGAGAAGATCAAATGGGCATGTGCGAGGTAGGATGAGAGAGAGTGCAGGAGTGAGTCTACTACGTGACTGTGTAGCGGTGATAGCTGGGGGTTGCATGAGGCCGCCGGACCAAATTTGGTGAAAGTAAATCCATGTCACACACAGAAGTCATTCTGCCAAGCTCACAGCTGTACCGCCAAGTCAACTGTTGTTTCCCTAAGATAATTTGGCGGGCCACAATGTCCTTTTAAGACGTGCTTGGAAGGTAGCTTGTATACATTCCCAGAAATCTCTTGGCAGGCATAACCATCAGTTGACCCTTACAATTTGAATAACTTGCGTATGAATAATAAGGTATGAATAAAACTTTTAACTTTCCACCAACACAGGACATCTATTTTCCATGCCGCGTTTTATTGAGAGAATCAAACCACAGCTTTTCTCCAGTCATTTTTTTAGAATAAGTCTACACCCTTTACTGAGCCAGAACCGTGTATTTAAGTGTAGATTAAATGCCAACTTCTTTTAGAAAACATCCCCAGAGTGGTTCCTTATGGCTTGGTTTTATGGCTGGCCGCACCATGTATCCTGAGCCATCGGGTGTTATTGGTTGAAATCCCACAGATGGTTGAGCTATCAACACTATTCGCTTGAGATGTCTTGCTTTGGCTCACCCTGCGTTCCAATTCACATACTTTTTCTTTTTACTACACTAAAGTACAGAAGAATATTAGGGCCACGGGAGAGAAAAAAATCAGTTAAGGAAGTTTTTTTTCATTATGTCGAGAAATGTCAAGAATAAAGCTGAATACTGCAAAATGCTATTGGAGTTAGTGGGGCGCATCTAAGTATTTTTGGCATACTACAATTGACATGCATGTATTGGGACATCCTAAATCTTTTTCTGGCATACTAAATAGTATGGAAGTATGGGTATTTGAACGCAGGGACTGTCTATGTTTGCTTGACTCTGACGAACTACAGCCTGCAGATGTGTTTATTCTATTTTCATGATTAAAAGGAGTATCAGTGGATCTCTCATATTTGTAACATATTTCATTTTTATTTGGCCAGTAGAGAGGAGGATCGATGCTACACAGTAACTCTTTAAGAATATTATTTGTGGCTTTCTCTACGCTCTCTACGCAAAGACATGGCGAGGAAAGTACTATGGAGCATTTTAGGGAGTCATCAGAGCCACAAGTGATTCAATTATAAGTGCTAAACACTTTGAAACCTTGCTGCACTGTCAAACTCATTCTTTTGCAGCGCTCCAAAATTTAAATTTTTGTCCGATTATCAATTTATCATTTGT
This sequence comes from Ammodytes dubius, assembly GCA_026122265.1. NCBI lineage: Eukaryota > Metazoa > Chordata > Actinopteri > Uranoscopiformes > Ammodytidae > Ammodytes > Ammodytes dubius. Next base: position 32,939,067 of record CM047513.1, on the reverse strand, counting down.
CGTCTTTTGAAATGACTTTATGTAATGGAAGGAATCACCCAGAGTGTATTGTTCATTGTTTAGGTTCACGGCCCTCACTTGTTCACGACAACAAAGCTGCAAAGGATAGACATAATGTAAAGCCCAGAATGAGGCAAATGTCTATTTGTGATATTGGGCTATATAGAAATCCATCTGATTTGATTTGATCTGATTTGATTTGATTTGATTTGAACAGATGGGCTTCCAAGGTGGAGCACTGGAAAGATAAAGCCACTGTACGCCACCTGCCCAGCAACCAAACAGCAGACTAGCACAGCAGCTAGCTAGCTTCAAAATATAGAGCATCATTTAACTGTAAAAGGGCTAGCTTTTGCTAGCAGAAGTTAGTGAAGCAAATTACATTGGTCATATATGCTCTTAAAAAAGGTCATAATATAATGTTTTCAACTTGTTTTGCTCGCCGTAAGTGGAAAAAATTGTTGCTTTCAAATTGAAGCTACCAACATAAAATGCAGTATATGTGACAATGGGAAGTGTCTTTAATTTTAATACATAAAACAAAAAATACTTTATATGAAATAACCTGAACCACCATATCTAGGGGAGAACGGGGTAAGTAGGCACACTTTTTACTCTAGTGAGAATTGCTCATCACCTAAACATCTTTCAATAGTCATTCCTACATTAAATTGAAGCTGAAGATGTTGGCTTTAAATGTGTACCCCTCACTTTTTCTATCTTATTGTAATAAAGAAGAAATTAATCATCAAATCACCCTTACACATTGTGACAACCAACCCCATCAAGGGGTAGCTTTGGCAGCTGGTCTAGTTTTCCTGCTCTATTCTTTCCTTCTCTGGGGGTGTCAGTGAGGATATAGCTTGAAAATGTATTTCGTTATTGGGTTCCTTTTTTGGCTGCAGCCTTTGGATAACATGTGACAACCAACCCCCCAGAAAATGTGACGACCAACCCCAACTTGAATTTCTTGCTAGCATCAAGGCCAACAACCATCTGACAACTAATTAGCTTGCTAACCCTTGCTAATCTAAACTATAGTTTACCCTTCACACTTTTTATGGGTAACAAGTGTTTTGTTATAAACCCATTGCATGTGGATTAGCATTGGAGCATTTTTACTTTTTGTCCTATTTTACCCTTTGTATATTGTTCATGGTATCTTAAACTGTCCCTGCGTTCCGAATTGCATACTCTTTCTTTTTTCTATTCTACATACTAAATCTGACGATAAAAATAATCTAGTTAGGATGCAGTATGCTACAATTGCGACAAACTTTTACTTATTTATTTAATCATAAATTGGTTCCTTGATTTTGCCTCTTGCTTTTATATCTGTCGCATCTCCGGTTGTTTTCATATGGAGGCTCGGTCGATGTGACAAGCATGAAGCTTATTTTATTATCTGCAGTGTCTGTGAATTATTCATTTAGTGGGTGCCAACAATGTAGGTTCAAAACTCAAGTAGGCTATCTCTCAATCTTCCTCCGTGTCTCACTTTCGTTTGCTAGCTGCGTGTGTGTGTGTGTGTGTGTTTCGGTGTCGGTGTGTGTGTCAATATTTTTAGCTTTGAGTAGTACGATGGCGAATGAGTCGGCGCCGCAGCTTTGGCAGTGCAGCGCTGTCTGTTTTGGAGATAGACAGTCGTCATTTAGCCTGCTGGTTTTTTTGTGGTTTTAACTAGAAAATTTGCCCTGAGTTCCTAATTTTATTTCATGTACCCTATAAACCTGGCTAAGGAGAGGAGACAGAGAGAGAGAGAGAAGAGAGGAGAGAGAGAGAGAGAGAACAAACTGTAGGATAGTCTACAGTTGTTTATAAACAGGCAAAAAAGTGTCATATAAGTATGCGATTAATTTAGATTAATTAATCACAGAGCCTGTAATTAATTTGATACATTTTTTCTATCGCTTGACAGCCCTAATTTTAATCAAAGAGGTTGTTTAACATCTACACCCCAGAATCATTTAAAAAGAAATAAATGTTTTTACATGAAGATCCCCTTGTATTGGCCTTGTATTTGAGATGTAAATCCCTTGATAAGGTTCTTCTTATGTGTCCCTCCACAGTCAAATACATCCGTGAAGTCTCCCCGCTCTTTAAGAAGCCGTCCCTGGTGGCTGACCTGCCCTGGGACGGTGTGCGGCCTCAGTCTCCCAGCTACAGCGGCAGTGAGGACTCAGGTTCACCCAAACACCACAGCTCCTCCTCCAAAGACAGGAAGGTCATCAGTCTGAAGATGTGTCTGATCAGCAGGAACCTCACCATGCCAGATCTAGAGAACAGGTACAGTATACGGGACACTCCACGCAGTGTGTGTTGTGTGTGTGTGTGTGTGGTGTGTGTGTGTGTGTGGTGTGTGTGTGTGTGTGTGTGTGTGTGTGCGTGTGTGTGTGTGGTGTGTGTGGTGTGTGTGTGGTTGTGGTGTGGTGAGGAGATTGCTGTGGTGAGTTTGTGTTGTGTGTGTGTGTGTGTGTGTGTGTGTTTGTGGTTATATCATGTGTTCACCTTCTGTTCATTAGATTGGAATGTTTTGTTTGTAAGGAGATGATGAATGTGACGAAAGATGTTCTCTGTGTACGAGGATGTTAAATAGATTAAAAAAAATGAATTAAAAAAAGATCAAGGAACACATATGAACAACAAGCCAACAAGAAATGTGATGAAAATCACTGTGTGATAGAGGACATTAAAGGTGGAGTCAGCGATTATGGAGAACAATATTTGTCAAAATCAATTTAGTTAAAATCAGTGGATTTCTCCTCGAGAAATTCTACCTGTCTGTACTGTGTGTGTTATTATACAGCCTAGGGTCTGTTAACTGGTATGTAAACAATATGTTAACAAAGGGGGCCCACTGACTACCGACCGACCCCAAAAAATAAAAATAAAAATCTTTTTTTTTTTCTTTTTTTTAGTGGTGCACAATTAATGTACTAGCACGTGCGATGTGTGCTTTTGCATGGTCATAACTTCTCTATCAGCTGCTCTGTGTATGCAGCTTTGCAGGCGCGATTGTACCGCAGTGTAGATGTATGGTCCATTATTTGTATTTAGTGTGTCTGCATAATATTGCACCAGTAGAACTTTGCATGTTTGCACAAAATTTGTACCTTCACGTAGCAAACAAAATTGCACAACTGTAAAGTCAGTGTCTGTAGTTTGTTTGTATTCAAATAAGCAGTTGTTTATTTCTGTACTGTGCATTGGCATCTTTGAGCAAAATACAGCCAAAATGTTTGCCTCCCATGACCCTGGACAGTGACCCCTTGACAAACATATTTTGGGGGGAAACACTGTAAGGTGTTGCACTTAGAGTAGCCTACATTTATTTCTATGTTTTTTGATAAGCTGTTGCACTCTTAAGGCCAGGACACACCAGTCCGACTTGTTTCTACTTGTTCCGACTACGCAAAAAATGGTGTCGGCCGTTTCAGGAAGCTCCAGGCTTCCCGTCGCTGCCAGAGAACACACCAAACTGACTGCTGACTTTCCGTGCGCTCTGTTGCTTGCGCGGGACGTAATGTCTCCATAACAGCAGGCGGCGCTAATCTGTATTGTGGCCCGAAAAAATACGAAAGCCGGAAATGATGGGACAACTCTCTAGAGCATAAACATAGATAGAAATACGTATTTATATTTATGGACCATAAGAGCACAATTTTTAGCAGAGAGTGTCGAGCATGGTGTCGAGCAGTCAACAAGGGTTGATGCATGTGAGTACTCTCAAAACGAAACGAACAAACACATTAAAACGATGGCTAGCTGTTGTTAGCTGTTTGTGCTACTCGCCTCACTTCCGGGCTTCACTGATTCGCTAGCCCTCCACCAATCAAATTGCTCCAAATGAAAGACGGTCGGCCAGCCTGTCGCCGCCGATTGAACATGTTCAATCGGCGGCGACAGGCTCAAAACAAGCCCGACGACCTCTACTTCGGCCGACGTCACGGCACACACCAAACAGATTCGTCTCCCGACCCCCTATCGACTCTACGACGGCGATTTTCGGGCTGGTGTGTCCTGGCCTTTAGTAAACCTAGGCCTACCTGTATTTTGATAAGCTGTTGCACTTAGAGTACATTTATTTCTATGTATTTTGATAAACTGTTGCACTTAGAGTACATTTATTTCTATGTATTTTGATAAGCTGTTGAAGAGTTAACCTATTGTGTTTTCCTGAACTGATAAGATTGTTAAACACTTAAACAACAGGCAGCCTATGTTAATCAAATAGGGATTTTTTTTTATAAGCTGGTGAACTCTATTTGATCAAATAAAGACAATATATGCACTCCTATGTCGTTGTAGTGTTTTACAGTATATGTAGCTATTGATGTGATGCTCATCAATTTTAGGCATTTTTTTCTGGCCCCTCATTTTGGATAATTTCCACCAACCGGCCCCCATTCAAAACTAATTGAATAGCCCTGGCCTAGAGGAAAGGTGGCCGACCAGTCGCTGGTTGGATCCCCAGCACCGGACAGGAGGGTGTTAGTTGTAAGACTAGAAATGGCTGGTATTACGTCTACGGTGCCCACCATCTCTACCATTGTGTCCTTGAGCAAGACACTGCTCCAGGGGCACTGTACTACAGCTGACTCTGCGCTCTGACCCCCTCCGAAGTTTGGTAACTTGAGAGGGGATATGCGGAAAGACAAATTTCAATGTTACCATTGACTAATAACTTAACTTAACTTAAAATCACAAATACAAGTAACTATGACCTTGATGATTTAAAAGGTTATTTTCCAGCGCGTGTGTATTGGTTCAGTTGCTAACACTGTCTTTGCCCCATCCAGACTGCTGGAGCTGCACTCTCCTGACGGCCAGCACACTGTGGTGCTGCGCTGTAAAGACGGCCCCACTGCCAACTCCTGGTTCACTGCCGTCCACACCAACATAGCCGCCCTGCTGCCACAGACCCTGGCCCACATCAATGCTTACCTGGGGGCCACGTCCTCCTCCTCCACACACCCCCATCTCATTCACATCGGCTGGTTGGCTGAACAGGTATTTTATTAAATTTGTCTAAATGAACAGCTGCATGCTATTTTATACTGGTGGTAATCCTTTTCAGTCGCTAAGGGCTTATTGCTAATCTTTGAAAATATCAGTTCCTCTGCAGCCTCACGCAAAATGACAGAGACAAAAAATCACACATGGAGAAGCTTAAAACTTCTTCCCCTAAACATATTGATAAGACAACAGATAGAAAAACTATAAAAAAAATATTACAAACAATCTCTGAGCGTCCAGTAGGTCCAGCATATGCTTAGCACAAATATAAAGAAGAAACTATTCATTTAAAGGCATACATTTTCAGGAATATGCTTTTTTGCAACATTTTACATTAGAATCTAGAACAGCACTCTAATGTAGCCTATGAATGCTAAATATGAAACCAGGCTAGCTTAGCAAAGTCCTGAAAACATAGGGAACCAGATTTTGTTGCTTTTTCCAAAAGTTAAAATCTCCCCTACCGGCCCCTCTAAGCTCACAAATCAAATGCTTTAACCTCGTAACGATGTGGTTTTACAGGGAGTTATTTCCTGGAATTTTTTCTTGGACAAAACCAGTGACTTTGTGGACTCTTTCCACCAGTTGTCTGGCAACTTCCTGATAATGACATCTTTGGACGGAGCCAGACTCGCTATCCCCCCTCCCCATGCTTCTAGTCTTAATGCTAAAATAAGCTAAGCTAACTCTGCTAGCATCAGGTTTATGTTAAACATGCATACATAAAAATGACATCAATCCTCTCATCTAGCTCTTAGCAAGAAACCAAATATGCATATTGACCAAAATGTGTCAAATTTCTTTAAAAAAGACAAATGTTCCCTTCAGAAAAAAAAAAAAATACTGTAGCTCTTGCAAATTAATACATGTGTGACATTATATTGCTACGAACACACCGCACTTGCGGTTGGCCGCGCGAATAGCAGGTTCCGCGCCGCGTGTGGTCATATTGTGTCTGCCGCTCGCCGCCCGACCAGAGTAGCCTTCTCTCTGGGGATATGCTGGTGCTAACCGGTGCTGAGAGCACCAGTCTGCTGTGCTGATGGTGCTTTACCCAAGCTAACCGGTGCTAACTTGGTTCATATAAAGCAACACTGATAGCTGTACACAGGCAACAGACAAATATTCACAGAACGCGGAATACATTGACTTTGTATGTAAACTCGCCGCGCGGCGGAGTGCGGTGTGTTCGCACCTTAAGACACCGAAATGGAATGTGGCTGTTGTCTGGTGAATGGCAAGCCAGCACAAAGATTCTCCTAAATCTAAAAATGGAATGTAATAAAGATTGTTAATAAGGCATACATATGTTTGGGATGCTCTAAACATGTTTTTTTTTATGAGTTTTGGTGAAGTCTTTAAATGATGGTACAAGTTAAAGCATAACAATACTTGTGTATCAGAACATGCTTAGATGTTAGTAAGGGAGTGCACTGCAATTTAAGTTTAGATAAATATCTAGTTGAAAAACACATTGCTCTCAAAAGGAAATGGTATCAGTGGTTTTTCAGCTTAACTTGCAACAGAACCTTTTTCATTGGTCTTACGTCACTGCACACACCCACATCTCAGACACTGTGCTGGCATTGCTGCCCTCACGTCACATCTGCAGCACACCGGAAGACTGTGTTTTTCTCAAATGAGCTCTAAGTCTGCAGAGAAGTGAACCAGGGCTTAGTGTCAGCTCATATCCAAGGAACAAGACTGTTAGCCTGAATGATATCTGTTGATGAAGTGTTGATTCAAGGCCATGGTGAATGTATGGCTGTCTGTGTGTGTGTTTCTCATGACCAGGCTGGCTCAAACAGGAAACACCAACAGAGCTTTTCCATTGCATTGCTCTGCTTCCTGTGGAGCCCACCTTCTAACCACAGTGTCACTCAACAAGACGCTGTCTGCTTTGTCATCAATGTTTTAACTCCACGCAATGAGTCAAACATAAACGCACCGCCCTATGTTTACCACAATGCTATCACTCTTCACTTTGTTGACAAATCACTTTTTGTATAAATATCAGTGAATATGGAGGCGCTCGTGGTTCGTGGTGTAGTGGTTAGAGCGTCCCCCCGAGGGCGCCCACTTTGTTTACATTCCCATTGTTTACACACCAGTTTACAGAGCCTAGGCTGTGCATTAACACCAGATTTATTTCAGCACACACACACAGTGCGGACAGGTAGCAGATTTGAGGAGACTGATTTTGACAACCTGATTTGTCAACAAAGTCTCCAGAATTACCTGTGCCTTTAACACATCAACATCTTTACCATACCCTGTTATAGTGTATGGCCCATTATAACACAGGGTATATTGCTGCCTTAAAGGTGCTCCGAGGAACTTTCAGTTTGTGTTCATTCTTGCAACATAAGCGGAAGTGTTTTTACTATTCCAGCTGTTGTTCCTGGGTGAGCGTACCCATGACAAAGGCATGAAGGAAAACTATATAAAAATAGCATTCTTTGCACTGATGGTCTTGTTTGCTGTTACATATCATTTATGATTATCAGATGAAAAATTTGACTTTTTTAGAAATATTTAAAAGTTCATCGTAGCAGCTTATAAATGCTTTGCACTGTAAACGAAATGAATGTTGAATTAATTTGTAGAATTGTATATGCTAACATTGGTAAAATGTCCTCTGGATATTTTTTAATTTTTTCATGTATCAGTAGTACTGAGATGTCCTCTTGCCTTTCTGGTGTAGCTCCAGCTGGAAGGTGGGCGTCAGCAGTACAAGCCCTTGGTCATGGCCCTGACGGAGAAGGACATCCTGCTGTTTGAATCAGTGCCCTGGAGCAGAGAGACCTGGTCCACGCCCCTGCTCACACACCCACTGCTTGCCACAAGGTAGAGACTACACACACATTGTTCAAACCGTAAAGCTGTGCTATGTAAGATATTTCAAGTTATTTATTTGTATATTATTTTTCAGTGGCATTTTGTTCACTAATAACCATTCCACTTCATTTTTGACTAGACTAGACTTCTTGTCTAAATACTATGTCCATTCTCTACTGCCTGTCCCCTAAATGTGCACCAGAATCAAGCAGGCACTCAGGAATTAATGTGAAATCGGAAATGTATTACTCGCGACAAAAATAGCAGAGCAGTCAATAAGGGGACCACCAATTCCTGTTGCATAGTTACGTAATACAGCTTTAAAACAGTTTGCGTCATGCTGGGGGACCAATGAGAATCCGTACAATAAAATAGAGCAAACGTTACTCCTGTAGGTGCTTTTCCTTAGTGCTCAGGACAGCTCTCTGTCAACATATTAGAGACATGGCTTTTACCATGTCTTGCTTCGTGGTACAGATGTTTGTATTTATGTCACGATGCAATTGCACAAGTTTTTTTTTTAGTTCAGTACTTTCCATCTATTGTCAACAAATGTTAAAGAAACTGTAATTCATGGTTAGTAACCTGAAAGTTGCCAACACAAAAAAAAACTTTTTTTTTAAATTTATTGGCACCCAGTTCCACCATGTGATCTATTTTTTGGGAAACGCCAGCTGGGTTCTGACCATAGCTAGTATATAATATGGTTCTGACCCCACCTATAAAGAAAAAGCCAAATGTGAACTCCCAGTTCTATTTAGTCAATTTAAGCCCCTATCTCACTGGGCTGCGACCGTTTGGACAAGTTGGAGACTGCATTCGCGAGGGAGTCTTTAAACTGAAACGTTCGCGGGGGGTCTCAATTTCCTCGCATGAGTCGCAGAGCCTCGCAGTCCTGCCGCTTGAATTTTTAACATGTTCAAAAAATGTGCCCGACAAATGTTCTCTCAAAATAGTCTCAGAGTGGTCGCAGGTGTGTCGCACGCGTCGCAAACCCTTCTCAATTTAGTCTCCGCGAGTCAGAAAGTGCGAGAAATCTGAGACAACTTTGTGAGGGTTTGGCGACATATGAAACTAAATTGCGTCTGATTTGAGAAAAAACTGACATTCCGTTCGTGCGACGTTTGCGAGACATAAATGCAAGCTCCCGGCAGGTTTTGGCCAGGACATTCGCAAACGTGTCGTGAGTACCAACTCAGTGGGACTGCAAATGAAAATTGTCGCTAATTCGCATATTTTCTACAACTTGTCGCTACAGTCACAGCCCAGTGAGATAGGGGCTTAAGCTTATTACAAAAGCAGTCAATATTGTAGGTAATGTTAGAGGCCATCATCATCTTTTCTGCAGTAAAACACAAATCTTATATTTGACAGGTATGTGAAGTAAAATAAAAGGATTGCCTAGTTAAACTAGCCTGGTCCTACCATCGTACTTCATTTATTTGTACAGAAGGTCTGGAAGCTGCTCAACTGACAAACGTTCACTCACTTGGAGGAGGTTGTCTGTTGGAATGATTGGATCTGTTTATGTGGATCTGCCAACCAATCGCATAGCGTTTGGTCGTGACATATGTCTTGTGCCGGGACCGGCCGGAAACCAACAAAACTCAGCAAAGCTTGTTCTTGCTCCGGCTTTAATTTTTTGATATTCTGCAGTGTTGCCACAACAGACTGAAGAGCTGCTCTCGTATCCTTATCCCTCGTCTTCCTTTGACTACAACTGAAACTGGCGCACAACCTTGACGTCATCGTTCTCAGCCACTCCCTCTGTTCGCTGTTTGGACCGGCAGAAATCTGTTTAGCAGGAATGCATGAATATTCGCAGCCCCAGACTACTGAAGTGAAATTAAAATGAAGTGGAAGTAGGTAGGTGGGCCAGGCTATAGTTAAACCCTTTATTAGAGGTAAGAAGGGCGCTTGTGGTGTAGGCTCAGTCTTGGTCGCGGCAGATCTGGGTTTTAGGAATCCGGCCTAGGTCCTTCTCTGAATGTCATTCCTCTCTCTACCCCATTTCTTCTCTGCCTGAATCATCCATGCCGGTTGTCTTTTCAGAATGTTAAGTCCTGTGTTCCTCCTTGTAGACTGGTCCACTCTGGCAGCTCTGCGGCCCAGGGTTCAGAGCTGGTGTTTGCCTCGCGGACGGGCACGGGGCGGGGCATTGAGTCCCACGTGTTCCGGGTGGAGACACACTGGGACCTGTCGTCATGGACACGGGCCCTGGTGCAGGGGGCCCACGCTGCAGCAGAGCTCATCAAAGAGGTCTCCATCGGTGAGTGTGTGGCTCTGTGTGCTCAGTAGGACTTAAAGGTGCACTATGGAACTATGGGAGTGTCCATGAAGTCAACATTTTCTAAATGATATTCTCATATCTTAATAAATGGAAATTGGATCCCAGGTACACTGTTTAAAGTTAGAGGGAAACAAACATACTGTTTCACTTTTGTTGTTTAGGGCCCACAGCTTTGTTTCAAACATATTCTAGTCTTACGTTTGTTTCCAGGTTCCTTCAATAATTTTGTTTAGATTTATGAGGATATAATTATTAAATACTAAGAATTACATGTAGAGAAAATATGTTTTGTAAACTAACTGTAGGTAGGCTATGCAAATATAAACAAATCCCCCTCCAATGAAACTGCGTAGTGCACCTTTAAGTATGAGAATATAGTTTGCACCAAAAGTCCCTGTCGAGACTGGTCTTTCCAAGTAGTCTTTAGCCTAAAACCTGTTTCCTATTCCAAACAGGATACATTTGCACACCTCTTTTGATTCTTAAATTCAAAGTTGGACTCAACCACATTTCCGCACAAACAGGGAATATCTCCTCACAATCCACTACCTGTCCGTACCGTATGTGCGCTGAAAGAAAAATCCAGTGTTAATACGCAGCCCAGGCTCTGTAAGGCGCAGACAATGAAAATGGAGTCTGCCGATTCAGTCAGCTCCATTCTCCCCGACACGGTCAAAAAAGTGCGAAGAACACACCGAGCCGACTACTGACTTGCCGTACGTTCTGCGCTTGCGCCGGATGAAATTAAGTAGACTGTTATCATAACATAGGCTGTCATTATAACGGAGAGAATGCATGCTGCAGACATTTCTTTATAGGTCCATGCTGCACACACACACACACACACACACACACACACACACACACACACATAAAAACACCTTAGAGTAACAGGCTGTACAGTGTGCAGCAGTTCAGAAAAAGCAGCGCTGACTGAGTAAGAAAAGCAGAAGTGAGAGTCATCAGAGGGGAATGTTTTCACTCAATATGGCAGCACTGGAAAGTTTCAGGCTGTGTTCCAATCCCCATACTTCCCTCCTATTGAGTATGACGGAAAAATATTTAGCACGTCCCAATACATGTGGTCAAATGCAGTATGCTGAAATATACCCGAATGCCCTACTACATCCGTTTGTGATTTTTAGAGTGGAAATCAGCATCCTTTTTTTGGGGTGATTCTGACCCACAATCCACTGCACAGTGTAAGTGGCATCACATCGACGGAGCCTGGGAGTGAAAACAAGTAGCGATGAGATGGATGTATGAGCAAAAGGCTAGTTCAAGGCGCAATGTTAAGATAAAATAAATAAGTAAAAGTATGTCCCAATTGTGTGCCTACTGCATGCTAACGTACGTATTGTTAGAAACTGCCAGTTCTTTCAGCTTCACCTCACCTCCACAAGAGACACCAAGTGGTGATTCAGGGTAATTGATTGCTCCTCCCACTATAAATAGAGGCCTAGTGAGGCCTTCTCCCTTTGTTCCCACCACATCCTCACCACAAGTGAGTGTGTGAAGATGTTGCCGTGTGTCTTTTGATTTACCATTCAATGTAAGTTACCTTTTTATTTATTGGATTATTGTTTGTGTGAGAAAAGATTGTGATAGTTGAATGGCTAATTCTCACTCGGCCAGTTATGTTTCGAAGTACTGCAATGTTTAAGTATTTCATATGATTTAAAGGCCATCTTATGTTTGTTACTAGAGATATCATAATCCATCTTTCTTTCTGTTTAGAACCATGGCAATCATCATGGCAATCACCAACACAAAAGAACTTTGCTTGCAAAATAAAGTCAAGTAAAGTAAACCTTGTTTCCTGGTGGTTTGTGGCTCCAGTAGAACTACTCTTCCCTAGAAATGGTCCTTCGAGCCGGATTACTGAGCCACACCACTCAACATTAACCAACCTAAAATGGCTGAAGCTAAACTAATTGATATGGATGATGAGCCCTCTACTGAGTTTATGATGGATGGATCCCAATTGGGAGTAGACTCAACCCAGCTTTACCCGGACAATGCAGATTTGTCTCAACTAGCACCTGGGCTATTAATACCTACTCCCCAAACAAATCCTAGCCTTCCACCAAAACCAGTATTGCCTACTTTCCTTGGTGAGCACCAAATTCCCTTGCCATCAGTACCATGTGAAGCATTAGCTCAACCCCCCACAAGGTCAATTGGCCATGAACTAGGGGCTAGACCTAAAAGAAATAGGCAGCCCCCAGTATACTATGGGATCCAAATGCCCCAGCAACAGCTAGCACAATCCCATAGGTCACGTCACTCCCGCAGCAAGAAGACTTATTTTACCGGGTCAGCTCCTAGCCTCCCTGTTGGCTCCCAAGTTAGTAGGCACTCTGGAAGTGACCATGCCCCAAGTTTGAGTGATCTCCAAACCAGCATTCTCAAGGAAAAGGAAAAGAGAGATGAGCTTGAGGAGCTTAAAAGACAAAGTCAAGAGAACAAGGAGCTTGATGACCAATTTAAAACCATTGATGCGGCTGCCAGAACAGGCAAGCAGATGCACTCAAAGAGAGAGAGAGACTTTCCAGAGAGGTTGACATGAACCGACGCATTCGTATTAAAGAACAGGAGCTTCACTCAGCCCAGCTGGTCTCTAGTTTCATTCAACAGAATCTCTCTGACGATGAACACTCTGGCGGAGCCCCTGATACCTCATCCCCTCATCGTAATGTAGCCACCTCTTCTTTTTACGATCTGCCTCCATCCAGGATATTCACTCCTGCCCCTTTAAGAATGGTAGGTGTCGAATCTCACCCTCATTTATCAGTAACTTCCCCGCTTCCTGAACCTAGCCTTACTATTGAACCTGGTGCCTCCCAAACCCTTCCTATTCCTCAACAACTACAGCAAAGCATAGCCCCTGCCCAGGCTCCCTCTTTGCCTCCTGTAGTCACTAGTGTTCAAGCTGCACCATTGCCTGTCCCTACATTGTCTACCCTGGCTTTACCTTATACCAGTCACCATGCACCTTCCCAGGTAACAGCCTCTTCCTTCTCTAATGTGACTGCACCTCCAGCCAATGTCCAGGCCCCTTATGGTGCTGCAGCACTGCCCAATCCTGAACAGCCCACTCTCACTAGCCGTTTACCACCAGTGCAAGCCATGTTATCCCAGCAGCCGCCATTTATTGACTTACATGGTCCAACCCCAAATATGATGGAGCTGTTCATAGCCTCTGCGTATGGAATGCCGAGGCCCTCAATTCCAGTGTTCAAGAGTGGCCGAGAGAGTGAGTTTGCCCTGCTGAAAATGGCCCTTGAAAACCTCCTTGATAATCACCCCCATCTTACTGAGCAGTATAAATATCAAGTACTACTGGACCATCTTCAGCACCCAGGAGCAAATAAATTGGCCAGATCCTGCATGCATGACACCAGACCTTATTCCACCGCTCTCCAATCACTTAAAGAGAAGTATGGTCAGCCAAGGCTGCTGGTGCAGAGTGAAATTGGCGCAATATTGAATTCCCCCATCATTCGTATAGGTGATGTAGAGGCCTTTGATGATTTTGCCCTTTCTGTCCATGCTCTTGTGGGAATGTTGCTGTCCCTGGAGGGCCCTAATGGGTCTGAGCTGAGGTGTGGGTCCCATGTTGACAGACTCATTAGTAAATTACCTGTACAGTATAGAGACGGATTTGTGGAGCGTTGCATCAATCGTGGCATTCTGACTGGAGAGGCAAACCAAACATACTCCCTCCTCGACCTGTCAACTTGGCTACAGTCAAAGTCGAGAGCAAAACGTATATCAGAGAGAGCTGTTGAGCTCCACAAACAAGAAAGGAACCCCAACCGTATAGGTAAGGAACGCCAACCCTCCAGACAAGTCTCCTCCGTCTACCTGTCCACGACATCTGGGATGGATAGTACACAACGGGCTTACACCAAAGAGAAGGTAAATATGGATAAGCCCAAGCCTTATTGTCCCTACTGTAATGTCAGAGATCACTTTCTGGGCGATGCTCAGAATTAAAAAAACTATCCAGAAATTGCATTATGAAATGGCTCAAAGAGAAGGATAGATGTGGCAAATGTGGGAGAATACACAAAATGGATAAATGCACCTTAAAGAAGCCATGTAACACCTGTAATGAGCTCCACCTGACTATTCTCCATGATGCAATCACAAGCAAATCAGCCACAGTGATGCTAACATCCTCCCCCTCAGAGCTCCTTTACATGGACAAACCCAATCGCTGCCATAAAGTCATGCTGAAAGTTGTTAACGTATGTCTCCACAATGGAGAAAGAACCCTTGTAACTCATGCAGTCCTTGATGACGGTGCAGATAGATCTATTGTGCTCCCCCAAGCTGTCCAATGTTTGGGCCTAACAGCTACACCTGAAAACATCTCCCTTCGTACAGTGAGACAGGATATAGTGCAAGTGAATGGAGCATCTGTAGCCTTTGAAATATCCCCTATCAATTGTCCAACTGAAAAGCATGTTATCAATGGAGCATTCACTGCAGAGACTCTTGGACTGTCGGAACACACATACCCTGTGAAGCAGTTACAAGAGCACTATCACCATCTCAGAGGAATCCCATTACAGCCAATTGATATGGTATGCCCTCTTGTCCTCATTGGTTCAGACTTTGCCCATCTAATTACAGCAACAGAGCCGGTACTCATGGGGCCACCTGGAGGCCCAATGGCAGTACATACCAGGCTTGGTTGGGCCCTCCAAGGGCCAGCCAACTTAATCCAAACCCAACATGCTCTATCTCTCACTGTTACCTGCTTCAAGAGTGAACTGCTCAGGAATGTTGAACGGCTGTGGCAAATTGACACCTTTCCCTGTGTAAGTGAAAAGACAGCAACAAGGTCAAAGCAAGACAAGTTGGCCCTTGATTTACTCCATTCTAAGACCACTAGATTAGAGATGGACGGTGTAATGCGTTACGCCACTCCACTGCTACGAGCTCCCAACAGTCCTGTCCTTAAAGCCCCAAAGGAAGCTGTTCTGCCCCGTCTCTATGCTACAGAAAGACGTCTGTCCAAAGTTCCCAAACTGACTGACACAAAGAACTGGAGGTATGTTGACACAAAGAATAATCCACCTGATGACATAACCCGTGGGAAACCCCTCCTTGAGCTTTTCCAGCTCCACAGATGGAGTCAAGGCCCTCCATTCCTTTTGCTGAGCAGCAACTGCTGGCCTGCCAATCCATGTGATCCACCTGAATCAGAGCCTGTTGAGGAACTCAGGAAAACCATGTTCTGTGGCATAGTGACGTCGGATATCTCAAACCTCCCAGATCCGAAGAAGTTCAGCAACTGGGATGATCTGATACATGAAACAAAGAATATCTCATACGGGGCGGCAAATCACAACTCAAATCCAGCACAATGCTACATTAGCTCAGAAAGGCATCTTCTGCAAAGGGCCCAAGTGGAGAGCTTCCGTGAGGAATTCAATGCCCTTAAAGCTGGTAAGGCCATACCAAAGAGTAGCAAATTACTCCCCCTGTCTCCTGAATATGACTCTGATACAGGTCTCATCAGAGTTGAAGGTCGACTTCGAAGAGTGGAGACACTTGACTATGAAAATATCCATCCAATTGTATTGGATCCAAACCATCCCCTAACCAAACTCATTATCAAGCATTATGATGAGAAACTGAACTCAAAACCTATCGGATACATCTCCTCTGACCTTGCTGACCCAGACCCTGCCACACCAAATATGTTGCTGATGGGGCGGCCCGACACCTCTCTTCCTCAGGCAATCTACTGTGAAAGTGATCTCCTTGGCACGAGATGGCGCCACAGCCAGATCTTAACAGACCATTTCTGGACAGCCTTTATTCGCCATTACCTTCCAAACCTTCAAATCAGGCAGAAATGGGATACTGACAAAGAGAACATGGAGTCAGGTCAGGTGGTGATGGTAGTTGACCCCAAATATCCTCGAGCATCTTGGCCCATTGGAAGGATAACTGAAACCTACCCTGGAAAGGATGGAAGGGTGCGCAGTGCTAAGGTCATCCTTAAAGGCCGAGCATACATACGCCCTGTGTCAAGATTAATCCCACTCCCAGAAATCACAGATGAAGAAACAGAATGACGCGCATTTGCTGCACAAATCCGGGGGCGGCTGTTAGAAACTGCCAGTTCTTTCAGCTTCACCTCACCTCCACAAGAGACACCAAGTGGTGATTCAGGGTAATTGATTGCTCCTCCCACTATAAATAGAGGCCTAGTGAGGCCTTCTCCCTTTGTTCCCACCACATCCTCACCACAAGTGAGTGTGTGAAGATGTTGCCGTGTGTCTTTTGATTTACCATTTAATGTAAGTTACCGTTTTACTTATTGGATTATTGTTTGTGTGAGAAACAATTGTGATAGTTGAATGGCTAATTCTCACTCGGCCAGTTATGTTTCGAAGTACTGCAATGTTTAAGTATTTCATATGATTTAAAGGCCATCTTATGTTTGTTACTAGAGATATCATAATCCATCTTTCTTTCTGTTTAGAACCATGGCAATCATCATGGCAATCACCAACACAAAAGAACTTTGCTTGCAAAATAAAGTCAAGTAAAGTAAACCTTGTTTCCTGGTGGTTTGTGGCTCCAGTAGAACTACTCTTCCCTACACGTATGGTCAGCTGTAGTATGTGGAATAGTAAAGAGAAAGAGTCTTTATGGTTCCTGCTGCTACATAAAAACACAGTTGGGCAGGAAGGTTAATGTGTGTGCTTAAAGAAATACAGTGTTAATGCACAGCCTAGGCTCAGAAAATGGGCATGTTGGGGGCGCCCTTAGCTCAGTTGGTAGGGCGTTTTTTTTACTATGCCCTAATCTTAAAGAGTAAATGGTTAGCATGCGGTATGCTACAATTGGGACAAATTGTTTTTTTATTTCATTTATCATAACATGGCGCCTTGAACTGGCCTCTTGCTTATATATCAATCGCATCACTAGCTGTTATCACTCGGAGGCTCAGTTAGATGTGACGTAACTTCCGCTGTGCGCTGGATTGTGGGTGAGGGAATTGCCAAAAAGAGCATGCTGGTTTCCACACTAAAAATCCCAACCTGATGTAGCAGGCATCTGGGTATTTTTAGGCATGCTTCATCTGAGTCTGACCACTTGTCAGACTCCATTCGGACATCCTTAATCTTTTTTCTAACATAGTAAAAAAGGACTGTATTATTACTCATCCAAAGGGACATTTCTCACCTCCGCCAAACACATGCCATCCTGAACCCTTGTCCCTCTCTCTCCCCCCAGGCTGCAGTCTGAACAGACAGGATGTGCGGCTCACACTGCACTATGAGAAGGGCTTTACAGTGAGCAGGGAGCCGGCAGAGCAAGGCGGGGGCACCGTGCTCTTCAGATACCCCTACGAGAAGCTGAAAATGTCCGCCGACGACGGCATACGCAACCTTTACCTTGACTTTGGAGGTCCAGAGGGAGAGATGGTAAGAGACCTGATATTTGAACACACCGTATATTTGTATGTGGACTGTTGTTTTTTATTCACTTTTTCATTTTTATTTTCATTCTCTATTTATCGACTTCTGTCTTATTGTTTTTCGTTTATGGAACTTATCAGCTAAGTTATTCAGTGGCTCGTGTCCAACACAAGTTTCCCCAAGCAAGAGGACAATGAAGTAGAACTGAATTGAGAACAAAAAGAGAATTCACCCCTTTTTATCCCTCTGTTCTCCTCCAGGTATTTGACCTGCACTCGGGTCCCAAGCCTGTGGTGTTTGTGCTCCACTCCTTCCTGTCAGCCAAGCTCACTCGTATGGGTCTGCTGACGTGAGACGGACCAGAGGACAGGGGACCAGGCAAGGGGAAAGATGCACCCAGAAAAGGATCATGCTGGGGGGGGTTGATTTTTTTTTTTTCTCTTCTCTTTTTTTTTTTTTTTTCTTTTACAATGTATTGATTCAATCTTAAAGTTAGGCCCTGAAAAGTGTCTGTCGCTGCAGGGAAATGTTTTAACCCACAAACCCGCATTGTTGATTGTCTCAAAAAATGTTGCCTTTTTACTTCCAACCTTCTCCTCGACCTATTGCTTCCATTTGTACACGGCAAGGTCCGGTTAAGAGGGAGTGGCCCTTTGCCTCATGACATGACTAAGTTACAAAAGAAAAAAAGTACATGTGATAACATGGTCAATATCACCATGATATGATGTAAAAAAAAAAGTCATAAAAAATCATATCACATAAATGAAGCTAATAAGACGCCATGACGTGCTCATGAGATTCCATTAGCAGTGCACTTCAAAGCAAAGTGCTACTGAAACATATTCCCTGTATTAACTCTATGCCTATCATTCCACGACAGCCTTCCAATGTACTTTGGGCTTTTTTTAATGTATTTCTCTTTTTGTCGTCGTATGTGTGTGTGTGTGTGTGTGTGTGTGTGTGTGTGTGTGTGTGTGTGTGAAAGAAGCTGTTTTAGATTCAGAGTGCAGTTATTCGAAGAAGAGAGGGATGTGTGTGTGTGTGTGTGTGTGTGTGTGCATGCGTGTTAGTGCGTGTGTGTCTCTGCTACACTCTTCTGTTGGCTTGGACAGTGTGCCTGCTTGTCTGACAGACTCAACTTTTTTTTTCACATCATCCCAAACTACTGTTATAATCAGGATTGCCAACTGTGCCTATTTTCCATGTAGTCAAGGACACTCTTTGTATTATGGTTTATTTTTCACATACAATAAGAGAATTGTAAGCTTTGGACATGCACGAGCAATAGTATTACACACTTACCGTGTAGACCGTGTTACTTAGTTTTTTTTAAAAGTTGTACAGTATATGTGGTGAAAGCATGACCTAAGGACATTGAGCTCCACTATCAGATGATGAGCATGCATTACCTACCCTCATTGTCCCACACTACCGCGTCCCCATCCGTCTCAACGTGGCTATGGTTGCA
Organism: Ammodytes dubius; assembly: GCA_026122265.1. Taxonomy (NCBI): domain Eukaryota; kingdom Metazoa; phylum Chordata; class Actinopteri; order Uranoscopiformes; family Ammodytidae; genus Ammodytes; species Ammodytes dubius. Next base: position 32,920,004 of record CM047513.1, on the reverse strand, counting down.
TTCCCAACTTTGCAGCAAACTACGGACTGTTTAAACAGGCTTGTAATGTAGTAATAATTCCTCGCACCTTGCCATTAAGAAGTCTTGCAGTAGAGATGCTACTGCACACTTTATGTCTCTAGAGTCCACTTACTAGCTGGAGTGTTTAGCCTCATCCATTTTTCTTTGCTCAATCCTCAATGATTTATTTTACTCCTAAGAAACCTTGTTGGATATAAATTCAGATCTTCTGCTTTCTGTCTGTAACAAATAGCATGCCCACAGCCCATTTGGCTTGGAGTAGTACAGTGTCGCAAAAAGGGACATGCATTCATTTGTCACTGTAATAAAGGTGAGTTGAAGTGAACTGGATTAATTACGATGTGCCCTTCAGTTCAATCAAGGGCCTGCTGAGAACATGACTGGCAGTTAATGAGTTCAAGACATGTTCATAACCTTCAGTGCTTTCTTGGTATATGAAGCTAAAGTGAGCCTTCCAGTAAGAGGTCATAGTGTTCTTTGTGCGTCAAACAATGTAGCATTGTGTCCAGTGACTGTGCAAATAGGAAAACAAGCTAACCCTTCTGTTCTCGGATAAGGAACCAACAATCGTCTGAACGACCTCTATTCTATTTTGGACTCTCATGCCCTTGTTGATCTTTTTTTTGTGTGGCTATTTTATGGAATCGAAAATGTCTAACCATATATTTTCTATGGCTCTGTGGCTCTTTTTTCAGGCTACAGCTAATGAGTGGCTATGTTAATGCGAGACACGAATAGGTTAGAATTTTTAACTGATAGATATCAGCACAACTTTGCCAGTTGATTACTTACATTAAAACCATTATTTTTTGTGTTACAATTTTTTCAGAAATGTTTGAAAAGACATATGCAAATTTGGCAACATCTTACTATGCGCACATTTACATGTCTTTGAAAACCCCAAATTTTGATGTTGGATGAAGCCAGAGTGAAAATCTTTATTTGAACATATTACTGCCCAAAGTTTTTACAGAAGAGATTTTGGCTTGACATAGTGAGGCAGCCCTTGTCGCAGTAGTTGGGGGTTCAAATCCGACCCGTTGACCCTAACTGTATGTCATCTCCCCAATTCGACTCTCTAGTCTCAACTATCAATAAAAGGTTAAAATACCTTAAAAAAAGGTGGTTGTATAGGAGAAATATACCGACGCAAACAGACCAAGTTTTGTTTACCTAAATGTCCATTTTAGACCTTTTAATTATACAAGTATGAAAAACAAAAAATCCCATAATTGACCAGTGCTTGAAAAAATATGTTTTGCCTGCATGTGTCTCGCCTTAAAGTAAAACTTTGCTTCCACTGCAAACACCATGTGTATGTGGGATCTTAATATTTGGCCTGATATAAAGGCTGGCTTCTGCAACAGTGAAGCATATCACTCCATCATCCTAATTCTTCACCACATCCTCCATCCTTTTTCTCTAATGTTAACCATGTTCCTTTAACCCACTGCACACATGTGATTGTCTGATGTTAGCCAACCTTCAACAAGCTATGGCCATCCCCTCATTGAGCTCCATGCACTCACCTGTCAAAACCCATTTTTTTTAAATCTGTGAATGTACGTGAGTCCCCTTTTCCAGCTGTTTATTTTTCTTGTCTACTCTTATTGTAATGGTCTGAAGTTGTTCCTATCCTGTCTATGCAAAGCGCAATGCTTCAAAAGGTTTTTGAACCAAAGGTATAATACTATCTGTGGCAGCTTGCGTCCAACACAATCATTGAACTGAAATGTCACATAGTACTGCTGCAACAACAACCTGTCACATATGCAAAGTATTTTAGACAAATTCCTTCCAAGATACAGTATACAATGTATGATAGCAATGTAATAATCTCGGATGTAAATACATACCAATAAAACTGTTACAATTGACATACGTTGATGCGTGGTTTGTCCTGAAATTATTTAATTTTGGCTTTATGTTTTGCAATATGGATCATATTGATGTCATTACTGTAGTGTTTGCGACACTGCCGTATATGGTATTGGTCATGACGTATATGTACATGAACGAGTCTGACATGCATGGCTATCCCGGAGATAAAGCATCAGTACTGATAAACAGGTGTCCGCTCGTCTCATTCCTATGGTAACCTACAACATCACAATTACACTTGACGTAATAACTGTATTTCTTAGCTTTGGGGGGCGCACGTTTTTTCTGTGTATTTTGATAGTCTTGTTATTGGTATCGTGTCTTTTTCTGTTATTGTTCTGTTACTGCAATGTCAACATTTGACCGCTAGGTGGCGACCGCAGCACTCCCTCGAAGCATCACTGTTGTTACCATTCAAGTCAAGTTGCTAGTTTTAGACAAATGACCGGAAAAAAATGACATTGGATATGCTCATTTTATTTGGCGATGACCTTTCCATAAGATAGTTTTTATTAGGTTAGAGAATATTTGTATTCAGCTTTTTTTTAGGTCTTGTCATTAGCTGCTGTATTGTGAAAGTGTGAACCGGAAGTTGTCATTGTGTCACCTCACCTAGCTTGTCGGTAGACGCAGTGTCGTTGCTGTGGTGTTGTGTTGGGTCGAGGCTGAGCTGTCATCTTTGCTAGCTAACGTAACAGCCACTGTTTTGTCATGTCAAGAGCAGCCTGTCCCCTCACCACGCAGGGCCGTTAACGAGTTGCTCTTCTCCAACACAGCCACCTTCGGGGAGGGGAACGGGATAGACATTTTGGGCGGAGAGCGGCAGAGTGAGATGAAATGACAACGTCAACATTACAGGTAGGCTACTGGTTAACGTTAGCTGGCTACAACTGGACATGACATGGTTTAGCTCGCGCTGGACCATTGGAGCTTGAATGTAAGCTAAGGTGCCAGCCATAACAGCTGACGCTACCGTCGCTAGCAAGACAGTTGAGTTACAGTAGCCTCTCTGACACTACGAACAGTGCTCCTATTATATTGTCTAGAAGATAACAGCGTTAGGTTATACATGTAGCGATACTGGCCTAGCTAACTACACAATACGAAAACAATAATATCAAATTATTATGGTGGTCGTCATTAAAAAAAAACGTTAAACCTATTCTGGAGAACGTTTATAACGGTAGCAGCCGCTCTCTTTTACCGTTATCTTGGCTTCCACACAGTCATCATAACTAAAGACGTACAGAATGGAATATTGAACACTGGGAAATGGCTTGAGGAACAGCACAGTAGAGTAGGCTAGATATTGTTACAGAATATAGGATCATGTTGTATACCTACCATGTTAGCTGTGTAACTTTGTTTTGGTTCAAACTCCTGTGTTGACATGTGCAGACTTTACTGAGTAAAGGTGACTTAACTAACGTGTGTACATTTATTATACTGTCTATGGTGTACATACATGGCTCTTCATTTCTCTCTCCCTCCCATCCTAACCCTTGTGGCCCTGTTCCCCTGCAGAAAGCCATCGATCTCGTGACCAAAGCCACAGAGGAGGACAAAGCAAAGAACTATGAAGAGGCCCTGCGCCTGTACCAGCATGCTGTGGAGTATTTCCTACACGCCATTAAATGTGACTGAGACACTGTCTGTTTGCAGCCTTCTGTTGGTCCAGAACATTTGTCTGGGTCTTCCATTAACAGCGCTGTCATCTCTTCTCCCCAGATGAGGCCCACAGCGACAAGGCCAAGGAGAGCATACGAGCCAAATGCATGCAGTACCTGGACCGAGCTGAGAAGCTTAAGGACTACCTGAAGAATAAAGACAAACAGGGCAAGAAGCCAGTCAAGGAGGCCCAGAGCAATGACAAGTACGCTGTCTGTATGACCACCTGAATGTGTTGTATCTGTATAGAAGAGTGATGCACTTCTACTATGTCATTACCATATGTACTGTACCCCATATGAGTAGGTTTCCTATGTCTATGGCCTGTGTTTTTTTTTTCTTTTTAAATCTTTTTTTATTTCTCTTGCTTACCTCTGTTGTCCTTTTTTTCAGTTGTGTTACATACACTGAACATCTATAAATAAGGTACACTCTATTATCAGTGAACTTGCTAATGTCGTGGGCTTGGCTGTTCTTGTGTCTGTGTGTCCGGTCTAGGAGTGACAGTGACAGTGAGGGGGAAAATCCAGAGAAGAAGAAACTACAGGAGCAACTTATGGGTGAGTGGCTGCAACATTTTGTATAGAGACAGTGCGGAACACGTCATAATCGGAGGCCACGCCCATCGTGGGGGAAAACAATTCACAGCGCTCCATTCACTTTGTATTGAATGACAGTATTCTGCAAACAAACTTAATAAAAACGTAATAAGACATGCCTTTCACAAATACACGTTACTTTCTTCAACAAGCTGTTTTTGTGAAAAATTGATTGAGTAATTTTCAATATCGAGTCAAAACTCTTAACTAATGTATGCTGTATGCTAGGCTAATGTTAGCCTTCTGCTGTAGGCTAACCCTCACGTATACTCCATCCTTGCCAGGTCGGACGGGAAAAAACACCTCAATATTGAAAATTACTCAATCTTTTTTCACAAAAACAGCTCGTATAGACAGGCAAGAGTCGTGGCTTTAAAGAAAGTAAAGTTTTTTTGTTAAATGGATGTTTGATTAAGTTTTGATTAAGGGTGTATTCACACATGCCGTGTTTAGTTCAGTTGAAACGAACTCAAATGCACTTCCGCCTTCGGTGCGCATCTTTCAGACAGGTGTGAATACAGCAATCGCACTCGGGGGCGGACCAAACAAACGCTCCGAGACCCAGTTGAAGAGGTAGTCTCGGTGCGTTTCAAAACGCACTCTGCTGCAGTTCGTTTGTGGTGTGAATTTGGCCGGACTCGATCCGACCCAATTGCAGGAAGCACTGTGCCCTTTCTTTTTTAATAAATCGTTGTCAGCTTCACATTATAGAAAAGTGTTGTTGTCGCCATTGTTAAGAAGATTAGTTTTGGTTTGACCGGGAGCCCCGAGCGAATATATTACATTTGATAGACAGGACGCGTAAACATGCTGATGTGTTCAGCGATCAGATGAAGGAGAGGGGAGCGTCTCCCGCACAGTGCCAACAGGTTCACGCTGCGCTTTGTATGAAGTGCGTGTTTTTACTTTGCATCCCTGTGTCAGTTTGGAGCTGAGCCGCGCCGAACTCACACCCAGCTGACACACGGCTAAATCAGCTGTGTGTCAGCTTGAGCCTATTCCTCGCAAGCTGCGCGTCCAGCAGCAAAAATACAGCAAATATTATGTTTCAGATCGTAGGCTACAAGCCACACATTGACACAGGCCTACATATTATAACCATATGAAACAACATTTTATGTATAGGCTAGATGTAGGCCTATTTATTTATTTATTTATTTATTTATTATTTTTAACCCCATATCGTATCAGTTATATATTTCGCAGTTTTTACTTCGTTTTTCCTGCTTCTCTCCACCCCAGAATGTCTGTCCAATGAATGAATGACCTCAGCTCACGTGTGGTTTTGCTTCGTGATGCTGGTTCACTTGCAAAAGGGGCAGTATGAAAGTGGACCACACCAAAAAAAAAAAATCTAAACTCTATTTGGTCTGGACCAAAGCAAGTGAACTAGCGGACTTTCCCAGTGTGAATACACCCTTAGTTTGTTTGCAGAAGACACTTCAATACAAAGTGAATGGAACGCTGTTCAATGTTTTCCCCCACAATGGGCGTGGCCTATTTCATGCACTGTCTCTATGAAACAATAACATTACCACTGAGGCTCAGTGGAGTTATTGAGGTCTTATTAAGTTAACAACCAGCGTTTAAAAGTGTTTCTTCGTTGTGGTCAGTGTTAATCAGCTTGTGCTCTGTGTGTCCAGGTGCTATTGTGATGGAGAAGCCCAATGTCAGGTGGAACGATGTGGCTGGACTGGAGGGAGCTAAGGAGGCTCTGAAGGAAGCTGTTATCCTGCCCATCAAGTTCCCTCACCTCTTTACAGGTACTGTAGGGTCTACCCTCTCTCATTCTCTTAACACTCACTAAAAAACTAGATGTTGGATACAACCAGTGTTCAAATCTGTATTTCTATTTTACAACATACGTAGAAGTAGGGCTGGGTATCGCCAAGGACTTCAAGATACTATACGTATCATGATACACTGGTACGATATATCACGATATATTGCAATATTCCATATACAAGTTGCCTTTTCATACATAACAGCACAATATATTGATAATAGCGCGGACAAATTGAGTAAAAAGAATTTCATTCAAAACTTCCTTTCCTATTTTTTCTGATTTTGGCAAATGATCAAACACTGCTGCAGCTGCCATAATATCAAAATAACATTCAATTCACTTTTGCACTAACTGGACAGGAAGCACTGAAAATGAAAACACATCAGTGAGCATTTGTGTCTCTGAACATATTTAAGTAAGGTGCATATGCACGACAAGTATTCCTTATTGTCAGTGAATACAAGGAGCAGAAATGTATAAGGACACAGTGAATCTTAAGTATTCTTATAAACAAAATGAATATTACTTCAGTAGACAGCATCCTAGAGGCTCAGGCCTCGCAGCAGACCTAGGTTTGGAATCCGACCTGTGGTCAGTTCTCTGCATGTCTTTCCCTCTCTGCCCAAATTCATCTCTGTCTCTCTGCACTGTCAATAAAGCCTTGAAAAAGCCCTCCCCACAAAAAAATAATTCTAGCTGGAAATCAATACTAATATCGCGGAAACCAAATATCGCCATATCAATTTTTTAACACAGCCCTACCTGTCTTAAGTTTTTACAGAACTGATTGCAATTTTGGCATGTTTTTTAAGAACAACATTATTCATAAGTCAAGACCATTAGCAACATATGAACAACTCCTTCTGTAATAACCTTTTAGAATATCGACGAATGATAATGGAAAGTTTAGTTGATGTCAGTGCTTTACAAGTTGAGATTTTAGGTTCAGAGAATTGACAAAAAAAAACGTGTGTTGAGATGATGTTTGTTAAAGATGGTTATTTAGCATTATAATCATGGCATTACCCCTTTAATGGACTACAGCTTTCCATCTGTTGGCTTGCAGCAGTAAATGCCTTCATGCTAACATCCATGCCTGTGAACTGTCCACTGTCCAGGCTGGACTGCTAGAACAGACTGTGTGACAGTACCTGAGTCATTGGTAGCTATGTATTGTACTATAACATCATTTGTATTACTGTGTGTTGTCAGGCAAGCGGACCCCGTGGAGAGGCATCCTGCTCTTTGGTCCTCCGGGGACAGGGAAGTCCTACCTGGCTAAAGCTGTGGCCACCGAGGCCAACAACTCCACCTTCTTCTCTGTGTCCTCCTCCGACCTCATGTCCAAGTGGCTGGGAGAGAGTGAGAAGTACGTGTCTCTGTCATGGGGAATAGACAGGCTTTTTTGTGGTGCAAAAATATAGCAGAAAAAGTGTTCTATAACTTCTTTGAGATGCTCTTTTAATGTGGGGTTGATTCAGCCTAAAACTACAATATAAAACCTGTTCCTTCATCACTTTGAATGAACAAGTGAAAATGTTAGTTTCTACAGACACGGAGAGCCATGGAATAAGGCCTTTCGCAGTGCTTTGTCATTACATGAAATGAGTTCTCTTTTTTCAACAGACTTTCAAAAATTCAATCAAAAATAACAATAGTAAAGCTCTTCGGTAGTGGAGCTGCTCAAACACAGTGTAGTGGTGGACTATTACACACACACAACTCCCCAGTAAAGCCTTTACCAATCCAGCTGGCAGCACTGACCGTCTCTGTCAGGGAAGATCCCCCATGAGGCTTCCTTCTCGTCACGGCAGACCTGGGTTTGAATTCGGCCCAGTTCGCTCTCTGCATGTCATTCCCCTCTGTGTCTCATTTTATCTCTGCCTCCCCAAATTGTCTAATAATTTTTTTTAAAAGCATAAATTACAAAAAATAATCTTAAAAAAGAACAGTGCCTACTAATATGATGTGGTTGTGCCTTGCTCCTTGCTCTCTCTCTCTCTCCCAGGCTGGTGAAGAACCTCTTTGACCTGGCTCGCACACACAAACCCTCCATCATCTTCATAGACGAGGTGGACTCACTGTGTGGCTCCAGGAACGAGAACGAGAGCGAGGCCGCCCGCCGCATCAAGACTGAGTTCCTGGTCCAGATGCAGGGTGAGTGGAACCACGACACAGCAGCAGGGCTGCCCCCCCCCCCCCCCCCCTCTGGGAGGCCATCCAGCAAATCATCAGTCGGAACCTCCGCAGTCCACGTAGATTCTTACCTTTTAAAAAAAAAAAATGTTTGCTGTTGTCGGTGTGCATTACAATAAAAGATAATAAAAAAAAAGCAAAACACTGACAACATCTTGTCAGGCCAGTAGGTGGCAATAATGTGTCAAGTTAAACACCATTGTCAAACACAGTAAAAGAACCTTGTGAAAATGAAAGTCCCTTTGGCGAAGGGTGTTTACTAAAAGCTCTGTTTTCATGTTTTCACCATTGTCATGTTGACGGCAGGCCAAATATCTCACTCCAATGCAACTTTTTCTGATTTGCAAATAGTGTCACAAATATAGTCAAACCTCTGGATTGAACAGGCAGATCTGATTGGATTGAGAAGGTTCTGTGTCGGGAACAGTCCTACAAATCAGACTGATGCACATTGCACAGTGAAGAATACACACTCTAAGATCATATGTTTTTATTTATATATTGACATACAGAGTGTGAATGCATGGCACATGTAAAACAGGCTACCATATACAGTATTGCAGTTCAAGCAGTCTCTACTGCAGCTCTACAGTATACAGTATAGAAAGCTCCATAGCCCTGTATGGACACAGGCTAATGCTCATACAGAGTTAACTGAAGCTCTTTGCTTTTGAAGGTGTTGGAAACAACAACGATGGAATCTTAGTGCTGGGAGCCACCAACATCCCCTGGGTGCTGGACGCTGCCATCCGCAGAAGGTCAGAGGTCATTAAGCTCATGGATGTTATGAAGAGCTGCTGATTGTAATGTGCCATTGAATGACTATCCAGGCTAAATTGATCTGTTAAGGGGTAGGACTAGATACGTTTTTTTACTGTCTTCTACCCCCTTTCAAGCATGTAGAAAGTGTGTTTTTTGTTTTTTATTCATCTACTACTATTTAAACTTTTTTTATTTTTTTTGTTGCTTGCATGTTCGAAATAAAGAAATCAATCAATCAATCAATGAGACCCTGTCCCTCTGTGGTGCTCCAGGTTTGAGAAGAGGATCTACATCCCCCTGCCAGAGGAGCCAGCCCGCTCCCAGATGTTCCGTCTGCACTTGGGCAACACTCCACACAGTCTGAGTGATGCAGACCTCAGGCAGCTGGCTCACAAGACAGAGGGCTACTCTGGAGCAGACATCAGTGTCATAGTACGGGACGCACTCATGCAGCCTGTCAGAAAGGTCCAGTCTGCTACGCACTTCAAGAAGGTGACACCATGACAAAGCTCAAGAAGAAAAACAAAAAGCATGTTCAATCTATAAAAGCGTCAGTCCAATCCCTGACGTGTTGACTGTCTTCTTCAGGTTAGCGGTCCGTCTAGAAGCAACAGCCAGCTGATGGTAAACGACCTGTTGACCCCCTGTTCCCCTGGAGACCCTGCTGCCATAGAGATGACCTGGATGGAGGTGGCTAGTGATAAGCTCCTGGAGCCCATAGTGTGCATGGTGAGACACTCTATAGGAACAACCACACGTCAGAGAGACCCGCACACAGATAGAAGTTGCCAGCTGTCACACAGCGACGTGACTCATAAATACAGCTATCATTAATGCACTGTCTTTCTTTAATAACCGGTATTAATAAAGCATTTATCCTGCAGGTTAGTCGTATTGCTAGCGAGGGAGTACATATATATATCTCACCCTCGTTATCTGCGATCCGCTGGCCCAGATTCATTTCCACAATAACCAATAAGGACAGAGTAATGATGTAATGACCTACGGCCAAGTCACTGACTGACTGACTGACTGACTCACATGACTCACTCACTCACGTTTGGTGGAATTCAGGCTTAAAAAAATCTAAGTGATTCAAAAACAGTTTTTTCACTAACCTTTGACATAAGCCACTCTCTAATGAGTCATATAGTCAAAATCATGTTTAGGATTTTTTTTTATTTTTTTAAATCGATTTTTTTAAATATTTTTATGTAAACAAGGTCCGTTGGCCTACAATTCCAAAACCAAGGGAAACATTTGTGGTAATGGGTTGGACTGAAGTCAGAGTAAAGGTGTAACACAAAATGTATTGACAATTTATACTTTAGGCTTTAAAAGAACACCAAACCGTTTGGGGTCAAAATGACCCCAGAGGACCATGGGTGTAAGTCAGTCGGGAGTACATTAGGAGGGTTAAGTTCCAATGATCATCCCTTACTTTGTGTTTTTGCGGGAGATTAAAGGTTCAGTAAGCGGAATGGTCAGTTTAGCTAACTAACCCTAACAGTGACTGCAGTTAGCAGTCAGACCCTGTAAGAAGGAGAAAATGATGTCCATCTAAAATGACTGGCCTCTCTCTCTCTCTCTCTCTCTCTCTCTCTCTCTCTGTCTCTGTCTTTCCGTTTCAGTCGGACATGCTGCGCTCTCTGACCACCACTCGTCCCACAGTCAACACTGAAGACCTGCTGAAGGTGCAGAAGTTCACAGATGACTTTGGGATGGAGGGCTGATCCAGAGGCTCACTCCCCCCCTCACCCCCCTCTTTCTCCCCTCCCACTCTACCTGCTGTACCATCCCGTCTGCTTCCTCTCAGCTAAGCGCTTGGTTCAACTGCCCCTCACGGGTCTGAAGAAATAAATGACTGGTTCTGTCGGAGCGAAGAGGTTCCAGTATTTTATGAATTCCCTTTTGGAGGAAGTTGACCAAACGCTACAGTAGAAAAAAAAACCTTTAGTGTGATTGGGTAGTTGGGACAATAGAGACCCCATGTCTCCCCCCATTTCAGACGGTCTGTTACAAAGAAGCTCCAGCGTATTCACTACAAGAACTTCTCATCTTAACCTGCAATGAGCGCCAGGAAAGAAGGCGTGAAGTTTGTCCCCATTCTATCTGACTGAAGGACTGTACTGTTGGCCATTGTGCACTTTTTTTTATTATCTTTTTTTATTTTTATTATTGCAATGACGGATAGTGATGTTTGAAGAAGAAACAAAAGAAGAAGAATAGTTCTCCTGCCAGGTGTGTGAATGTGTGTGTTGATGACACTTGTGTATGTTTTTAATGTATATGTCTGTGTTGAGAGCACTGATATTTTGTTATTTGATGAATGTGCTCATTGCTGCCTCAGTGTTACTCTACAGCTCTTTGTGTGTCTTCATGGGGCCTGTAGTTCTTCTAGCGGCTGTCTGAGTGAGGCGTTCATGGTCAAGACTAATAATACAAGACATGTGCGCGACAGAGCCAAACACATTTTCTCAATTTAATTGTAAAGGATCATTCTGTAGCAGTTTTGGAGATTTCACATTCTTCTTCAGTGGATGGTGTTTGTCAATTTGCTGTGATGTTGTAAATGTTGAAATGACCCACATCTACAATTGTGGGCAATCAAGTGGAGTCTCTGCACTGCATTTCCCATAAGACACCTGTCTGAGCTGTCCTGTGACTTTTTCCATTTTTGGAGTTGCTTTGGTTCAAGTTTGTGTGTTTCTGTAGCAGTGTGTTCAGCATTGATTGTGTCAATTCTAAACGTAAATACTTTTCGTTTTGATTTGATTTGTTTTGTCCTGGCAGACATTGTTCAACAGACAGTGTGTTCTTTATTTATACAACATGTTTGACTGCACCTTGACATGTCATTTGACGGACTTATAGAGATACAGTATGTTTACACTTGAAGTATTTCATCTGTTGATGTTCCCTGACAGCCCTCAGAAGGTCCTGAGTTTTGTTCATTTTTTGGGAGGCAGTTCACACACCATGTGTACACACCATGTGTATCCCAAGACACACCATGTGTATCCCAAGACATATTTTTCAATTGATGTCTGTTGGGCTGGCTTTCCTTTTCCAGCTTGTATAGTATGGGTCCTGTTGTTAGCTAACAGACACTATTAGGAAAGCTAGCCCTGCTGGCTATCAAGAATGCAGGATCACACAGTCAAGTCTTTGAAATCAAACTCCTATTGGATGTTTGCTCTGTACCAACTCTCTGACCTCTTCACTGTCGCATCAGGACCACAGGCTCGTGCGGCTAACTCCGAGCTAGCTCAGTGCTAACATGGCTCAGTGCTGTGCGTCTGTGGTAAAGCTACTTCCTGGTTCAGTGGGAGGGCAGGTATTAACGTCCCTGTACAGGGGGCTTAACCTACCACTGGCCATCATACCATTACTACTCATTTATCCTGCATTAATAAAAAACTGACATTTCAAATAAAGCAAGACATACTGTGGTTGGTGCTTTTCCTTTTTTTATTAAATTCAAAAGCTGCTCAACAACAGAAACATTCTAACATCCGTCATGTCCTCCACTCTTCAAAACACAAGACTAGCAGTTAACACCACTCTGATATTTGACCAAGGAGGCCACAATTAATATTTACAGTAAAGGTTTGAGCTTTCAAGCTGAGGCTCAAATAGTTTGCCAGTTTGAAAAATACAATGTATTCACTTTCTTGTTCAAAATGAGATGGGAAGATTGACTCCCTCTCATTGCCAGTGCAGATAAGTAAATCAGAAACTAAAGCCAGCAGCAAATTAGCTTAGCATAAAGATTCCAGGGTTAGGGTTACATTATCAGTTTTCGTACAAGAAAGCAAACCAGTTTATTTCACACAATGTTGTAATATTACTCTAACAGCTAAGAGTAGAAGCATGTAGATTCAGGGGTTCAGTATTTTACCTCAAGGACACTTAATTGGACCTGTGGCTGGTCCTAGACACTAATGTGAGGATCAAACTCTTTGAATCAGGCAGATTCTTCTACTTGGATCCATTGTTATCAACACACTCCTAAGATGTTCTTCACACAGCTCAAGCACGTTGGTTCACTTCCTACTTGTCGTGCCTTTTCTACTTTTATTGCATTGTTGATGTGAGGTTAGTCCTAACTTTCTCCTCACCACCTTCACCTTTCTCATTTTCCAGACAATAGCAGCGATACAAATATGATATTACAGAAACATGAGAGTTACAGCCTTTTTTTAACTCCCACATTATCTCTAACATTAGAGTGAACACTGCAGAGTCCAGCAGTTAACACCACTCACAATTAATAATGACACTTTATGGAATTTAAACATCTACAATTGTGGGCAATTAAGTGGAGTCTGCACTGCATTTCCCATAAGACACAGTTTGTTGGCTTCCTCTGGAACTGTTATTAAAGATGCAGTGTGTAATATGGGAATATGATATTTGGTTCTAATGTCAGTATGGTTGGCATCTCCCTCACACTTTGCTCCTTTTGGTTGGTCTCTGCTCTGCCACGGGAGCGGCGCGCTTGTTGCGGTGGTGGGGGAAGGTTGGCATCAGCTCCGGCTCACAGGCTGGAACAAGACAGACAAGATTAATGACTTACTGTAGATCAGAAAGAAGGGCGCACAGCCAGAACCCAGCCAACACAGCTTTTCACTCACGGAGAGGCTTCTCTTTGAAGTAGGAGCTCTCCAGACAGTCTTTGGAAGAAGCCCTGGGGTCAGGAGAACACACAACAATCAGTCACAGAGTTTTATATGTATCAAAAAAATTAATGTTTCTGGCATTTTTAGGCCACCTTTTCTAGGCCCTTCCCCATTAGCAGTGTGGTCCCTGAATAGGGCTGTTCAGTCGCACAGGGGTCTGCCGAAAACAGCTATCACTTGTCCCAGCTGCTAGCGACCTTTAGCCTGTACCGCTAACGTGTAGGGTTCTGACTAGAAGCTCCCAGTCCATTCATACCTGCCCCCGTTATCAGACGCCCCATCGCCGCCAGACTTCAACCAAAATAAGGTAGATACACCTAGGTCAAAAGTGGATACCTGCGCATGGAACTTTAAAGTGTAAAAGGGGGAGCGCCTTCCCCAGTAGCACTATCTTCGCCAGGAAGAGGTAAACCTAGTGGCATGGGTGGTCCCAAGACAACCAGTCCCCATCCTGACTGCAGGAGGCTGCCGGGTCCTTGATATGTTTAGGCTATTGTGCACCGCCAGCACACTGATTTTCTGTCAGGGTTTGCTCCTTTAGCATTTGCCTAAAGAGGCTGACCCACAATGCAGTGGAGCTATATCCATAGCAGGGTGTGTGTATTCCTGGAACTTCCAACAAACAGCTGCTTTTTATATTTTAAATTAAATTAAATTTGTATTCATAAAAAATAAAATAAAAAATAAAATGTATGCAGCCTATTTTATTTACCTGTTCTGCACTTTTCTGATGTTGGAACTGACAGGACCATAGATATATATAGAGTTCTATATATATCTATGGACAGGACTACATGAACTATTCTATTCTGTTCTTGTGATCACCATGGACATATGATTCTGTTTTTGTTTTGTTCTTTTAATATCCTGATTGCCATGGTAACATACTTTTACTTATGAATGACAAGTTTGAAAAATGCCTTTGTAATAAATATAATGCTTTTATAATAATAATAATAATAATAATAATAATAATTATTATTATAATAATAATAATAATAATAATAATAATAATAATAATAACAACAACAACAATAATAATAATAATAATAATAATAATAATAATAATAATAATAATAATAATAATAATAATAATTCATTAATATATGTAAAAACTTCCTGAAAATGATGTTTATGGCTAGGATTATGATACAATATTCATTTTTGAAAACTCTGTAAATACAGAAGATGTCAGTCTCATTGTTAAAGAAGTGTGAGAAGAGACAACATACCCATATTCATCACAGACTATCTGACAAAATACTCCGACGTTTTGGATGCCGTTTGATAAGACCAGAGAGGATCACTGCATCATATAACTTCATTACTGGTATTTCAGACCATAATCTAGTGTTGATATGTCGGAAACTGACAAAGAAAAGGTTTATTTACAAACATGAAAGTAAAAAGATTTCATACAAAATACCTAGGAAGGATATGCACTTGTTCGAGGGACAGTTAAAACTATTAGATTGGTGTGATTTTAAAAATGATGACATTTCTTTAAATGACAAGTGCACACTCTTCTCTAGCATTATTAGTGGTGCGAAGGATAAATTCGTTAAGAAATGTATACATGGGCATAAAAAAGCTAATCTACCTTGGTTAAATGATGAGTTATGGAGCCTAATGAGGAAAAGGGATCATGCACTTAAAACTGCCCTAAAAAGTAAATTGAATAGTGATTATAGGATATTTAAAGGGCTGAGGAATAAAGTAACAAGCATGCTCCGGAAATCTAAAGCAAACTATTTCATTGGCCTTATTAACCAGGCAAGAGGTAATGGCCAACAGATATGGAAACACCTTAATACAATGGCCAGAAAACAGCCAAAAGGAAACCATGCACTTGAGCTAAATATTAATGGAAGTATCTCAAGTGATGATAGAGAAATTGCACTGGCTTTTAACACCTTCTTTAAGGAGTCAGTTGAGCAATTAGCAAAAACCTTTGGTCATCGGAATGTACTTATCTCCACACTTAACTATGAACATCCAGTTTTTAATCTTCAAGAGGTAAATGAAGAAGAGATATATAAAATTTTAACTAATCTTAAAGGGTCTAAGGCCCAAGATATTTATGGTTTTGATTCCTCCTCGTTTAAGAATAATGCAAATGCGCTTTGCGAACCCATTACGCATCTTGTAAACATGTCCATTAAACAGTGCCTGTTTCCTGATGCTTGGAAAAAAGCAGTGATAATTCCGATTTTCAAAGCCGGGGAGACAACTGACGTGGCAAACTACAGGCCTATAAGTATTCTCCCTATTATTTCTAAGGTAGCTGAGAGGGTTGTCACACAACAACTCACCAAACATCTTAATTTGTGCCATGCTCCCCTGGATGCAATGCAATTTGGATTCAGGGCAAATCACTCCACAGATACTGCTCTTTGCTACTTTGTGGAAGAATTGAAATCCAATTTAGATAAGGGTGGAGTAGTTGGAGCAGTTTTCCTGGATTTGAAAAAAGCTTTTGACACTGTAAACCATAATGTTTTAGTTTCTAAACTGTCTTCACATAACATCTCTACTGACACAATTAAATGGTTCTCATCATATCTATCAGGTAGGAAGAATTGCACCAGAATTAATGATGTACTGTCCACTGAAAATACATGCTCAATAGGGGTTCCCCAGGGTTCCATTTTGGGCCCCTCTATTGTTCAGTATGTATATAAATGATCTTCCCTTAGTTTGTCCTGATGTAAACATTCAAATGTATGCTGATGACACAGTGATATACGCATATGCAAAAACAAAACAACACGCAGCATACAAACTCAATGCAGCATTGAGTAAGATAGCGGACTGGTTGGATAATTCTTGTTTGACACTTAATACATCAAAAACAGTTTGCATGTATTTCACTATACGCAAAAAGACCACTCAAGAGCCAGACATATTTGTTAAGGGAGAAAGGCTCAAGGTAGTAGAGGATTTTAAATACTTAGGGGTCATTGTTGACTCCCATTTAAGTTTTAAAAAACATATTAAAAAGGTCAATGGTCGAGTTAAAATGAACCTCGTACATTTAAAGATAATAAGGAATCAGTTGACCACAGAGGCAGCAAAACTTTACTTCCACTCAATGATTTTAACTCATATCTCATATTGCTTGACCACCTGGTCCCAAGCAAATACAACTGCCCTGTCACTGATTCGCAAATCCTATAAAAAGGCTCTTAAAATTCTGGACAACAAATCTAATTTATACCATCACTGTCCCATCATACAGAAGTATGGTTTATTTAGTCTGGACAATTTTATTTCTTTTTCAAACTGCTGTTTATTTTTTAAAATTGTAAATGATCTTGCTCCCCCCCCTCTTAAGAAATTTGTGAGTCTGAGTAGAGCAGAAAACAACACAAGAGCATCATCTAGAGGGGACTCATTAAGTGTGTTTAGAAGGACCACTTTTGGTCAAAGTGCCTTTTCTGTAAAAACAACAGGGCTATGGAACAGTATTCCTGTAGGTATTAGGCAAAGCAACACACTCAGTAGTTTTAAATCAGGTCTCAAGAAATGGCTAAAAACAGGGCAGCGATGTGAACATTTTTAGTCATTTATCTCATGTTTGGTGTTTTATGTTTACTTTATTATACATCTTGTTTTGGTGTATTCTTTTAACTAGATATGCCTTCTTGGCCATGCAATAGTGTGAGCCTATATTTGCACATTGGGCACCTTTTAATTGTATTATCAAATTCTTGTATTATTATTCATTTTAATCCTTTTAGTTTTTTAGCTTAACACCAATTCCTGTCCAGGGACTACAGACGAAAATTAGCCATGTGGCTATAATCTGGCTCAATTGTATATTGTGCACTGTCCCTGCTAAATAAACAATAAATGAAATGAAATGAAATGAAATTAACTTCTAAACATATTCATACATCTATTTACCAAGTTTCATCCAAAATGTTTAACTTTTAACCCATTGATGACGGCTGCTGCGCGATGCCACAATGTATCTCCTGCCTGATGCTGCGTAGCGCAGCATTGTTACTTTAATTTTCATGGCGCACGCAGCATAGAATGCACCGTCATTGGTTCAAATACACATGAGGTGGGTTTTGTTGATTTTTTAAGACCACCCAAATGTTGTGTGGTTTGCCGATAATCAAAAAAAAATAAAAAATAAAAATAATGAAAAATAATGAAAAAAAATACGCCAGCAGTGTCGGCGATAGTGTATTACAGAACAGTTAGTGGCGTTCGGAGCGCAGAATCTAGGTCTACTATAGACTACTGACGAAAATCACACAACACATTGCATCTATTTATTAACAATATTTATGAATTTAGGCTATATTTTGCTGCTCCAACTCAAATTCAGCCCAGCCAGGCGATAGTTAAGTTTCAGTTTTGTTTTCATCTCCGTGGTATACAGCCGTTTGGACCAGCTGATCGGCTCCCGACAGCAGAGTCAGTCTGCTTCCAGTTGTACTGGGAAGTCGTATTTATGGTGCCAGTGATAACTGAACTAAATTATAAAATAAAGCTATCTACTCCTTCCTATATCTGTATATTAGCACATTATTTTTAAATATTTTATATTATTTATTTATTTATTTTCTCCCCCATCTAATTTTGACGATTTTTAGAAAAATGTGTTGGTTTGTAAGCACTAAGGGAGCATGTTTAAATAAAACCTGGGAACCTTAACTTTTAAATGTATTTTATTTCATGTTTCTATGTGCTACATAGGCTTAGATATTAAGGTTTTGGTAGACTTGACAATTCGTACTATTTTTTCAGAAAACCCTCAGGCATTAAGGACATGCATCCTAGATTGCCAGTCATCAATGGGTTAACTAATATTATAAATTGAAAGGGACACACACACACACACACACACACACACACAACACACACACACACACCACACACAACACACACCACACCACACACACACACACACACACCACACACACACACAACACACACACACACACACACACACACACACAACACACACACACACACACACACACACACACACACACACACACACAACACACACACACACACACACACACACACACCAACCACACACACCACACACACACAAAACACACACACACACACACACACACACACACACACACACAACACACACACACACACACACACACACACACACACACACACACACACACACACACCACACACAACACACACACACACACCACACACACACACACACACACACACAACACACACACACACACACACACACACACACACACACACACACACACACACACACACACACACCACACACACACACACACACACACACACACACACACACACACACACACACACACACACACACACACACACACCACACACACACAACACACACACACACACACACACACACACACACACACACACACACAACACACACACACACACACACACACACACACACACACACACACACACACACACACACACACAACACACACACACACACACACACACACACACACACACACACACACACACACACACACACACACACACACACACACACACACACACACACACACACACACACACACACACACACACACACACACACACATACACACACACACACACACACACACACACACCACACAACAACACACACACACACACACACAAGCACACACAACACACACTCACACCAGCAACATACTACATCAACACACACCACACACACACACACCACACACACACACAACACACAAACACAACACACACACACAAAAAAAAAACACAGTGTATGTGCATCATGGCTGTACCTGCGCTGTGGGTTGTACATGAAGAGCAGGTTGAGCAGCCTGTGTCCGGCCTCTGACAGCCAGGTGAACTTATTCTTCAGGTTGTTGTACGGCTGCTTCCGAAGACTGTACTGACCAATAAGGGGCAGTTGAGAGAAACCCTGACACATACACACAAACACTTTCAATTTGGCATTTTCATTTTAAAAGGGTAACATATTATCATGCTCATTTTCCATTTCGAAAATTGCAATTTGGTTTCTACTAGAAAAACTTTTTCATGTAAAAAAAATAAAAAAGCCTTTATATTTCCCAGTGCCATTGCTGAATCTCCTCTTTCCAGCCTCTGACTCTTTAAGCCCCGCCTTCCAAAAAAGCCCAGTCTGCTCTGATTGGCCCTGAGCCTAATGCCTCGTTTCCACCGAGTAGAGCGGGTCGGGTCGGAGCGGCTCAGAGCGGGACAGCTCACTTTTAAGAATCTTGGCGGTGTTTCCACCGCCGACCCTACCCTTACTGGTAGGGCGGGTTTATGACCCTACCCTTACTGGTAGGCGGGGTTTAGGGTGGACTGCGATAGCCGCCGCAAGAATATCGGTCAAACTACCGGGCTGTGGAATAACTGTGGTCAAGCCAGCGGTCTCTCGTTTTTGCTTGGTCAAACCAGCCGCTTCTTTATTTATTCCCCCTGTGTTGTTGTGAGCACAGAGACGGCTCGGTGCAACTGATAGAGACAGTGAGCGAACAGCGCTGGCTGCGGCAACTACGTGACATAGTAGCAGTGGGACACTGTGTAGCCCACTGATTCATTTAATGAAGAGGAAAAACACCACACAATAAACAGTGCTGTGCTCAGATTGTTTTGCCAAAACACAAGACTCTCTTCACTCTTGCCGAGCGGAAATTATTCTTTCGACCAATCAACGAACGGCAGTGTGCAGTGCAGCTCCACCTCCGGTAATGGGAGCGGCTTAGAGCGGTTAGGCTCGCTTATGCCTCGTATCCACCGAGTAGAGCGGGTCGGATCGGAGCGGTTCGGTCCGGGTAGTTTGACTTTTCATTTGCCAAAAGTTGGGTAGGGTACGGTTTAAGCGCACCTAACCGCTCTGAGCCGCTCCTAATCTCAGTACTCCTCCGTAGGGGTACTAGCCGCCTGAAAGGGTGCCGAAAATGCGGAGCTACACACTGCCGTCATTTGATTGGTCGAAAGAATCATTTCCGCCATGTGTAGCCTAGTCATCTCGGCAAGAGTGAAGAGAGTCTTGTGTTTTGGCGAAAATGTGAGCACAGCACTGTTTATTGTGTGGTGTGTTTCCTCGCCAATAAATTAATCAGTTGGTTACACTGTGTCTCACTGTCTCTATGAGTTGCACCGAGCCGTCTCTGTGTGTTTACGCCATAGATCGGGGACCAATATGAATGTTGAAAACCCATGACAGAGTAGGTTTGCATAGTAGGTGAGCTTTAAAATCATCAGTCATCACAGACACAGTGAAGGGCTGAGGGGCTCACCGGCCAGATGTTCTCATTGGGCGTTCCCAGCAGCTGGACGATCAGGTCTACCTGCTGGATCTCAGAGCTTCCAGGCAGCAGAGGTTTGTGAGCCAGCAGCTCAGCCACGATGCAGCCCACCGCCCTGCCAACACACAACATGCCTCCTTATATGGTGTGGAAAACCCCCCATTGTCATTGAGGATAAGAAAAATGGTGGACTAACAGCGGTTAAATGCAGACGCTAATGTTATCATGCTATGCTTAAAGTAGGGCTAGCTCTACTGCGACATCTACAGGAGCAGAAAAAGAAAACTCTTTTCATTTGTTTCAAAATACCAATTTTTGGAGCTGGAAATCAATACAGAGGTCAAGAAAATAAATATCACTATATATTGCCGTGTGTATTTTTTAAGCACAGCCCTGTCATGAGCACATTTTCCTTTCAAAGGTGTTCTAAGATGTGACAGGTGCGTGAAGTGGACTGGTATGTGTTGGAGCCTCTCACCACATATCCAGAGCTGTCGTCTGGGTCTTGGTCCCTAAGAGGAGCTCTGGAGCTCTGTACCTGCAGACACATGAAGAACATGCTAATTTAATAAAGCTAATAAAGACGGATTACTAAGAGAAAGTAAGAGTTCCACTGAACAACGTAAGCAGAACAAGGCTTTATCTGGAGTGTATCTGGAGTGTAGGGCACATGTACGTGGATAGAGTCTGTCTAGAGAGGTGTTTCTACAGTACATATGGAGACACTCACCACAGTGTGACCACTCTGGGAGTCATGGGCTGCTGGGGGATGCCATACATCCTGGCCAAGCCAAAATCAGCTGTGGACAGCAAATAACAAAAACCATTGGAAATATACTGCTTGTATGAATGCTTCAACTAACAATTATTGTTATTACTTTTTGGGAATTTTTAAAATAATCAATTAATCCTAGTTGATAAAAATGTCAGAAAATAGTGAAAAAACTATTTTAAAAACTTGTTCTTCACTCAAAAAAAGAAAAAAGAAAAGTAAAGGCAGTAAACGATCCGATTTGAGGAGCTGGAACCAACAAATATTTGGCATTTTTTGCTACGTAAATGACAAATTATAAATTGTGTAAAGTGTTTTTGATAATTTTTCTGTCAAAGAGTGTGAGCGACTAGGCATTAAAAAAAGTAATTTCACAAATTAAGCAGGGACCTCTTTCTGGCTTTATCCAAAACTTTCAAACACATTTTCTTGTTCTTCAGCAAATGAACAAATAGATTTTGCTCAGTTGAAAAAGTCAGAGTTGTGTGGTTGAACATTCAGGATCATAGTATTTGACCGTGCAGTACAGAACGGCACACTGGTCAAACACAATAGACTTTAGGGGCCAAGCGTACTTGGACATGGTACATACAGTATGGCCTAATGTGAGTGCACTCTTAGAAAAGAGGGTGTAGTATGTTTTAAATGAGCGGATATATGAATCAACACAAGAGAGAGCTCCAGGGGTTGGTTATGATGACTCACCTATCTTAACACAGCCTTTGTCAGTCATCAGCAGGTTGGACACCTTCAGGTCCCTGGAGATAAGACAGGAGAGCAGGTACAGCATGTTACTGTATGGGTCAAGCTGCTCCCACTGACAGCTTTAAGTCTCTCTGAACACACGTGCAGCATCAGCATCTCTTGGCTTAGCACATACAGTCCCCTCCATAAGTATCGGAACAGTGAGGCCAATTCCTTTATTTTTGCTGTAGACTGGAAACATTTGGGTTTGACACCAAAAGATGAATGTGAGACAATAGATCAACATTTCAGCTTTCATTTCCAGGTATTCACATCTGGATCTGATACACAACTGAGAAGATAGCATTATTTGAAAAGGAACACCACATTTTTAGGTGAGCAAAAGTATTGGTACAGATATATATATATAATATATATATACACACACAAAGCTCCGGAAAAAATTAAGATACCACTCCAAATTTTCAGTGCCTCTTTAGAGGCATATATTTGAGTAGAATAAACATTTCAATTTTATAATATAAACTACTGAAAACATTTCTACCAAATTCACAATTAAAAATGTTGTAATTTAGAAAATTTTCATTAAGTAATGTAGAGGTAATGATTTAAGAAAAATCCAGACTGGTCCTAAAAAAATTTCCGGGGCTGTATATATATATATATATATAATACATTTTTATAGAGTGTCTCCATAATTGATGGATTAAAGGGGTAATTGTAGAGACAAACAATAACCTTTTTCCTGACCAATTAAGAACTGGCCTACATCTCTGTGTGAGCTGTAAAACTCCTTAGCTCCTTAGCTCTGTGGCCCCAGATCAATCCACTTAGTTAATGTCACTGCCTGGCACAGTGACCCACAGTAGGACCAAGAAAAACACCCCGACCCATTCCACTCTGGACCTCCTCCTCTATGACCTTCCAGGCAGCAGTCAACATGTATAAATAAGACACCTCTCAGACACCTCTGCAAAGAAGGCCTTAAGCTTTGGTTGTCTGATATCCACACCTGCAGAGCCGGCCCGAGGCATAAGCGAACTAAGCGGCCGCTTAGGGCCCTCGACTGCCTGGGGGGCCCCCTCCTTTTTTTTTAGTTTGTGTGTTTGATATTAACATCATATTATGCAAATGTGAGTTATCATACAAAAAAAGGAATACAATGTTTTGGTCTAGATAATTAATAGCCTAAACATGTTATCAGTTCATCTGGGAGGAAATCCGAAATGATCTGATCATGTCACGTTCACATCCATGCACAGTGTGTATTGAGTTTATTTAAAAACAATTGGAAGTGGGGCTGCCCTCAGTTGCCCATGCACTGTGTATAGTCTATAGCCTATTTCAGCCTTGTCTGTGGAAAAAAAGATAACTGGACAACAGAGTTCTTCTGCTTCGTTCCTCTCACTGCATTTAAAGGCATTCACTATATTACAGAGAAATATGTCCCGTAAAAGAAAAAGAGCTCCAAGCCCAACCCAGAGGACCCTCCATAATATTTTATTTTATATTAATATTTGTATGGAAAATCCA
The DNA here is from genome assembly GCA_026122265.1 of Ammodytes dubius. Taxonomy (NCBI): domain Eukaryota; kingdom Metazoa; phylum Chordata; class Actinopteri; order Uranoscopiformes; family Ammodytidae; genus Ammodytes; species Ammodytes dubius. The sequence continues at coordinate 32,896,104 of CM047513.1, read as the reverse complement.
TGTGTCCTTCTTCAATAGCTTCTAATTCATCTGACCCAGTGTCTCCGAATTATTTGTTCACAGAAAATTTCTCAGATTTAGCCTCTTAATTTTCCTCTCAAAGTGCACCAGATTCATGCATTTCACTTTAAAAAGGTTAAAAAAATCTGCACAGTGGAGGCACTAGCGGAAAACACGGCGCTAACATTGGAGAGGGGCCCCCTAATCATATTTCGCTTAGGGCCCCCTGAAGGCTTGGGCCGGCTCTGTTTACATGAACCATTAAAGGCACTACGAGTAAGATGGCACGTTGGCGTCCCCTTTGGACAAAAGCGGTAGTATTTTTACGACGCCCGCTGTCGCAAATGCTCGTGCCAGGCGCGTGAGCGTGGATTGAGAAGGGCGCAATATAGTGCATGTCCGTGTGTTGAAAGTGTGAGGACTCTTTTCGGCTCCGTGAGAGTGGTTTTGACACTGCATCAACTAATGCCAGTCAGTACACACACCTGATTGCAATGAGTTGATGCAGCAGCGTCACCTCTACTCTCTCTCACGGAGCTGAAAGATTACGTGTCCTCACAGAAAGCGAATGAAAGAGAGACGGCAGTTAGTATGGATCACGATGAGGTAATGTGTTTGTAAATAATGACTATTTCAAATAATGGTTATCTGATGATGGTGAAGCAACGCAAACTTTGTGTTAGTACCAACCGCTCATTCATTTAGGAGTAAACACTGCAGTCCAGTTTCGCTCTCGTGAAATTGTATACACGTTGCTTGGCAACGCCCTCCCGCCCGTCTATCACTCTCCCTTTTCGCTTTTCTTCTCTTTTTTTTCTTTGATGGTTCAGCCCCGTTATCAGTAATTATGACGACAAATAACTGTCTCAAACAAGGCTCCCGCTCCCCTTCCCTCACCTCACCTTCCCTCACCTGGAGGGATAGGCTCTCAAATCGCGTTGCAGCGCCACATTGAAATCTGCAACCAATACGGATATGTGGCCATAGAGCCTGCACGAGCGAACCGAAAATCGGACTAGGTGTGCGACCAGACCAAAAGCAGTAATAAAAACTATATAAAAACGTCTTTCTTTGCACTGATGGTCTCGTTTGCTGTTAAAGGTAATTTATGATTATCAGAGGAAACATGAGGCTGTTTAAAAGATATTTAAATGTTACTCGTAGCCGCTTTAATAGTTGATGGAGTAACTGTTGCCCCAATATAAATATTTACATAACATCCATAATATTGTAGGATGGAATTCTGCCTGAAAGGAACATTTGGGGCTTTTTGGATGCTGAAGTGCTCTGTAAAGCACTTTGAATGGCCTTGTGTCTGAATTGTGCTATATAAATAAACTTGCCTTGCCTAATATGTTCTATAGGTGTGTATACATTAAAGCCTCTGGACGCCTGGTCAAAAATATTAATAATCAATATATAACAAAGTTTGGTGTCTAAATAAGCTTAAACAAAAAATGTTATTGCAATTAATTGTTCATAAATATTAGAAAAATGTTTTTTTTTTACTGTCTAGACCGTTTGTAAGTAATATGACATAGTAAGTAGGATTTTTTGGCATTTGGGTTTACGGGGGCTTTAAAAAAAAGTCAAGATACATTTCCAAAAAAAATTCAAATTAGGCCCTATGAATAGAAATAGGCTATTGAAACGTTGCAGTTCCTTCAAAAAGGATTAGAAGTCTGAGAATAGGCTTTGCACAAATAATAACCACAATGTAACTTGTATTCTGTATAGTGAGGACAGATAGTGGGTTGCCTGACCTGTGTATGATGAAGTTGTGGTGGAGATACTCCAAGCCTCTCAGCAGCTGAAGGACAATACACTTCACCTGACAGGGCAGGAGAAAGGATATTAGAATGCTTGCAGACTACACACACTGACCCAGCAGTTATTAGATCCATGCACACCAAATGAATGCTGGCCACATAAAACAAGCCGGTTTTATATTTAATTTATAAGTGAATTCACTACAGATCCATCTAGTTCAGGTATGTCCACTGACAACTGTTATCATACCACGGCTGTCACCCTCACTACAGTTATTATCACTAGGACTGTGTATTGGCAAGAACTTCACCATTCCATACTCAACATGATACATCATTATATGATATACAATGCATATGGTTATATATTGCAATATTCCACACAGTTCAATGAAAATGTAAAAAATAGCTGAAATTCAAGTTGCTGTGTACGATCTGGGTGGTCTTAATTAGGGCTGTCAAACGATTACAATTTTTAATCAGATTAATCACAGGGTGCTGTGGATTAAAATTAAAATGTTCTCTGTATATTGTTGTATGAACGGAAAGATGAATGACAGAAGGTGGATATGTAAATTTAAAATTTGTCTTTTTTTTCATTGAAAATCCAAATGATGGTTTTAATACTGAAAATAAATTAAAATCAAACTAAAATATATGCCTATCTCTTTGCTATGTCTTTGAGCAAATATAGGCTATATAATGACATGTATTTGGTGAATCCATAGTGTGTGTGTGTGTGTGTGTGTGTGTGTGTGTGTGTGTGTGTGTGTGTGTGTGTGTGTGTGTGTGTGTGTGTGTGTGTGTGTGTGTGTGTGTGTGTTTGTACGCGCACAAACTATTTCAAATTCAAAACCCTACAATTCAAGGCAACTAGCGGCGTACTGCAACTAAAATATTGATACTGGAGCTGACGTTAGTTACCATAAAGGTATCATGATGTATTTACGTATAGATATTTTAGCACGGACTTCATTAACACCCTACCAACAATTGAAACACTTTGAATATTTCACTGGTTTCTGCAGTGACAAACAATATGTGTATGGCATGTGATTCCTTAAAATGAGACGATGTATTCTTTTGACTAAGAATTTCCTCAAATTGGATTTCGAGGCAAGAAAGGTGAAAATGTGCAGTGTCCAACAGTCCAAAAGTTTAAGCAAGAAAAAAACCGGAATAAGAATTCTGTGAGGCCTAAGCAACCAACATTTCCAGAAGGCCTTTTTACTGCTCCACAAAGCAACATCATTGCCAGTCAACAGCTAAATCATTGTACGTCGTGGTTATGAAAATCTTATGAGTGTGTGGAGCTAAATTGTACCAAAGACAATGCAAACAAATCCAGTAGAAAAACAAATAGAGGTACATTTGATTCAGCTGTACATTTCAAACCAAGTAGACACACACACACACACACAAGAATATGAGTGAACTTGATTATTTTCTACCTGAGCCTCAGAGAACGGTGTCTGCATGTTTTCCAGCAGACTGGCCAGGTCCTGCTCACAGTAACTCATCACCAGGAACAGACTGAAAAAAAGTGAGATAATCTAAGAACAGCATCCAGCATTTTAATTTGATCATCTGACCTTCTGATGGCATGTTTTCTCCTTTATGGTGTTTATATATTAATTGATTCTATATTGTGTATTCCTTAATATCTTAAAGTGTAAAGCACTTTAGTTTTTAAAAGTGGTATACAACTTATCCACTGTGACAGGCACACTGCTCGAAACAGGTTGTGGTGTGTGTGTGTGTGTGTGTGTGTGTGTGTGTGTGTGTGTGTGTGTGTGTGTGTGTGTGTGTGTGTGTGTGTGTGTGTGTGTGTGTGTGTGTGTCTGTGTCTGTCTGTGTGCGTGCTGTGCTTTGGTGCGTACCTCTCCAGTTGGCTGCCAACCACCACTTCTTTCAGCTCCACTATGTTGGAATGTCTGAGCCTAATGAGCAGGGTGATCTCTCTCAGGCTGCTGATAGGAATACCTGACAGACCAAGAGCAGGGCATCACTTTGACAGGACATTTCAAACACTCAACTATAGAAACGCTCACAACACCAGGGCTCGCTCAAACTACAGGGAATTTGGACACCATGGGACAATTCCTATAAATAAACTGTTGATTGAGATTTATTAATTAAATTCACTGGTTTGACAGGAGGATATGTTGACTGTTACGTCCAACTCAAGGGGCCCACATATCCACACACCTGTACACTATATCAAAATCTTAAAAGGTAGTCAGTGATTCTGGAGAATGCTTGTTGTCGAAAGTGAATATCGCCTCACGATCCTAAACCTGTCCGTACTATGTTTGCGCTGAAAAAGAAAATCCAGTGTAAATACACATCCTAGGGACTATCTAGTAGATGTAGAATAGAGTAGATGTAGAGTAAAAGTAGAGTAGAGTAAATATGATTAAGGCAATTATGCAATGAGGCTAACGACATGACTCAGCATTAGAGCAGAAAACTTACCATCCTTCTCTTTGTCCATCCGGACCTTCTTCAGAGCCACTATCCCATTTGACTTTGTGTCTCGGGCTCTGTCTATATTAAGGACAGAACAACTGTTTTTATCTGCATAGGAGTTCAAATATGGCTGATGCTATTATTTTGAATGCGTAGAGACTAACCAATCGTAAAAGGACATTAACTTACACACAATGCCGTATGTTCCTTCTCCTATGCGGTTGAGTTTCTCAAACTCCCTGACACTTCTGCAGCTCCCAAACTGAGGAAAAAGTCAAAAGACAAAGAGGTTCTCTTCACACCATGAACTCCACGTATCATGCTCATCTCAAGCTTCAGAACACTAAACATACCTTGCGTTCCAAATCACATACTTTTTCTTGTTACTATATTACATACTAAAGTACAGAAGAGTTTTAGGGTCACAGGAGAGAGAAACAAATCAGATAAGGAAGTTTTTTTTTCATTATGTCAAGAAATGTCGAGAATAAAGACGAATACTCCAAAATGATATAGGAGTTATTTTGGCATTTATGTATTATTTCAGCATACTACAATTGACGTCCATGTATTGGGCATCCTAAATCTTTTTCTGGCATACTAAATTGTAGATTGAGCCAATGGATTCAATTCCCCCTTTGAATATTTTTTGATGAGTTTCAAATTATGGCAATGGGGAAGTATGGGGATGCAACACAGGGAATGTCAGTGCACTTTGATTATGACATTGCCATATTGAGCAACACAACAGACCCTGGATGAAATTTGAAAAGAAATAGGGTCAACACCACACATTTGACCACCAAGCTTTGCTCCAAAGAAGTTTTAAGTCCTAAAGAAAAGTGTCCTGAAGGTAAGGAGGACACAGTGGGCACATGGCTTCATGACATGGATAGTTGGCTTGCTTTAACACAAGCAAATATGCTGGAGGAAGCCAGTAATGGGATTGGCTGCTGCAGGGGACAGAGAGTTAGGCTACTCAATGTAGGCTACAGACAGGAACTTACGTTAATTACATAGCAAAGGAACCTTGGTGTACAAATTAAAAGAGGAACTCACATAAGCTCAGATGACTTATTACGCCAAACCCCATTTAAAAAATCAGCAATTTTAACAACTAGCCTACCTGCTCATTAGTGAACACTGGCTGCCACTTTACTGAAAAGAAAAAGATTGGCCCATTTTTGGTAACGTTTTGGCATGGGTATTTTTTTACATTTTAACTTGAACAGTAGCTGGTTACTATTACTCTTTCTTACTAGTATGTTAGCATAACAGTTTTGAATGATCAAAGTTACATTAAGTGAAAGACCACAAAGGGATTTCCTACTATATTGTATATGCCCTGGTCAAATATATGCCGAATTTCTTTCTAGGCCACTTGATAGGTGTTAACTTGTTATCTATGAGTAGGCTACTCTATCATCCCTTACATAGTAGTACGTCATTGAACTAGTAGAGTCCTGAACAGAGTATGGCTTCATGTTTCCCCCCATACGGAGCTAATTCTCTTACCCTATCATTTTGGGGCACTGTGAATGTTTTATTGGTCTTGACGGACTTGAGCTTTATAGGGTCCGGTTCGTCCTCTCCTACGGTTTCCATTCCTTCGTTTGAGCTCGTTTTCAACCTCAGAAAGACAGGAGTATGGTCAGATAAGGTTTTAGCTTAACAGGTAGCTGCCGACTATGGTGGGCGCCGCCATGTTGTTTTGTTTCCGGGGCACCGATAGGCCAACTGAGTAGGCTACTTTCCCGGAGTTTGGACAAAATGATTATTTTGCCTACTGCCTAATTTTGGGTTTGAGTAATTCTTGTGTTTTGCTATGGTCAGTCAATTTGAGGGTGTAGACTAAATTTCAAGTGTAGGCCTATGTCCCTTTTTGTTGTTTGGGGTAAATAGGCCTAGTAATTTATAATAAATTAAAGCCTCTGGAAACCTGGTCTAAAATAGTAGCCTAGGCCTATTTGATATCCAAGTTGGGTGTCTCAATAAGCTTTTACAAAAATCTGATTGGAAAATTAATGTTCATAAATATTATAAAACATAGTTTTTAAAAAAAACGGACTGCGTGGGCGTGGCCATATCAAACTATGGCAACGGTCATTGCCATGATTGGTTCAAAACACTTGTTGTGTAATAAGAGTAGCCTATAGCCTGCCTCATCTAAACCACTTTCATTTAAGTTTATCAAACTTAAAAGAATTTCTTTTCAAACCACCATTTACGCTCACAGAGTTTACTCGAATCCAAGTTTACCTTCTGTGGCAGCCCGGACATGTTGAGTTACATCCTGTTAGCGCGCCACTTTCTTCCCCACCACAATGGGTTGGGAAGATGGCCTCTGCTCCTTGATGGCTTCGGCTATAGTCACTGCGGTTGGGGATGCGTAGATGTCGTCTTGTGATGGAGCTGTGATGAGGATGGCAGGAAGACATGGAGAGGAGTCTCCTGCATCTGTCTCAATGTTGGACTGGGCTGGGAGAGGGTTCTGTGCAACTGAGAGGGGGAGGTACAAGACACACCGACTTTTAGTCAGAAATACAGTTATGATCCAGAGTGACGGGTGGTAGAATGGTTCTAGAGGAAAGAGGGGGGGATCAGTAACTATGAGGTTGCTGGTTCGATCCCTGGTTTGCTCCCAGGCACCGAACAGGAGGGTGTTATTTGAAAAAATAGTGGTGGCTGGTGTTAGATGTACAGTGTCTGCCATTGTGTCCTTGAGCAAGACACTAAACCCCAGACTGCTCCAGGGGTGTGTCAATTTAGTCACTAGACCCATAGTGTGTGTATACTGTATATATATAGAGAGAGCCTGTGACTAGACCTGTGGTGACACCAGCTAGTTGAGAGGTCTTTGAGACTGAAGCTACTGCCATATGTGCCCTAACTCTAAACTTAGTCTAACATCTTTTCCTCTTGCCATGTTGATCCATAATCGTTTTTTCAGGTTTTCACTTTTAATTTGTCACATCTGTACCTCCCCTGTACTTCATTTTAATAAATTCAAACAGGATCTTTTGTAGAAGGAGGATGATATTCAATATTATTCCTAAAGCAGTGACCATTCAATTAAATAAATGTAAATCCCTGGTTTACCAGTTGGTAAGTATTTCATTTGTCTATTGCAAGTTTTAGATAAGTCATAATTTGCATAGGCCTACATATCACGTACCCTATTTTAAAATTATATTTAAAACATTTCTAATACATGTACAGAATCCTATTTCACTATAGTAATTATTTGTATTGTTATTTCCATGTACAGTATTCTATTTCATCTACAATTATTTTTTTGCATTTCTAAATGTACTTATATTTACAATTAGGCCTATATCATATATTTCTATGGTGCACCTTCTTTCTACACTTATCGGCACTGTGTCCTTGCACTACTTTTGTGTTTATTTGTGTCTCAGGTGTTGCTCTCTTCACTTTATGTCTCTCTTCTTCTATATTGCATTGTTGAGAGGCTGAAGAATTTCATCGCAAATGACTGCTGCCGTAGCCTAACTGTTTTGTGTACGACAAATAATCTCTTGAATCTTTCTATCTGTTGAGGTCGTGTGTATTTCATCCTTACCTGTATCTTGGGCCTGGCTTGCTCCTGTACCCATTAGGATCCAGTCAGCTATAGTTCACTTCTTAAATGTAAATATACATGCTGCTCGACCGGCACGTCTGCAGTCTGCAGTTAAGAGCCTGTTTTATGCTGCCTCTGCTAATCTGCCTCTCCATGTCATTCTAACAGGCTCAGTCTGGGTTACACAGACACTAATCCTGTATGCTGCTTCGGCACTTCTACATAAATGATATTGGAATTTAAGGGCAAATCGCAAGTATAATCTTAGTTATATTATGAAAAAACAAATAACTCTACTGTATGTGTACAAAATGCAGAGGATTCACAATTACAGATGTTTCAAGTATAAAAAAAAGATATAAGTATTGACCGATAAACTATCATCATGCTTTTTAAAATAATTGTATAAATGAACTTTTACTTGCTTTATTTTTTAAACTTCATTAATTGTTAGCAACATTCGCAATATCAACTGCAATTGTATTTGCCATTATAGAGACCAGGGGCCTATGCATAAAACTAGGATAAGGGATTAACCTAGGATATTTCGGTTATCCTGGCTTGCGTTAGCCATGATCCGGTTGCATAAAAGCGGAGGGACATAAATTACTATGGAGATTTATCCTTTACGTTTAGCCTGGTCCCGACCAGGCTAAACGTAAAGGATACACTTATTCTGTTGCCTGATTGGCTCAGTCAGCTGTCACTCCGATCTGAAATCAAGGTGTTTAACAGTTATTCCATGATCTTCCGTGTATTGCTTTATTTTCATTAGCCTGTTTTAAGGTACCACATAAAAGACTGCATTGTCATTTAGTTAAATAGTTCTTCTTTTTTATTTATTTAACCTGAACCATTTATAATTAATTTAATTATAATTAGATTAAGATGCAATGATATAAATTATAATAATTGATGTTCAATATTGCAGGCTATATTTATACAATTGATTATCGATGGCAGATGACGTTGCAAGTGTGGGTCAAATAAATTCACTTTGTACTTATCACTATATCGAGGTGCATCTAAAACAAAATTCAATATCAATGAAAAATTCCTTTTTTTGTAATTGAATTCAAAAAGTGAAATTGAAATATATTCTAGAAAATCATTACACATGGAGTGAAATTAATCTAGAATAAACATACTTTTCAGAAGGTCGACATTTCTCTATTATAAATCCTTTTTCTGATTGGTTGTATGTAACATTCTAATATTTTGAGATACTGGATTTTTTATTCCATGATGAATCAATCATCCAAAAAAAAGGCCTGACATATTTCACTTTGTGTAATGAATCTATGAAAGTTTCACTTTTTGAATGGACTTTCCATGATATTCAATTTTTTAGATGCACCTGCAGACTGCTCACTGTCAACTATTTTATCTTAAAACAATGCAGGGACATCAAGAACAAATCGCAGAGAATACATATCCTGTATGAAATGAACTGCCCCCTTACTTACGGTTTAAACTAGCAAGGCATTGTGGGAAAATGGGCCGTCTTTTCCATTTTTCCATCAGTAAATCTGTGTTCGATCTTTGGGTCTACTTCTGAAAGCTGTGGGCTGGCACTTGACAGAATTACTTACACCTGGCTTGACAAAGCAGCCCCTTTACATCCTGGATTGGCGTTTATGCAACTGACTAATCCAAAGTGCCCAGGCTAGACTTTGTCAAGGCAGGCTTTATCAATCATCCTGGATGTCTTTATTCCACTTTTATGCAATAGGCCCCTGGCTGCACAGGCTACAGGATTCTAACCTTGGGATCAAATTCACAGCATAGAATCATCACAATTGTAAATGATAGAGATGTAGTAAGCATTAGACCTTGTTCATGAATACAGGCTCATGCCCTTACACTATGTAAGGAGGTCATAGCTGTCTAATACCATTGAGGACTAACAATTTACATGACACGTTGAAGAGGGATTGATTCAGATCTTATGTCTACAAAGCATTGTCTGCTGCCGGATGCCAGGCGTTATAGAAGATGTTTATTTTTTTGTAACATTCAGCATTTTGAAACAAACATTCTAACAAGAACCCTGACAGCCAACATGAGGGAGGACACTCTCCCTGCGTTCTGAATCGCATACTTTCTACTATTGAGTATGGTAGAAAAAAGATTTAGTATGTCCCGATTCTTGTGGCAGATTTAGGATGGTTAGAAAGACTTAGATGTCTACTACATCCAGGTAAGATCTTTAGTGTTGAAAACAGCATGCTATTTAGGCGATTCTGACCCACAATCCAGTGTGAACCTGACGTCACATCAACGGAGCCTCCATATGAAAACAATGGGGATGCGACGGATATAAAAGCAAGAGGCAATATCAAGGCGCAATGTGAAATAAATAAGTAAAAGTATGTCCCAAAAGTATTCCTACTGCATCCTAACAAGATTATTTTTATAATCGGATGTAGTATGTAGAATAGAAAAAAGAAAGAGTATACGATTCGGAAAGCAGGGTCTGTTTCACTTTACCTAAAGAACCTCTCTACAGTGAAGACAACATATAAACAAGATTAAAGTAGTCAAACACCAAATCAAACTAATAAGGCTTTTGAAGAATGCACCAGTAGCTGCGACAATGATGGGAGTTTAAGAGGAAAGGGAAATGCAGATAATATTATAAATTAATTTAATAATATTAACAATGTCCTTATTATATGGTGTCAAAATAACAATACTGTATTACAGAATTCAAACTTATTTTACTGCAAGTTCAATTCTGCCGTTTCTGCAATACATTACAATACATGCAAAGCATTACATTAAAGTTTAAGCACTTAGTACATTAAGTGCTTTCAATCATTTGTTCTGTTTTACTGACGTGCTGCTGTATAGATAGCAATCAAGACAGTCAAATGTCTACACAAACATTAAAAAAATAAAAAATCTTGAACAATAACAAATCATTTCAGCCTATTTATTCCACACTGCACTTTACTCTTTTCTTTTAAATGGCCGCTGTGTTGTGGTTGAGTGTGTTTATGAGGAGTCACTGGCCCAGCGCCGCAGATACTCTAAACCATCTTCAACCTCGTCTTCCTCTGTCTTTGCTGTGGGGGAGAAAGAACAGAACACAATGGCCCTCATTTATCAAACTTGCGTGGAAACTGGTGCAGATTCTGGCGCAAATACCTCCCTACGCCAGGTATCGCGTGGGATTTATCAAACAGTCGTATCTCGCCAATCTCGGCGTACGCCACGCCATTATTGATAAATGCAGCGGCTGAAAACAATCGTACCACGCCCCTATATTTTCTCAGTTTAGAGGCCTCGCCCAGGGGTTTTGCGACATGGATATGCGAATTACGGTACAAAAGAGGAACTTATCTGAAGTAGAAATTGACAGAATAACAGCGAAAGTAGAAAAATAAAGAGTTTCATTTCGGAGCATTACAAGCGGCATCAAAGAACGACAGAAGGCAGCAGTTAGGAAGGAAATAACTGCTGCGGTCAACAACGTTGGTGTTGACAACAAACGATCTCCAGCTGAGGATTTTGCATTTTAGGTTTACATATGGCTATTGCTCAAATGCTATAAAACAGCATATACAATTATATGTCGCCATTTCTTTGAATAGATGAAGAAAAAGTGGTCTGACTAAAAAATCGCCACTAAAAAAAGCGTGTTGCTGTTCTTAAAATGCAACCAACTGAGGGTGCGGGCATAATATAAGTGCTAGAGGAGAAACAGACGCACAAACTGTCCGGTAATGGTCCCCATAAAATAAATACAGGTCTGCAGAGATTTGAATGATTAGAATGTATTGGCCCTTTTAGATAGCACTACTCAAAAGGGTTGTAAAAACTAAAGATAACACATTTTGCGTTTTACTGTATGACAGCATGCGCTTGGCACGAGTGGTCAGCCCGGCCGTCAGCTGCACAAGCCGACCCGGCAACGATCAGCTGTGAGAGCGCCTACTGTCCTGCTCCACCAGCAGATCGGAAAAACGTGCCGGTTAACGGTGGAAATAAATCTCTCGCTTAAGCAATCAATGACACATTAAAAGAGGAATTAACATCTAAAAAGTGCGTCAAATAAATGAAATGTTAAGCTGAATGTTGTGCCGTATATTTTTTATCATAAAGAGCAGTGTAGGCCTACTACATATTTAATACTGTGGCTAACATTTTGAATGAATGCAGCCCCGTGCCTCAGTGTCCCCCCAGCTGCTCCAAAACGGAGACAACTGCCCTTACGAAGTCCAATGCAGCGCTCCTATGTGGCCGGTGTGTGCACTATTGAATCAGTGCTCCTACTCAGTTGCACACCATAAGCTGCACATTTTTAAGTGATTAATATATTTATTTCGGTCTGAGCAAACACTGCATTTGTATTATCTTCTAATAATTGTCCAACAAAGTCATCGGCTACCCGGCACAGCCTGCACTGCGAGTCCATGCTGTTTACAAACTTGCGTACACGAGCTGAGAGCTGGCGTGGGATTTGAGCGTATCCTACGCTCACGTCCATATTGATAAATGCCGAGGTTTGCGTGGAAATGTACGTACACCCAAATTTCTGGTCTACGCAAGGTTGATAAATGAGGGCCTATGTGAGCACTTTGAATGAACCCTGTGAACTTCCACATGGAAGGATTAGCCCTAGAAATAATGTTTTAATTATGTGCTGTGAAGCTTCCTCTGCTTTATCAACTTAGCTAAACAAGTGTGTCTGTGTATCTGTTTTTCACAACTAGGGACTTTAAGCAGCGACCATTGAGTGCTGGTTATGACGGTCGAGAACTTTGGGCATTCGCAAATGTATGTCCTAAACTCCTGTCGCCCTTGGTCCGTCTGTTTACAATGGAGGAACAAGTGTTTTGACGTTGTGAGGACTAGGCCAAAGCCAAAGCCAAATATGAATTGCTGGGTCTGTTCATATCGTACACTGAGACAAACTCCTCATTAGACAATAAATGGTCTTCTAAACACTTCTAAAGAACTCTGGCCAATTTTTCTAATGGCGCTTCTCCACCGCGTGGTATCAGCTCAACTTGACTCAACTCGCATTTTTGTCGTTTCCACGGCAAAATCATGGTCCCTGGTAGCGGGTGGTTTTTTGGTATCGCCTCGCTCTAGGTACCAAGCGAGCTGAGCCGATGCTAAAAGATGACGTTGGAAGACTGCCGGCCACTGATTGGCCAGAGACTACCGGCTTCATTCTGTTTTATATTCTCCCAAACTCTCCGGGACTTTTCGAGTGTATTTTGTCTCGCCGCGTGCAGCCTTCTCTGGCTCTCTTTCATTTGATTTGCATCAAAGATCCGAAAAAATTTAATGAAATGTCCATATACAGTGTATAGACATGCTCAAAGGGGAAAACATTTCAGAGCATCTCAGGAATAGAGTTTTGCACATTTGTCTGGGGACAGCTATAAATTCATATAAAAAAGATCGGTCCACCGTGAGGCAAATCATCTACAAATGGAAAGCTTTAAGAGTGACTTAACTGCCTAGTGGACTTCCTTCAACAATATCCTCAAGCGCCACAAGAAAAGGGATTTTTCAGGTAAAAGCCAACCCAAACATTACATCTGGAGATTTGCAGACCATTTGCCACCACCGTTCTTCACTTGGGAGAAGGTTCTCTTGGTGGTAGGCAGAGTTGCGTTTTTGCCCAAACATGGCGGTTTTGGTTGTGACCAAACAGTTCAATTTTGGACAAATCTGTCCACAGAAAAGACTTCAGGTATCTCCAGGTGGTCTCTGGCAAAGTTGTGACAAGCACTTTTGTTCTTTTTTGAGAGTAGAGGCTTCTTCAGCAACCCTCCCTTGAAAGCCATGTTGACTTATTCTTATTCTTATTGTGGAACCATGCACATCTGTCCCAGATGCTGCAAGAGAGGTCTGCAAATCACTAGATGTAATGTTTGGGTTGGCTTTTAACTGAAAAATCACTTTTCTTGTGGCGCTTATGGATATTTTTGAAGGAAGTCTACTTCTAGTTCAGTCACTCTTAAAGCTCTCCATTTGTAGATGATTTGACTCATGGTGGACCGATGGAGCTCAAACTTTTTTTAAATTAATTTATAGCTGTCCCCAGACAAATGTGCAGCATCACAACTCTATTCCTGAGATCCTCTGAGATTTTTTTTCGCTTTTAGCATGTCTGACCTGTATGGGTTCACTTTGGTGAGCCTAAACTGACCTGGTTTGTTCTCTGTTTTATCTAGTGCCGCCCAATTTCTTCCCTAAAGATCTCTCACTACATTGATCCATTTTATCACTCAATTTGGCCCATCTGATTGTGTTTACCTGCTCCATTTAAGCAATGCAGCTCAGGGTTCACAAACTTTTGCAGATACAACATTTGTCAAATAATTTGTTTTATCTGTTTTAACAGTTGATTTCTGGAAAAGAAAACAATTTAATTGATAAACAAACATCTGTTATTTCATATAAAAAATACTGGTATTGATAAAAATTATTTAATAATGGTTAAAATAAATAAAATTCCAAAAGGCTCAAGGGGTTCACAAACTTTCACACAGCACTGTATTCCAAGCCTTGGACTGCACTGATTAGCTCAATAAAATATTCAGGCTGAGACACGGCTTGCATTTCAAAACACGTATCCTGAAACAAGCACAAAACAGTCAACTTTGTGATGCCCGTCTTTACGTGCATAGGGATGTACGTGACGCATCCCTACAGCTGACTGTGGCAGAGTCACACATCGGGACACCAACACTCCCTTTTAATGGCCCGTCACAATATTCTTCTACTTCTTTAAGCAAACAGATACAAGGGGGCATTTCTTTGCTACTTGGCTCCGGAGTTGGCTTTCAGCCCCTTTGTATGACGACCCCGCCCACGTTCAGAGGTACTATTTGCAGTGGAAAACCACCCGTGCTGTTAGAGAAACCGGGTTGAGCTAAGTCAAGTCGAGTAGAGCTAAATGTGCGGTGGAAAAGCGCCATAGGTGAATTTGGGTTCTGCAGCAGAAGAGACTTGACTGAGTGATTTAGATTTCACTAAGGCAAACCGTAGTTTAATCCAAATGTGGGAAGTCTGTGAGTCTTTAGGATTGTCCAAAGCAACAATTCATCAAGTCCACAAGGACTTTTTGCAGAATTTCACTGAGTCCGTTGGGTCCGTTAGTCTTTAAAGCGGCTACGAGTAACATTTAAATATCTTTTAAACAGCCTCATGTTTCCTCTGATAATCATAAATTACCTTTAACAGCAAACGAGACCATCAGTGCAAAGAAAGACGTTTTTATATAGTTTTTATTACTGCTTTTGGTCTGGTCGCACACCCAGTCCGATTTTCGGTTCGCTCGTGCAGGCTCTATGGTCACATATCCGTATTGGTTGCAGATTTCAGTGTGGCGCAACAACGCGATTTGAGAAGCCTATCCCTCCAGGTGAGGGAAGGGGAGCGGGAACCTTGTTTGAGATAGTTATTTATCGTCATATTGACTGATAACGGGGCTGAACCATCAAAGAAAAAAAAGAGAATGCAATGAAGAAAAGCGAAAAGGGAGAGTGAGTGATAGGCGGGCGGGAGGGGCGTTGCCAAGCAACGTGTATACAATTTCACGAGAGCGAAACTAATGCAGTGTTTACTCCTAAATGAATGAGCGGTTGGTACTAACACAAAGTTTGCTTCACCATCATCAGAAAACCATTATCTGAAATAGTCATTATTTACATCAACAACACAAACACATTACCTCATCGTGATCCATAGCCTACTAACTGCCGTCTCTCTTTCATTCGCTTTCTGTGAGGACACAGCTCTGTGAGAGAGAGTAGTTAGGTGACGCTGCTGAATCAACTCATTGCAATCAGGTGTGTGTACTGACTGGCATTAGTTGATGCAGTGTCAAAACCACTCTCACGGAGCCGAAAAGAGTCCTCACACTTTCAACACACGAACATGCACTATATTGCGCCCTTCTCAGTCCACACTCACACGCCTCGCACAAGCATTTGCGACAGCGGGCGTCGTAAAAATACTACCGCTTTTGTTCAAAGGGGACGCCAACGTGCCATCTTACTCGTAGGGGCTTTAAGTGGTGGGAGAATAAAGCTGCCCAGTGTAATATTAATTTATTGAGATCTAATCAATCATAGTCCTGTTTCACTGACGTTTCTTTTTTTGGAATGATAGCTACAGGCTATGTTTAATAAAAATATGAGTGTGAGTATAATTCTGTCAACCTACAATTGAAGTTTTAACATGGGATGTAGGTATTAGTTATTTGCAGGGAGAGACGAGCAGATGCTGGAATTCATTAGTTTGCGCGGGGGTTTGGGCTACATGCTGTGGGCAGTGGGCTTTATGTGGTATTGTAATGAGCGCTGCAGTGACTAAACAACCTGAAGTCTGTCTATCAACAGCCCGCTGTCTGCAGACTTGACGTGATGATGGTTGACACGTCACTGTACGTACGGCTGAAGTACGTGAGGGTACAGGTTTGGATTCAGCCCTTCTCTTTCTTTTCTGGCTGAAAACATGGCTGCTAACAGTCCCTAGTTCTTACCAGGAGGGGAGGGTGAGTCAGAGGATGCGTATTGGGGACATGACACTCTCTCCTCCGTACTGTCCTTTTCAAACAGAGTCTCATCCACATTCTTCTCCAGACGCTCCAGCTCTGCCAGCAGCTCCTCCTGAGGGAAACACACACACACACACACACACACACCATCATCACATCTGCTTACTAAGGCTTTTTGCTGTTACACCGTGTCATCCTAAACTGTCTAAGAGGGTTGTATGGTTGATGTTGCTGAAAATGATCTTCTAATCATTTTGTTGGTATAAAGTAGACATACAGCACATCATGATGATACAGCAAATATTGTTCTATTATTATTATTATTATTATTATTATTATTTACCTGTTGTGATTTTAAAGTTTTCTCACTGTGGTTAAGTTAAGTTAAGTTACTTTATTAGTCAATGGTTACATTGAAATTTGTCTTTCCGCATATCCCCTCTCAAGTTACCACACTTCGGAGGGGGTCAGAGTGCAGGGTCAGCCGTAGTACAGCGCCCCTGGAGTAGTTTGGGGTTACCGTACTTTCCGCACTATAAGCCGCACTGGACTATAAGCCGCAAGTGTTATAATGTTTAATTACCATATGTAAGAGTTCGTGCACAGAGGGGATTGTCGGGAAAGAGATGGCTGCTTGAGGAAGCTCCCATTTATTAACATTTCAACAAACAAGTTGCATATTTGCATAACGTACGTAAGTGTTACCATTTAGTGCAATAGCTACTAGGGATGGGCACGAGTGTTTTCGCTACTCGTGTGATCGCTTGCATTCCTCGAGGATCAATCGATTCCTTGTTAAACTTTTTTCTATTTTTAGAACGCAACGCATCTGTCTACAGAACAACGGTTGACCGCAATAAAGCGCTCAATGCTTATGTCAAACAGTCACAGTTGCCATATGATATTAAGGATTTTTTTCCACAAGTTTAAAACACATTTTCCTCACTGAAAGTAATTAAATAGACGGGCCACAATTTAAACCGATCGAGTAGGTCTGCGATGGGGAGAAAAAAAGAGAAAAAAAGCATGGGCTGTAGTTGTAACAAAAAAAATTGCCTAAGTCACCATTTAAAATAAGAAGGGCAGTAGATAATATAAAATGATTGTCCTACAATTTAAATACATATAAATAACTCACCAAAGCAGATAGTTGTAGGCCTATATCCAATCGCGTAATGCTCACTCCGTGTCCGTAAATAATTACCGCGACTAATTCCTCATTAACAGAACGTTACACCGGTCGGTTTTTGAATCTTATCCCCATATTCCCTATTGAAGGCTTCTTAACTGTTGTTGGCTCGGAGCGAATGTGCCTGAAGTAAGCCTTGCTTCTTCTTTTCTTTCCAAGCGGAGAGCACCTTGCATGCTCACCTGGAGTCTACTCATTACTAACTGAGAGTAACAGGTGTCATCTCCCCTTTTTATAAACGTAACTTTATCATCTGCTTTGAAATAATTGGACAGTTATATTCCTGAAAATGTTCTGGAGAAGAAAGGAGAGACCGTGTTCAGCTCCGTGGTGCCGTGGAGAACACAGGCGCTCCGGTGGAACGGAGGTGGCAGTTATTTGCAGTTGATGTTTGACACAACGCTCAGTTTATTGCACTTGTATCAAAATATTTAATTTTGTTAAACTTTATTTTATCCGTTTTGTGCAGTTTTGTACACGTATATAACATTTTAAAATAGGGGCGGCCGCGGCCCGCCGGCCTAAAGGCTACAGACACTAAAAAAAAAAAAACGATTTTCCTCATCCACCAATCGAGTTCATTTGAAACGAGGAGTACTCGATTACTAATGCCCATCCCTAGTAGCTACAGAACATATACTGTGCTGTGTAATAACAGGGTCGAAAAATGGGGAAAAAGTTGCGGCTTATGGTCCGAAAAGTACGGTAAGTGTCTTGCTCAAGGACACAATGGTAGAGATGGTGGGCACCATAGTAATACCAGCCACTACTAGTTTTAAAACTAACACCCTCCTGTCCAGTGCCGGGGATCGAACCATCGACCTTATGGTTACTGGTCGGCCACCTTTCCTCTACCATTTAATTCTGGTTGTCATCAGGTTGTAATCTCTGTACCTCGTCAAATTCCACTCCAAAGTTCATAGATGTGTAGAAGGTGTCTGCCATGTCAAGGTGAGTCCCATCCTGCTCCTCTGTGATGTCCCTGATCAGGTCATTCACCTTGTTCACAATGTCTCTGAAACAGTTTACAGCCTCAGTCAAACTTTTCTTAAAAACCATTAGCACACCAGGGTTGAAACAATACACAGATTTGAACCGAACTATCACAATACAGGCACGTACGGGTTGTTCAGGAGGTGAACCGCAATACGTGATTATGTAAGTAGGGATAATATGGTGTACACGTTAATATGCTGAATGTACAGGCTTGTTTTGATTGCGGTGCAGAACTTGTATTTCACAAGTATTTTTATTTATTGAAAAAATGAGTTGTTTGCAAGAGTATTTTTCTAGGGCTGCACGATTATGGCCAAAATGATTATCACGATTATTTTGATCAATATTGAGATCACTATATTTTACCACGATTATTCATTGATTTAACTGACAATAATATTTTTATTGGACTGTCACGTCAATGTAATGTAATGTAACTTTATTTAAACAGGGACAATGTACAAAATAAATATTAACCTTGTTTAGAGCAAGGAGAGATGCATTGTACCAGGTTTTAGCAAACTAGCAGACTGCTAGTCCCTGGGCAGGTAAGAAGAATAAATACTACTAAACTAAACAAGACACAATAATATCTAAACATGGGATTAAACATTAAAAGGATCACAAGATACAATGATATAAATACATAGGATAAAAAAAGTTTACGAAAAGCACTACATTACATATTTTATAAAAAATATACCCCTATCCTACTAGCACAGTAGCACTACAACATTCTATAAGTGTGTACAGGTCTGTTGCGTGAGCAGCCAAACCTTTGTCAGACGGGAGAAAGCTTGGAAATCATTATTAGTTATTAGATCTGTTGGGAGACTGTTCCATTGTTTTATCCCTACAAAAGAGAAGGACAACTTTCTAAATGTGGTTTTGCATTGTGGGATTCTGCATTCTCCCCTAATTGTTGACCTGGTTGCTCGTGCTGAGAATTCTGAGCAGTGATTTTCAAAATTAAGCGAACATCATCTTACACAATGCGATTTTCAAAATTAAGGATATTGTGTTTATCCAGGATTCTGTAGGTTTCATATAATGTCAAATGTAAAGACAACATCCACATACATTTGAATCTAAAACCAAAATCTCACCTACTATCTGTAGCATTTTGTGTGAGCCCTTGCTTTAATTCTTTTTCATACAGTACATGCCACTCATTCCCATGCTGGTGTCTGTGCCCTTACATGTGTTCATGAGCAGACCTCATGGCCTTCACAGCACAGTCGATGTACTTGAGGTGTTTCTCGTACCACTTCTTTCTTCTCAGCGCCTGCAGAGCCACTGTGAGGAGAGGAGACACAGTGTATGAGCAGCAATGCTCTCAACTCAATTCAACTCACAACATAATCATCATCAGAAGGATTTTCAAACTGACCAGCAGTGTCACAGTGGTACCTCTATCTGTTACTGTATTAGGGCTGTCAAATTAACGCGTTAATTTCGATTAATTAATCACAGAAAAATTAACGCGATTAAAAAAATTAACGCAGATTAATCGCACTTCTATAATGCCTTTTGACCCGGTGCAAAAGTGGTGCGCAGCTGCACTGAGCTGAACCTGTAGCTTGCATACACGGCCCGCAACGGTGAAAGGGAGAAAAATAAAGAGAGAAGCTGGGGGAAAGGGCGGGGCCGAGGGCTCTATGGATGGTTTATGGGATGCTTCGGGCAAATAAGCATGAAGGTAGGAAGACATCTTACTTTATTCTCTGCAGTGTCTGTGCATTATTGATTTAGTGGGTGCAACAATGTAGGTTCAAAAGTATCTCTAAATCTTCCTCCGGTGTGTACAATTTTGTTTGCTAGCTGTCTCGTCTCCCGCGTAAACGGACACCCGCCCCGTGTGTGTGTGTCAATATTTTTGCCTATGAGTACGACGATGGGGAATGAATCGGCATCTGTGGCAGTGCAGCGCTGCCTGTGGAGACAGAAGTTACGAGAGACGGAGAGCGAGAGAGAGAGAGAGAAACTGTAGTAGGCTAACAGCTGTTTATAAACAGGTATAAAAGTGTCATAAAAGTATGCGATTAATTTAGATTAATTAATCACAGAGCCTGTAATTAATTAGATACATTTTTTTAATCGCTTGACAGCCCTATACTGTATACATTTGTTTTCTATGCAGAACGTGTGGAAATACAGGAGGTGTGCAGGTTTGACATTAGCATGGTGAGACCAGCCATATCACGTGAGCTTTACATTCAACGACTACAAGAACCAACAAGGGGCTGCTTCCACTAACAGACGGTAAATGGGGGGGGGGCCCGGTCTGACTGGAGGCTAGAATGACGACTACATTAACCAATCAGGGCTGGCTTTACACCTAAAAAGGAGTCAGACCAATGGTACGGTAATGTTTTCACTGTTGTGTTACACAGTATAACTATACAGTAGTCCAAGCATTGTGCGGACTCAGGAAAAGGCTTGTGAATGGGATCATGCAGTTGTTAATAAAATGGGTTGGGTGATATGGTAATTAATATGGACTGTAAGAAGTAATATTTATGGATCAATGTGTCAAACATGTTGCCATACAACAAACACTTTGGTATCCCTCCCTTATACTGTTATCCCTCTGTGTAATAAAACATTAACAAATTAACAAAACTGATTTTTTGCTGTTTTGTTTTTTAAATTCAAGTGATGATGAAGTACAATTGATGATGAGAGATCCAATGTTTAGAAGTTCAATATATTCATCTATAAAAACATTGTTCCATTCCTAATCAACCAACCCTTAATTACTACCTAAATTAAGGAAATTAATGCCTACAAAACAACCATTGAAAGAACAACATCATCATGAAACTATATTCCATAATAAAACTGTAACAACAAAGAACAGTAAGTAGACTACAGCTTGCAAAGTTCTGGTTATTATGCATCCATATCCTGTGTGGCATGCCAGAATTATAAAAGCATACTGTTGCCAATGAAAATTTTTTGACTGGATGAGACAAAAGCCATTTTTCTCCCACTGTTTTCTACCCATTTTTAAAAAAACAAGTTATCATAATTAAAAGGCACTCAGTTATTATAGTCATTGTAGGTCAGCTGTCTTCACTTACGTTTTACAGTGAATATACTTCACACAATTATTACTATTACTATTAATATTATTAAACTTATTTATACAGACAATCATAAATCTGTTTCACAGCTGTTAAGTGACCAATATGCAACGTTACTTTTGTATTGCATTACATAGGCTATTATAGGTCAATGAACAGATTAGCTTGTTTAGCTGACACGCTAGCGTAAATAGCTAACACTGACATTATCTCGCCATGTTTTAATCTTTATCTAAGAACTGTACAAGGCAGCACCAACGTAACCAAAGTACCTCACCTCTTCGGTTTTTCCTGCTGTTTTTCTTGACAAACAGAAGCTCCTGCTCGATCTTTGTCTTGAGAAATTCTTTCTTCTTTATGAGCAGCTCCTCTCGCTCTGGAAGTTTCTCCACGTCCTCTTGTTGGCGGTGCTTCTTTCTCACCTTTTCTTTGCTGAATATCTTCACCAACAGAGAAGACATGTCGGTTACTTTGCTTCTCAAACGGGCTCAAAGTCAAAATGGCACCTTGCTTTGGCCCACGGTTCAGCTCGGTCCGGTTCCCGAATCGGCAGTGAAAGATAATGCGGCTAGCTACCGTAGTTCGTAGCTACTCCCAGAACACCGCCGCTTGTTACCACCGGAGACCACTCTCAAAGTAAAAGAACGCACGAGCTCTTTCTGTGCGCTATTACTTTCCGACCGGAATTTGGAATATAATAAAAAATACATCCTGTTTTTTCCTGTTTTTTCCCGCTTCTGTTCGAGGAAAGCTGCAGGTGGCACTGGCAGTGACAACCATAATAGTCTACGTCTCTTTTATAATAGGTACATGTGTATTGGTGGCAGCATGGCTGGCAGTGTTAACTTGGCCTACTTAAATATTTATTAAAATGAGCCAATACAGCAACAGTTTTATATTAAGCCTACAATTATTAACGAGATAGAATGTATGTAAATACGTTTAGCCAATAACAAAAGAATATGGCTAATAATGGGAAAATACTAGGCCTACTGAGCTAGACCAGATACGAGTTACATTAAAAAAATAGTTATTTACATTACAATTATTTCAGTAATGTTAGAATAAATATGCAAATTTGGCAATATCTTACTAATTATGTGTATATTTGCATATTTTTTTTAAAACCCAAAACTGGGTGTTGGAAATAACCAGAGCTAAAACCAATATTTAATTTTTGCAACCTACGTGTCCAAAGAGTTTACAGAAAAGAATATGGATACAGCCTTTTTCTCCTTTCTTTTTACTTTAAAGGCTATATCAAAAAAAGTGTTGCCTTTTCGGCATGTTTTAAGGAGAATCATAAACAGATCCTTCAGAAATAACCTTCAGAATAGTGCTAGGGACGATTATGGAAAGTTTAGTGGATATAAGTGCTTCAGAAGTTGATTTATGATACATGTTCTCTTCAAAAATTGCTGCAGCCACTTCCTTAGTTTGAATTGACTTGTAGTTTCTTCGAGATAAGTACAGATCATGGACATATAATGAAAGGAACAGATACAGAAAGTGACAGCTCTACTTTTGCTTCGGGGCGCCTGACCAATCGTAGCGTTAGGAGCGCATGGCCAATCGCGAGAGGGAGAGGAATCCGTCACGTGACTGCTCTTGGACCAGGAAGTGTGTGGTGCCAGAAGCCTGAAGCACGGCTAAATCAAAACAAATCCAAACAAGCCTTTGGGCGAGCTGAAACTCTTTTTTGCTGTGATTGCCTGGGATTACATTGGTCTTGACATGGACGGTATGTCGTGTGTTAACTGCTGAAGGGTCCATCTTGACAGGCGTCACCTGTTTGTAGCTATGACAGATAGCTAACATTAGCTTGTTAGCTTGGGTTGACGGCTAGCTTAGTTAGTTCCATAGATATAAAAACAGTTAGTTCGCTGTCAGACCTGTTAAAATGTTCAGTGTATTGGTTTATCCAATGTAACTAATAGGATACTGGCAGGCTGACTACGATTTCATCTTTTATGATTTAATAGCGTCTTGCTGTCTGCCTTTCAATATTTTCTTTTTGTGGGGGAGATGACTATTACATCAGGAATGTCACACAAACCAAGAGTGACAAACGTTGACCAATGTAGACGCGTTAGGTTTGCACAAAACATGAAGACTTATAACTTAAAGATAATAGTAGACAATAGCTTTAAGCATTTAAGTGAAAATATATGTGTTGTTTGTTAGTAAAAATTGACAGGCCCTGTTATGTTTTAAGAGATATTTAATCAAACAATATGATTGTATGTTTGCACTGCAGTGAATATTGTTTTAGCGTTTCCCATTACTGTTTTTTCCCCTACTGCTGTAAATTATCATAATGTATGGAATTGGTCAGTGATAAGGAGTTGCGCTTAGAGATCTCTTTACTTTTCCACTCAGTAAAATGTGCGTAGTACCTTCATTCAAAGAAAAGACAGACTCTCAAACTCTAGAATTACACCGCTCGTCATCTCAGACAATGAAAAGCCAATGTTTCAGTTAATGATACCAACAGACACTGTAGGAATGCATACTATTATAATGACTGAATGTGTTGCTATGTAACAGGCAAACCTTTCTGACTGTCTACATTATTTACACTTTGTTTCTCACTGTCCCTCTGCAGAAACACTCTTCCAGCTAAAGGTATGTATCAGTGAAAATGTTTCCAATCTGCTTGATAAAACTTATAAAAGTGGATTATTTATTTGTCATTGCCCATGCACCTTTCTCTTTGCTTCATAGTTCACTTCTAAGCAGCTTGAGAGACTGGCCAAGAAAGCAGAGAAGGAGTCTGAAAAGGAGCAGGCCAAGGTTAAGAAGGTGAGCAAATGGGCCCAGGCTACAGGCCAAGCATTTGTGGTGGCTGGATGCTTAAACTGCATTCTATAAACTGTCCAACAATGCTATCTATCTCTATCTCTATCTCTATCTCTATCTCTATCTCTATCTCTATCTCTATCTCTATCTATCTCTCTCTCTCTCTCTCTCTCTCTCTCTCTCTCTCTCTCTCTCTCTCTCTCTCTCTCTCTCTCTCTCTTTCCCTTTAACATGTTCTAGCATCTTAATCTCTACGGTGGCGTCTTTATTAAATGAGATGTACCAGACAATAATCTTAAAAATGTCAGGCTTTGTGTGCTGAACAGTGAAATACTTAGCAGTAGGGATTGGGTTACTAAGGTTAAAGTGGTCTATCTCCTTTGCCATATTCTGTTTGGTATTGTGCCAGTACAGGTGCATCCCAAAACAATTGAATATCATGGGAAAGTTCATTCAGATAGTGAAACGTTCATATATAGATTTTTTTATTGTTTATTCTAGATTCATTTCACTTCATGTATAATGAATCTCAAATATAATGTCAACTTATGGTATTCTAGAAATGATGAGGTTTGATATAATTACATTGAATAATTTAAGTGATATGTGTAGAAACGTGCGTACTAATCATAGGTCAGAAGAACTACAGTTGTTCTGATTTATTAAAGGCAGAAGTGGTCCAATGAAGAGCCGTTTTGATGAGAGGCGATTATTTGCGGACCCAGGGGGGAACTGGAGCTCCACTTTGGAACAGAAATACGTCACGGTCCTTCTTCTTCTTCTTCTTTTTTGGTGTTTTATGGCTGTTGGCATCCTTAGTAGTTGCATTACCGCCACTTAATTATAACAAACTTCATTTTTATAACCTATCCCGGTCCCCTTACCCTAGCCACCCTGCTGTGATGCCTGAACCTAATCGTTGTATGTTGTTACTTCCTTATTCAAGTGACGGTGACGTATTTCCGGTTCAACAGTGTAGCTGCGCTTCCCCATGGGTCTGCAAATAGATACTCTTGGTTTTGGTTCCAAGAGCCAAGCTAAATGAGTTCCCATCTCCACTGCCCTTTGTCAGTATAAGGGCTTAATGATTGGAACGTTTCTCTGGTACAGCAGGGGGCAGTACAACTCTACCTTTGAGCAAGGAGTGCCTTGGTTGTCTTCTAAAGTTGATTCCAATATATCATGATGGTTAATAGTTGAATAGTTAGTTTAGAAGTAGATATTTCTTTTGTTGATACTTCTTTGTTTATAAATCAGTGATTCTTGAGAAGTGGGACAAAACAGGGTGCAATGTTGAAAAATACAAACCCTATGTTTAGGCAAATTATATTACATGTATGTATCCAACATATACTAAGCTACTGAGCTAAGCTTTGACACAACCTCCCAGCTTTTGTCCTTTTGATCAAAATGGGCGTTTTACCTTGCTTCACCTTTTTAACATGGGCATTTTAGCTTGCCATTCCTTATTTTGTGTCAACACCGTCAGACACCAAAAACACAAATACATTTTCCCTCAATTTATGCTAGACCCATGAGATGTATAGTGATCACAAATATTCACCAAGACTGACTGAGGCCACAAAAAATATTTTCAAGATGTATATGAATATACATTTTTTATATCGAAGTATAATAACTTGAAAACCACCCAAATATGATGCCTTCACATTTAATGTCAACTCCGTCATTGGCCTGTCACCACCGTCAGATAGGAAATCTGATGGAGTTGACATCTGACGGTGTTGACATATTTAAACTTAAACAGAACAAATGGAGTTTTTCAAGTAGCCATTTAGTTTTTCTTTTGATGATAGGTGCTAGTATGAACTACTTCAAATAACTTCTGCAGAAATTGTAAGTCGGAGTTGACATATCATGGTTGTGACGCAGGACTTTCAAGATTTGGAATGTAAAATATTGTAAAACTACAACACTTATCAGAGCATGTCTGACTCTAATGTACTTTGCAGAGGTAGAATTTGACAAGTCCTTCATAGTGACAGCTGCCTCTTATTTTGGCTGATTTTCTTACATTCTGCTTCTCTATCATATTTAGTCTAAAGTGTGTGATTTGCAAAATACCTATCATAGCCTACATCACATATCATAAAGGTGACCAGACGTCCCCATTGTTGGTTGCCTGTCCCTGGCTAAACAGAAACAACTACCTGTTCCCGTTTTGTTGACACCTCATTAGGTTTTTCAATCAGATTGCTAGTCAAACTGGAAATGTCTCCGTTTTCCCCCTTTTCGTGGGATGTTCCTAGATTTGATCTCGGACGTCAGGTTACTTATATCATATCAGAATCTTCTATGACTGCTAAGTCCACTATGAATATTAAAACACGAGGATAATTGTGCTCCAGACATTCTATTCTTAATCCCTAATAACATCTACAATTTTAAATATGTTTACTTTTAAACATAACAACAGTCAATATTGGAAGACAGCCTTTTGTCCCGCTTCTCAATAATCACTGGAAGGCATGTTTAGTTGGTACATTACATAATATAATACAGGTGTATTCTCTCAAGGAACATGTTAAACCAGCTAAACCAGTCCTTTGCTCTCTCACTGGCTAGAGCTATTTCCCTGTTGAGTCATGATAGCCTTCTCCTCTCACTCACAGCTCACCTACATTTCAAATGATTATTACAGTTGCTTTATGTGAGCGACACACTCCAGTTTGATCAAATTAAAAACATGTTGAAAAGAAAGCTTTACGTAACAATATGGCTATGAGCCATGAATTAAAACAAGAGCTAGCTATCTATTTTAGTGTACAATGCAGATAATAAACTTTGAACAATGTTATTTCAGTGTGTCAGTATTAACAGGTAGGTGGTTCACTCACTCATGGAAGGTTATACTAAATGAGATATAGTAAAGGTGCATTTTTTTGTTTGTGTTACCAGTGTCTTCTTTGTCTCATCACCAGGCTTTGGCTCAGAAAAATGTGGAAGTTGCCCGGGTGTACGCAGAGAACGCCATCCGGAAAAAGAATGAAGGTCTTAATTGGCTGCGAATGGCGTCTCGAATCGATGCTGTGGCCTCTAAAGTCCAGACAGCTGTCACCATGAAAGGAGTAAGATACCGTGTTCAGTCAGTTCACTAATACAAATGCAGCCTTAGCTTATATACACTTTCTTTATACGTTTAAAGGTGTAGTGTGCAGTTTCAGAGTGGGGGGGAGTGATTTACTAACATAGGCAGAAACTGTATTTAGTTAACAAAACATATTTTCCCTGCGTGTAATTCTTATTATTGAATAATTCTATCATCCTTATTCAGAACTAAATCATTTGGAGACTAGAATATGTTCGTAAACAAAACTGTGGGCCCTGCTGCTGTAAAAAACAACAACATTAAAAACAGTATCATTTAAGGTAGATTTCTAACTTCAAACAGTGTTCCAGGAATAAAATTAATTCCTGTGAGGAAAGTTTGTCTATTCAGTTATGAGAACAGGTTAGAAAATGTTCACTTCTCTGACACATCCAAAGTTACATAGTGCACCTTTTAAGATGTAGGATTTATAGGCAATAACTTTCATATGATGAACACATCACATTGTCCCCTCTATTTAAAAAAAATAAAAAAAGCTAGCAGGGGAGAAGAGGAATTTTTATGTCTTTCAGAATTTAGACAAATGCATTATGAAGCCTCTCCCCCCCCCCCCCCACTAGGTGGCCAAAAACATGAGCCAGGTGACCAAGGCCCTGGACAAAGCTCTGAACTCCATGGATCTCCAGAAGGTCTCTGCAGTCATGGACAAGTTTGAAACACAAGTCCAGAACCTGGATGTCCACACCTCGGTGAGTGGCTGCAGACTAGTTGCTATTCTTTATTGTCGCATAAGTGTTTATTGTGCCTTATTACAGGACGTTGCTGATTAATGCAGTGTTCTGATTGGTCAATCAATGGCATGGTCCGTCATTACTCGATAATAGATAAAGGATAATCGATAATTCACTGTTGCTATGGACCTTTTGATTGTATGTCGAGAGCACAGATTTGTGAAGTAATGATTAATGTATGGAAAGACTCCAGTCAAGACGAACTTGTCGGCCTTAATTTCTCGAGGGTGACCCGTTCGCTCAACATTATCACTCACTTAGGCCACCTGGGATTATGATCTGATTTTGGTTAGAAGTGGCCAGCTCTCAGTCCGTGTGTTCACACTCTTTGTGACCGTGTGACCCTTCCAAGATGGCGCCCGCATTTCTCGCGCTCAACGCCCAATGCGGCGTCTACCCTTTATAATGTCTATGGGTGTTTCCACCATAGACATTATAAAGGGTAGACGCCCCATTGGCCGTTGAGCACGAGAAATGCGGGCGCCATCTTGGATCGGTCACACGTTCCACTCAGTGTAGTCTGTTTGGCAGGTGCAATGAACTGTCAGCGCATGTAATTAATCATATCTCATTAAATACCAAACTGATTTTCATGCGGTTTTCTTTGCTGCAAAGATCATACATGTAGCTATGATACAGGGCACACGTTTCGACGTGTTTTAATATTCATAGTGGACTTAGCAGTCATAGAAGATTCTGATATGATATAAGTAACCTGACGTCCGAGATCAAATCTAGGAACATCCCACGAAAAGGGGGAAAACGGAGACATTTCCAGTTTGACTAGCAATCTGATTGAAAAACCTAATGAGGTGTCAACAAAACGGGAACAGGTAGTTGTTTCTGTTTAGCCAGGGACAGGCAACCAACAATGGGGACGTCTGGTCACCTTTATGATAGCCTATGTGATGTAGGCTATGATCGGTATTTTGCAAATCACACACTTTAGACTAAATATGATAGAGAAGCAGAAACAGATAGGGGCAGTAAAGTCAGCTATTTTAATAAGTTAACAATATATGATTAGGCTATATATAAATATATTTATTCATTTACAGTGACGAGCATACGCAATAAAGACAATCACAGGGATAACAAACAGAGAACATAAATAAAATAGGATAAAATATATTAATTTAAATAAAGTAGGCCTATACAAAATACAAAAAAAAGAGCAAGAATAAAATACTAAATGAACAATGAATTCAGCTAAAACAGTTACAGTCAGATGTGTAAAATTCAGAAATCATAGATTCAAATAAAACATAGGAAGAGCAGTCATTTTTAAGTTGCTCTGCAGAGCATTCCATGAATTAGGGGCACTACAGGAAAAGGCAGTTATTCCTAAACTGGAGTTGGTTGTCCAATGTTCTATACTAGGGGGGGAATACCAAGTTCAGTCTAGTCTCGAGTTGGTTCCTCAGACACAGACAGGAAATCAATGCGTGCCTTGCAGCGCGCTACATTTAAAAACACATTCAATACAAAACCACAGCAATCAAAAGAAAATCAAACAACAACAGCAAACAATAATACTAAAAATGCATAAAATAAACCATCCTTACAATCGAATTTTTTAAATTTAAATTAATATATTTTATCCTATTTTATTTATGTTCTCTGTTTATGTTATCCCTGTGATTGTCTTTATTGCGTATGCTCGTCACTGTAAATTAATAAATATATTTATATATAGCCTAATCATATATTGTTAACTTAAAATAGCTGACTTTACTGCCCCTATCTGTTTCTGCTTCTCTATCATATTTAGTCTAAAGTGTGTGATTTGCAAAATACCTATCATAGCCTACATCACATATCATAAAGGTGACCAGACGTCCCCATTGTTGGTTGCCTGTCCCTGGCTAAACAGAAACAACTACCTGTTCCCGTTTTGTTGACACCTCATTAGGTTTTTCAATCAGATTGCTAGTCAAACTGGAAATGTCTCCGTTTTCCCCCTTTTCGTGGGATGTTCCTAGATTTGATCTCGGACGTCAGGTTACTTATATCATATCAGAATCTTCTATGACTGCTAAGTCCACTATGAATATTAAAACACGTCGAAACGTGTGCCCTGTATCATAGCTACATGTATGATCTTTGCAGCAAAGAAAACCGCGTGAAAATCAGTTTGGTATTTAATGAGATATGATTAATTACATGCGCTGACAGTTCATTGCACCTGCCAAACAGACTGCACTGAGTGGAACGTGTGACCGATCCAAGATGGCGCCCGCATTTCTCGTCAGCGCCAATAGGCAGTAGCGGCCAACGCGGCGTCTATCCTTTATAATGTCTATGGTTTCCACTACCAAATGAATGCGGACACAAGCAACGTAAACCACCTCCGAATGTGGTTTTTGTGATCCGATCTCAATGCGTCTTGAGTGTTTTCACCTGTAGTTAGAGCTGTATTCACGTGATCCGATCACAAAAATCAGATGTTAAAGACAAGTGGAAACGGAGTCCAGTGGCGAACTTAGCCATTTTGGGGCTCCAGGCGAACAGTCATTTGGGGGCCCTTGCATCTTACTTACTTACTGCGCTTTATGCCTAGTCGCATGGAGGGCAGCAACAAAGGATTTCCACTCCTGTCTGTTTTGGGCGAGCTTTTGGATAGAACTCCAGGTCTGCTTCATGGCTTTCAGTTCTTTCTCCACTGTTCGACGCCAGGTCTCTCTTTCGAGTGTGTCCAGTAGGCCCTTGCATCTAATGTACCTTATATCGCGCATACTGAGATACTCCATACAAGGGATGAACAAAAGTCATTAGATTTTTTTCATTTTGGATCGGACTACTCAGGTACGTGTCAGAGGCTTTCTTAGCTTGGATTGGTCTAAGAGGATCCCACATCACAGGGTCAAACTGAGCCATTAACTGAACCTGACCCAAGACATGTCCATTGCCTAGTTCATTAAGTGTGT
Organism: Ammodytes dubius; assembly: GCA_026122265.1. NCBI lineage: Eukaryota > Metazoa > Chordata > Actinopteri > Uranoscopiformes > Ammodytidae > Ammodytes > Ammodytes dubius. The sequence continues at coordinate 32,864,901 of CM047513.1, read as the reverse complement.
CAGAGGGGCCACGCAGAGGAAGCTTCCTCTCTGACAGGAAGTTGATGATTGCCACTAACCTGGATAAAATTCTAGAGACCAATATGACTTTGCTTTCAATTAAATGTGTTGTTTTATTTTAAAAATACACAGTGAATTACAAAATAGCCTGTGTCCACAGAGGCTATTTGAAATAAAATCTTCAAATATTTAAAAAATAATTAGGTTATAACCCTGCCTTCTTTAGCATGGATAGTAGTGACTAAGTGTGCAGGGGAGAGAGAAAGATAGACAGATAGAGGGAAGAAGAGATAGCTTTATTTTGCTTTTTTACTTAAATTGATCATGATGGGTTTAGACTGACTCCTGCTGTCGCAAGCCGATCAGCTGTTGTTCAAAACAGCTGTTTAGACACGGAGCTGAAAACGAAATTGAAACTTAACTATCGCCTGGCTGGGCTGACGCTGACTTAAAGTGGAGCAGCCAAATATATCCTAAACTAATAGGCCTAAATATTGTTACTAAAATACAGGCAATGTGTTGTGTGATTTTCGTCAGTAGCCTACAGTAGACCTAGAGGCTGGCTCCGATCGCCACTAACTGTTCTGTAATACACGATCGCCGATCACGTGAATACACAGCCAGCTTTTTAATTTTTTTTAGCATATGCATCCAATCCGCGGTTCACGTGGGTCCCGAACCGTGAGGGTTGGTCCGTATGGACCACGGATCCACCGTGATCCGTTGCACCACTAATTATCTCCATCAGTTTGTTGACACACATTAACGTCATTAGCATAGCTGCTGGCTGAGCCAGAGCCACCTGTTGGATTGACAGGAGGAGCTGGAACGTTACCGTTTAACGATGTAGTAGACCATGGACATGTAGACAGCTGTTCTTCCGCCTAAGGTCCCGCTGCCACCGCGCCGGGTGTTGTAAAAAAGCTTGATAACTTTGGCAGCTTTGATATCAAGTCCTGCCTTTGGTCCTTCTTCTTTTTGTTTTGTGACCCGCTCTCGTAAGTTCGCTTCATTTTGGTATAGGTAGGTTAGGTTTATCTCGTCTCTCTCTTCTCCCGCTATTTACTTTTTTGGATTTACGCGTGAACGTGCAGCGTCATGAGCGTAATGTGTAATGGAATAGTCCATGTAGTGCAGACTGAAGGGGGGTGCACGGTTGGCAGAAAGGCCGTCAAAACGTGAGTAATTAGACATTCCGATGATACTATTGTGAAGAGATTTTTTATAAAAAACAATAAATATGGGGCAAAATATAAAGAGGGCATTTTGGGGGCCCCAAAGGGGTTTATGGGGCCCCGGGGCTCCAGGCAATTGCCTGGTTTGCCTCAATGGACGGCCCGCCTCTGACGGAGTCTTAGTAATAAACATGATACAATCATACACTGGCGGGCCAAAAAGAAAAGTTGACACTTGGATGTTTCTAAGTAAATAGAACTCCTGTCTATGTTTAAAAGTGAAAGTACAAGCATTCCCACACGCACAATACTAAGAGAACTTCATGGATTGGGACTTCTGCTGTTTAGCCTAAAGAAAACCATTTATCAGTGGCCCTTATCTTAAGAAATAATTTGCTTGGGAATATAAAGATTGGACTCTGGAGCAATGGTAAAAGGTTGTGTGGTCTGATGAGACCAGATTGACCCTGTTCCAGAGTGATGGGTGCATCAGGGTAAGAAGAGAGGTGGATGAAGTGATGCTCCCATCATGCCTAGTGCCTACTGTACAAGCCTGTGTGACAGTGTACAGTAGGACCTGGAGTTGCTTCAGTTGGTTCAGCAACATTATGTGCCAAAAAAAAGCTTATCAAAACGATGCAACAGCGAAAGCGTGCCGTAATAAAAGCTAACGGTGGTCCAACAAAATATTAGAGTGTGTGAACTTTTTTTGGCCGGGCAGTGTAGCTAGTCTATAGTTGCACTAGTAAGAACTTGACAACTCATGTCTGAATTCAAAAAGTCAAACCCACTTGTGCAGTGTCTGGCCTGCGTTGTCTTTTTGTCCTAACCCCCCCTGTGTGCTCCATGCCCACCAGGTGATGGATGACTCCATGAGCTCTGCCACCACGCTGACCACCCCCCAGGACCAGGTGGATGAGCTCATCCACCAGATAGCAGAGGAGAACGGCCTGGAGGTCATGGACCAGCTCAGCCAGCTGCCGGCGGGGGCCTCCTCAGTGGGCGCAGCAGAGAGCTCACGGGTGCAGGACAAAGAAGACCAGCTGTCTCGACGGTAAGGACAAGTGCTTTACCTGTGTCTCCTAAGTTGGTGATGGGACCAAAATAAGCCGTTTGTAATCACCTCAGCAAGAGTGAAGAGCCCTGTGTTTGGAGAAAAGTGTTAGTTTATTTTGTGGTGTTTTTCCCACTTCATTGAATTCATCGCTGCTATAAATAGTGCTTTTCCACCACACATGTAGCTCTGCTCGACTGGACTCGACTTAGCTCATCTTGGTTTTGGTAGCAGCACGGGTGGTTTTCCACTGCAAATAGTACCTCCTGAATGTGGGCGGGGTCGTCATACAAAGGGGCTGAAAGCCGACTCCGGAGCCAAGTAGCAAAGCAGAAATTATAACAGTTGTTGTACTATTAACTGAACCAACCGCCAAAAATACGGATGTAAAATGTTTAAGAAATGCCCCCCTTGTATCTGTTTGCTAAAAGAAGTAGAAGAATATTGCTACGGGCCATTAAAAGGGAGTGTTAGTGTCCCGATGTGTGACTCTGCCACACAGTCAGCTGTAGGGATGCGTCACGTACATCCCTATGCACGTAAAGACGGGCATCATAAAGTTGAAGGCCGTGTCTCAGCCTAAATAATTTATTGAGTTAATCGGTGCAGTCCGAGGCTTGTAATGTAATCGCTCACTATCGTTTATTTCCCAGCTGGCTACTATAGGCTAGCTGCTAGCTGCCCTACATGTCTCCTCTCGTGTTGTGTACAGTATGTTTAAAGTAATATCCCCAACAACCAACACAACTGGGTGAACTTAGCGAATATACAGACATTTCATCACGTTTTTTCGGATCTGTGATGCAAATCAAATGAAAGAGAGCCAGAGAAGGCTGCACACGACGAGACAAAATACACTCGAAAAGTCCCGGAGAGTTTGGGAGAATTTTGTATAGGGGCCCAGAATTTGGTGCTACGCCCCTGCGTGCGTGCGTGTGTGCGTGTGTGTGTGTGTGTGTGTGTGCGTACGTGCGTGTGTGTGTGTTTAAGGCGATTCCTTAAAGCGGACAAAGAATCTTCCCACTCTCAACCTAGCAACACTGTTTTTTCCAATCTCTGGAAGCAGGATAACAAGTAGCACATGGTCAGGCAAATTCTTTGAATAGAGCATGAAATCAGGAAATGAGAACATTGCACAGAGGGCTGCTCCCCCCCCCCCCACACACACACACACTGACACACTGTCATCTCAAATGAGGAAGCTCAAAGATGGTAAGAAGAGATTCCTTTGTGTTGCGATATGGGTTTATCAGAATAGTCATGGTTTGACCAAAAATAATGACAGTACATCACGGCGTAACAGGTTCTTGTGTTTCTTCCTCTCGGTTGGTAGAAATAAGATACAAAGATTACGATGGACTAAGAGTATCTGCAGATTGACAATAATTCTGGATAAAGAGTGGTGGTAGCTGAATTAAGTCTTGATAATGAATCTCTTAACTCTAATAATAAAACAATTGATTCGTTTTAGATTTCTTTTATTATTTTGAACATATTTAGGTTATTCAAATATCCGATGCTTCCAGCTTCTCAAATATTACGGGTCTCTTCTTTTGATTGTGGTATCTTCACAATTTTCTTTCATCTTTATAAATGAAAGAAATAATTCAAATAAAATAAGAAGATCTTCAGTTTGATGGTTTTAGCGAGTCATCTTCAGCTCCATGTTTGACTCCGTCCCTAAAAGAAATAATTGTACTGTTGTTGTTGCTTCCAGGTTTTTCCAGTGTTGTGTCTTCTGCTGTTGCTATTGTGGTGCTCTGTCTGTCTATCTAATCTCATGTTATTTCTGGGACGCATAATTGGGACTCATTGGTCACACAGGGACCAGCAGCTTTCACATGCCAAGCTGTCAAGTCTGCTCATTAGTAGGTGTTGAAATACAGAGGTGTTGCTGTCAGCTCATCATTGACAGGGCTTTGCAGCAGGAACACACACAATGCTGGGTTGACAGAGGTTGTGTGGAAGCAGGCGGAGAGCTCACACACTGTAGATTTCTGAGTCCTTTTTGAGCCCAATGTGTGGAAACATTGTATGATCATAGCATCTTTGACACCATTCAATTTGTTTGTGTTAATGAGACAATCCAGCATGAATGGCGCTCTGCCACAGTACATCTTCTTTACTGACTACCACAGTCAAATGAAGACTGAAGAAATGATAAGAAGCTGTACAAATAGAGGGTTAGAATTGCTTCTTAAAGGTGGAGTGAGAGATTCTGGAGAACGCCTGTTGCCAAAATCAATTTATCTAAATGAAAAAATGTTGTATAATTACACAGCCTAGGCTCTGTAAACAGGCATGTTGCTAGCTACTGTGGGACCCTTTTTTTTCACATAGTATACTATGTACCACCACTGGACAATTTTGTGCCAGGAGACACCCTGCGATACGCTTTATTTACATACCAGTTTACAGACCCTAGGCTGTTTTTTCCCCAGCGCCCACAAACATTATGGACTGGTTGCGTATTGTGAGGAGATAGCCACTGATTTTGACAAAGCATAATCCAGTACCATCTTTTTACCTGGGAAACAATAGTTAAACTAAAATAATCTTAACTCAAATGTCCACTCACCAGCTTGTTGTTAGGATTTGATATCTGATCATTTCATGGTATTGCAACATATTTATATTTTCTCACACTGTTACCTTCATATAACAGCTATGCATGCTGCCAACCAACTGCACATTCAGATCTTGATGTATTTGTCATTATTTAGACAGCAGAGATTGTTTCACTTTCCTTTGATTTATAATGGTGAATTGAGCGAGTGTTCCCCTCCCCCAAGGCCCAGGGACAGTTGGGGAAAATATAATTGAGTGCACTGCTCCTTTAAGTCTGGTATCTGGTTTCACAAAAGCTTCAGACAATGACCTTTTTTTTCCTTTTCTCCACACCTTCCAGGTTGGCTGCTCTGAGGAACTGAGTGCTGTAAAGGTGACGGGGGCTTACAACTGTGTGGAAGCAGGCCAGGCTGGATGACGGCCATCGGAGCTCTCTGTGTGTGTTACTATTGAACTGTTCCTACGGGGAGAACTTAATGAGTCTATTGATTACCAACCCCCTCTTCTATTAATACACACACACACACTCAATACACTTACGCACGCACGCACGAAACACACACACACCACACACACACACTACACACACACACCACCTGAGAAGGCATGAGTCTGTCTATCTGCTTCACCCATTGATCGACCCATCTATTCCCGTTTCTCTCTCTCCGTCTAATTCCCCCATTGCATCTCATTTTACCGTTATCTCAATCTCTCTCTTTTTCCTCTCTTTCTCCACTATCACCTCATCGTTGAGCTCCTGTGGCTAAACTTAAATGAAAGACTTTTAATAAGCGGTTATGGTGATTATAATGGGGGCCCCTGGCTCTCATAAGCGGCTGGGTGGTTTAAACATGTATGAAGTTTTTTGAGGGGGGGGTCAGAAATGGTTTAAATGGATGACTCTGTTGGGAGGAAGAAGACACATGCACATTGGTTCAAAGCCTATGGAAACCTAGTTTAAGAAAGTAAAAATTAATATATGACAATGTTAAAGTTGGAGGTCTCAATAAGTTTTTACAAAAATGATCAGACTTCATTAAATAAATGTTTTTTTCACTGTTTAGACCATTTGACAGGACTGTGTGGGCGTGGCCGTATCAAACGCTCTCATACAAACGGTCATTGTTTTTATAGAATGTTCGGGCAGAGAACTGCCATGATTGGGCTCCAATCCTTACTGTGTCAGAAGAACCAGAGCATTCGTCATCTAGACTGAATTTCTGTAAATGTTTTCATACATTAATATGGATTGATAAATATTCACTAACTCTTTTCAGATGCAATTATGGATTAGGATTTTGTGGACTTGGGTTTCCAGGGGCTTAAGTCAAAAGCCCGGCGACATGTTGGTAACACTAACCTCTCACTTCCCTCATCAGATTCATCCAAGTTCCACCACTCTCCCTGACATTGTTTGTTATGCTGTGTACAAAACAGGACAATCCTCAACCCTTTCTCTTTGTCTGTGTGTCAAAACATATTATCGTCTTCTATTATATTATTATTATCCAGACTTTTCGATTATTTTCTCATGCCTGTATTCAGACTACTTTTTGCTTTGAAGGCCTTATTTTGGGATGCAGGTGCCTGCGTAGGTGCTACCCCCCCCCCCCCCCCCCCACCAGTGCCTATAGGACGGAAAGTTTAGGAAACCGAAAAAAATCTCTGCAGAAACTTGGTGAAAACTGGGAATTTTTTCCAGTTTCTCCTCCTGCCGAAGCCTTGAGATGTTTTTTCTTCTTAACCAGCTTCGCTCCAGCTCTGTATGAGAGCTCTGGTGAGCGATGGCTGTCATAGGTTGTCATTCATTATCTCTTTAAGAGTGGAGTCAGCTATTCGGGACAATGTTTGTCGTCAAAAATCACTTATGTCGAAAATCAGTGTATATCTCCTAACCATCCGCTTACCTGCCCGTACTGTTTATACACTTGGGGAAAACATCCAGTGTTAATACACAGTCTAGGATCAGTAGAGTGTGCCACTGTAGCTAGCAAAAAGACCCGCTTTTCATTTTGACAACAAACGTTCTCCAGAAGTGCTGACACCACCTTTTAACTCTGTGGTGTGACTTTGTCTTGTTTATATATATATATATTTTTTTTTTCTTTTTCTTTTTCTTTTGGGGGGGGGGTCTTGAAGCTCTCACAGCAATACTGACAACCTCAGATATTTTATGGAAGCTTCTTTTCTGAAATTGCAGTGATCATGCCCACCTGAAAACAGTCAGTTGCTCCTCCTAAATTGTCTTGTTGTGAAGTACCTGGTTTTCAGGTAAATGGCAGGAAGATGGTTTTTTTGCATCAAGAGAGCAGTTGATATTTAAAGAAAGAAATAATTAAAGGACAATGGCAACAGTGGGGAATTTACAAAAGACTGGTTCATGTTTGGTCCATTGGTTTTGAGATCATAGCTGTGTATTTAGTTGCCGTCAGAGCAGCTTGACCCCTTTTGACTGTTGCTGAATGTTTTCCTCCATTCAAAACACACGGAGGGATTATTTATACTCCCAAATTCAGCAGACTTTGCAGCACTTTTTCTTTTGTATATCAGTCTTGTGAAAATAAAATCTCACTCTTGACGATTTTGATTTTAATGGGTGTTGTCCTTTTTTAAAAAAAAAAAGATTTTAGTAACAACTGTTTTCCTGGGGTGGGGTCCATGCAAAAGATAAAACAAGATATTACACTTTTACACATTTACTTTCCCATTGTCCATAAATCAAAGAAATAGGTATGTGATTTTTCGTACTGCTGTCACATTCACATTATTCTCCTTAACAAATGGTTTCATTACATTTGACAAATGGTTTTTAAGGTTCTTTTTCAGACTCCTCTCGCTTGTAAATCTGTGTTTAATGCTGTTCCAATCTGACATTGCCCTATGCATTAGTTTTCTTTATGGCATTAGTTTTAGATGAAGGCAGTGTGAAGCGTCACATAAAGGCACTTATAGTGTTATATGATGTGTGATTTTGAATTCAAAGGAAAGAGATAGGAGGCTGAAATCAACTACTTTAGATGAAGCCTTAACTATTTTCACCAACATCTTCCTTTCTGCAGTAGTCAGGCTACCAAACTTCCGCAGCCAGGGAAAGTAAAATACAAGTGAGCAAAGCGTTTGTCTGGGAGAAAGCTGGGCTCACGCTGCACTTATCTGAAGTCATCTTGCAGGGTTTCAGGATGGGTCCAAACAGTCACCTCTAACAGCCATTTGGGACACAGAATGACTAATGCACAACACATTCCAAATAAGACATTGTGACTGTTTTTGGGGTTATTGTGTTTTTTTCCGTCAAAGTCCAAATTATTTCTATAGCACATTAAAAAACGACATCAGTTGACCAAAGTGCTGTACAAGATACAATACAAAATAACATATAAGATACATGAAGAAAAAGTAAGGTCTCAACTTGTGTTAAAGGCCAATGCAACAAAAGTGAGTCTTCAGCAACGTATTAAACTGTTCAACTTTACAGGGATCCTGGTTCTATTCATTCACACCCAGTCATACTGGTGGTGGTAAACTACAATAGTAGCCACAGCTGCCCATTTGTAGACAATCTGAAGATAAGCTTTCATTAATTAGGCCTATACACACAGATAGCACACTGTGGATTTTAAAGGGTGACTGGGCGAAAGCTGTATTGGTAACTTTAGGGATGGTGATGTCAGCCTTTGGGACAGACTGAAATAACTCAACGACTACAAGATGGATTTTCATGAATATTTTATACTGACATCAATGACTTTGGTGAGCCTCTAGCCTTTTGTTCTATAGCGCCACTATAAAGTTAACATTTGTGGTTTTGAGTGAAATTGTCTCAACTGTTGGAATGAATTGGCATTTCATGGCTACACAAATTACAGCCCGTCAGGATAAATTGTTTCTAATTTTGGATATGCCTTGTTTTTGCAGTGTGCCAGCCATCTGGATTACAATTTCAATTATCTTATACTTTTTAATACTTGTCAATACTTTGACCACAATTCTGCCAAACGAATAGTCTCAACCATTAGTCTCAACCATTAGTCTCAGCTGTCATTTGTGTGTATTGCTTTAAGCTGGGGTATATGATTTCTGATTGGTCAAAGTTAACATGAGCTGACACTTTGACCAATCAGAGCGAGGCTCCGATTCTCTGTTCTTATTGGCTGTTGGGACTGTCCATTCACTTTGGCACGACATTGTTGATGGTGTTGGATTTCATACTCTATAAAAGTATTGGAGCATTGTTAAGGTGCATTTTCTCAATGTTCTGGTTTCAGTCTTGAAAGTTTAAAGGTGTAGTCAGCGATTCTGGAGAATACTTGGGTCAAAATCAGTTAATATCTCCTTACGACTGCTACCCGTATGTAGGCCTATACTGTGTATGTGCTGAAAAAAGCACACGCATTCACTCATGTTTGTGTGTCTTTGCATTGACTTCTAATGTACTCACATAACCTCTGAAAATGATACTCCACTCCAGTACTTCCAACCCCCTGTTTGTGCCATACTGTTTGTGCTATACAGGCCAAGCAGAGCAGAATATAACCTTGTGTGGAGACTGGTGCTTGTTTACCACTACAGGACAATGCTTCTGGATTAGTCATCATGGCTGCCGCTTATGATCTCATTTGCACTTACACAAGGGCAAGGCAGATCATAATAAGCACTGCTCTCAGTTGCTTCATGAATATTCACACAGTGGCAAGCGTGTTCACAAACAAACAAATACATGGCAAATATATAGAGGCCGCAGTGTTCTCTGGGTAAACAGTTGAAACGGCATGCAACCAACAGCTGTAATTTCTCACTGGAGCCATTGGTGGGGAAAGTGGCAAGAAGGGCAAGGGTATAATGTTACTGACGGGCTTTTTTACATTCCTTTTTATTGCAATAAGTCACGAGGTGAATTATCATACCATGTGTATACTAATTACACAGCACACAGCAACAGGGACTGGGGGTTGGAGCAGCACCAAATGCCATGGCAGCAACTGTGTGTGCAATGCCCGGGAGCTCCATAACAACTGGCTGTCGCTCCATGAAATGTCAAAAGAAGTAGGCCCAGAGAGAGAGCCTCAGCCCCAGCAGGTTGTCTTCTTGGCGTGCACCGAGTGTTTCCACGGTGGTGGACTCCCCCGCCTTTTTCTTTTTCTGGAAGCCTTGACTCAGCCATGGTGACAGAAGGAGGCCACACATAAAGCACAATGCATCGGTGAATGGAACAAGCCGTCCCAGGACTGATTTCTTAACAAAAGAGGGACGTGTCACTTAATATATTTAAAGGATAAGCCTGGGGTGGAGTTCATCTCACTGGGAAATACATGAGCCAGTGACCGCGGTGACCCTCCGTGGGATAATAAAAATGATTTTTAAATGTTGATGGGACCTCAAGGGACATGGGAATTGCAATAGAGCATTTTATTTTATTGAATAACTAATTGTACATTAAAACAGGCATTTATAAACTGGTTTACCAATCTATTGATTAATCCATCATTAAATAGAGGAACTAGTAAACTATAAAATATTCTAGAAATGTGACTTTAAAATAGTAGACAAATACATAATTTAGAATAGCCTAAATTAATTGCAAATAAGCACATTTGAAAATCCATTTGCAAATGAAATAGATTTTTAAATGCTCTTATTCATTTAGGAGTTCATTCCTGTATTGCTAAATGATGTAGGCTATTTTAGTTACTTTTTTAAAAATTTGTAAAATATTTTTATAGTTCTTTTATTTATAAATGGATAAATTAATGGATTTGAAACCCAATGTACTGACTCATGTTATGACTGTAGGCCTACAATTCGTTATTAAATATATAAATGCTCTCTAATAGGCTATTTCAATTTCCATTTCCCTTGAAGTTCTCCATATTAAATATTTGAGTGAGCCCCAGCAGAAGCCAGTTATGAAGGGATGCCCGCAGCCGGGGTTGTGTTTGCTCGCAGAATGCAATGCCCCTTTAAGGCCACATTCCCAGTGTTAGGTTTCCAGGTTGTGTTTGCTGTTCGTGTCCCGACAAATAAGCAACAACCCTAGTTGGCAGCGGGGTTGGTAACCGGAAACTGCTGACGGTGTGTGACTGTGTTGATTTTCCTCCATGTATCAGTTACAGTGGAGATACTACAGGGTTTAAAGGTCAGGACAGGCGAACTGACAGCGAGACAGTCTCATCATCTTTTAGACCAGACGTGTTATTAGGCATGGGGCATGGTCCTCATTTTTCTATAAATTCCGCCATTTTACTTTGGTCAGGAGGAAAATTAAATGCATGTCACCCGGTGTGCGTGTTTGTATGATGCGGTATGATCGGGTATGATGGGTAATCCCTGGCTCTCCCCTCCATCCCCCCCATGGACATATAAAGAAATGGACACCGTATTGAAACATGGCGCCCATTCATTCCTATGAAGCTGCTCATTGGCGCAGAGAAGCAACAAGGAAGCTGCCATACTGCTTTCATGTGAGCCCCTGTGAGCCTGGCACACCCCTAAAGCATGACGCGCAGGGTACGTTTCATTCTCGAGCAGTGTAACGTTATAATATGTCCGTGCATTAAGCTAAGCGGGACGGGCACAGTTGCATTGTTTATCGACCATGGAAGTATAAGTTACTAATCCCCGATGATTCTCTGTATGTAATCTTTAAATTACAGCCCGTCGTTGTAAAGTAATATAGTGATAAACGAAGATTCCTCCCGCCATCGGAGGCCGGGCCGGCCGAAGCAACGGTTGTTTCACTACGGCTCCTTTTAGCGGCTACACGCCTAACGGCTAAAACTGAAAATAAAACGGCTATAAAACGCTTTCGGTGGCGTTTTGAAAAGCGAAAACTTCCATCCTATTAGTACATGGTCTAAAGAAAAGTATGAGCCTTTGATTGATATCCATAAAAATTTAGCGGAGATACATTCTTGTTTGACGAAATTGTATTGGGAATGAATGGGGCTGAGCTCATTGATCGCCATTTTGATTAACGGACCCGTCCCAGACAGTCTAATGCGTGTTATACCAGGCGTGGCCACCTGTCCATGCTGGTTGCTCGGAAAAGGCACAATCCTGGGGGCCTGATCCCCCCACCCCACTGAAAAGAAATCACGGTGTTCCCGCTCCCGCCTCCTACGACCGCACCCGCTGATTGGCTGAGGGGCGGGGAGAGTTGACACTTTAAAGTCGCGCTGATTGGATTATGGAAGGGTAATGTCAAGGTGGTCACAATTAGGCCTTTACAGACATGAAGTGATGGGAGTATCCTTTCAAAATAGACCTATAAGATTAGTCACAAGTAAATTAACAAGAGTAGGCCTAGGCTACATAAGAATCTGGAGAAACAATAGGGCCTATTAAAGCTATAGTGCGTAACTTTTTTATATAAATGAATGTCAATTACGTTCAGCCAGGCATGCCCACACAAATGGCTGGGCCCCTGAAAACCTCCAGTCAATGGCCCCCCTACCCATTACTCCTATCAACAATGAGTGTGAGTGCGCTCATCCCTCAATAAACACATACATGTATTTGTAGAGAGACTAACTATCTTATCAACCAGGGACTTGCAGGGACAGTTGGGAGAGCAAGGGCTCATTATTATTTTAAAATAGTAGCACATTTCTGACTTAGCCCAGCCTACCTACCAATTTATTTTGATTCCCTTACACTCACACAATTATTTAACAGATCAACAGATCTCTAGAAAATAATCAGTTCACATAGAGACATTGTTCTTCTTTAGTATTCACTAAAGCAAACAGTTTTTTCACAATTTGCACGTTTTCTATGCTACTAGTTTATGGTAAGATACATTTACACTAATTGACTGCACCAAATTTTGCACTTTTTTGTATTTCTGCACATGACATTAAATCATTTGAAATCTTTTGGTGGTATTGTTGAAATAAATAACACTTAAAAAACAACATCAACTACAAATTCTTCACACACAAATGAAAAAAGGCGGTTCTCTACATGAATAACCAAACCAACCTACCCTCAAAACTATAAAGTTGGCCTATGTTTGGTTGCAACATTTAGGCTTAGTTCATTCTGCTCTCATCACTGCAAAAGCACTGAAATCATTACAAAAAAGTTCTTAATCTTTGAACTCATATTTGTTCCTTCAATTATTTCCAACTTCTTTGTGCCTTGTGTCTTTCTTTGCATTAAGAACTTTTTTAGGTCTATTTGTATTTTTTATTTGTAGAAACAATACAGAAAGCAGGACCTTGGTGTTTAAGGCAAAAATTAAAACAGGATGATGCTGCTCGTCAGCTTCATTGTGGTATGACCCGGCTGGTTGGTCGATTGGCCAGGTTTCTGAAAAACTGGTCAGACCTGGCTGGCCGTGTCATCCTGAAGACTTATGTCAAAGCCTTTAGAAGTTATTGTCCCCAAAGGGAAATTATTTTTCACAAAAATGTATGAGGGAGAGATAATTTAAACCTGTTTGTAGACTCAGGAAAATTACAGAGTAACTAGTCTGTCCTCTTTATAAGAATGTAGAAGAACTACAAAAGGTACCCAACCTGTTTTTTCATGGGGTCCAAATACTTTTCACAGACACAAGTAGCAGGTACATACAGTATGTTTTCCATGAGCAGGAACGACTCAAGAAATATAATCCAGACAAAACTGTTTGATATCAAAACCCAATCTTGTCACCATTTGGCACACAAAGGGTTTATAGGATGGATTTTTTTTAAACAGTTACACTCCGTTGTGTGCTCAATCTGAAACATTTTGAACATTTCTGCTTTTCTACTGCTTTTTAAATGGCCGTAAGCGGAGCCTCGGCTCTGTGTAAACACCCAACTTTGAATAGATATTGACATAAATATCTAAAAATCTAAAAATAAAGTTTAGCTTAGTTAGGTTCTTGGCTTCCAAAGATCATGGGCCCCCCAAGTGGCTGGGTCCTAGAAAGCCTTCCCACTTTCTACCCCTTATGGGCGGCCCTGCGTTCAGCCATCGCCAAACGAGTTGACACAAAGTTGATTAGGCCTATCAACTCCACAAAACTCTCTGTAGCCTATTTCTCTGTAGGGCAACATTTACAAACTGGAGTGGTAGCCAATTGCAATCACCACTAGATTATGACAAAATACACCAATAGGTCGCCTATACACACTGCACCATTTCAGTTCACCTTTAATTAAAAAATGTCCTAAACTTATGCCACCAAAGTCTTAAAAAGGCCTAGGCCTATAGCCTAGTAGGCCTATATTGTAACACATAACTTTACCACAACAGACAAATTAAACGTTCATTGTTAAATGTGATTTAGCAAACATTAATTGCAAAAATGTATCATACATTTTATTTATTTAGTTTCTAATTGAGATAAAGGCAGGTAGGATATTATTTGTATATCTATATTTTTAATTGCTTTAGTAGGCTAAGCCTACTTTTGGGGTTCCCTGCTCGAGCTGCTACCCCCGCGACCCGACTCCGGTAAGCGGTTGTTGAAGATGATGACATTTTTTATGTTTTTTTTTTAGTGGTCAATAAAATAAAATAAAATGGCTTTATTTTGGCATTTCATGGCCGGAAGTCTGACGTACATTTGAGTTAAGTTAACAGATAGATCTGACCAGCGAGCCAACAACGGCAGCTGAGCTACGATGCTCTCCGTCTCTTTCAACCGGGGAGATTCTAAGAACTGAGGACGGGACGTTGACTTTGTCTTGGCTAGTGAACGGACATCTTTTAGTACCGAGAAGACAAAAGGAAGCCGTTGGGTGTTTCCTGTGTTTTAAGGGGGGGCCCACCGCTGTGTGTGAAGCAAGGCTCGGACAGGGCGGGGCGGGGTGATGTTTAGGTTCCGGTATAAAGTCAGCGAGAAAATGGGAACCAGACGAGATGTGGTGGAACCAGCTGCCGTTGCTGCTGTGGTTTTCGACCGGAGAATAGAATGAGAAGTTTACCGTCGTGGTGTCACAGGGCGGCGGTGTAGCGGACCAGGGAGGCCCGCTGGCTGGCGGTCGGAGAAGCAGCGTGTCTGTGCGGAGCTCGCCTGTCAATATGTGGACGCTATTCCCATTCTGTTGTCTCTTCCTTATCATTACCAACCGGGCGTGGGCTAACGGAAACCTAACTATCGACAGCGGCAACGACAACACCAATCTAACGGCCGACAGTGTGAGCAGCAGAAGCAGCAGCAGGTATATAAGAATAGGGGACGGGTCCTCGCAGGAGTTTGAGTTTCCCGAAAACACCAAAGGCGTGATTGTAATCTCCAGCCAGTACCGGAACAGCAGCCCCGAAGCCAGCAGCGGTAGGAAGGGCCGCCAGAGCTGGAAGCAGATTGTGAGAGTCCGCTCCCTGGACCCGGACGTCCTCTCCATTCTCAACGTGACGGATAGCGGACACGTAGGAGCGACAGCCCGGAGCTACGTTATCAGCATCCGCTCAGGGTTCCCGGGCAGGGCTCCACTGGAGATCCAGCTGTTGGACCAGGATCAGGATTCGGTCCCGGTTCTGATCGAGGAGACCACGGATTATTCCATCAGAGTGGCGCCCGCCAACGATGACCCGTCCGCCCGGCTCACCCAGCCGGCTGGCGGCCTGTCCCATTTCTCTGAGAACCCCGTGCTGTTCGCCTTGCTGCCCCTCATCTTCGTCAACAAGTGTGCCTTCGGGTGCAAGGTGGAGGTGGAGGTTCGTTTGTTTTTTAAGGGTTCTCATTAGTTCCTGCATTGCAGCAGCTATTCTTCCTGAGGTCTATACAACTATCTTTACAAAAGGACAATGCAATGATGAATGTAGGCTACATCATACATTACAACACACACACACACACACACACACACACACACACACACACACACACACACCACACACACACAACACACACATGTAGGCCTACACACAATAGCATCATTTCACAACTCATAGGATAATGACAAAATAATGAGACAATACACAGACAAGACAAAGACAGACACATAGACAGTACAGCAGCTACAGTCAAAGAGCATACTGTAGGCTCTGTATCATCATTTGTAGCCTGTAACCATTTGGAGTGTCTATTTGGAAATATTCTAAAAACAAAATTCAACTTCTCAATTCCCACCATTCTTCAAATACACCACTCTAACTCATAACGACGACCTTCATATCATTTAACAACTATTCAATACAACAATCTAAATCATGATGTCAGGGTTCCCATGGTCATGAAATTCATGGAAAAGTTATGGGAAAAAAAAACATAAAATGTTTCCCAGGAACATTTTTTAATTTATACTGATTTATTCGCTAGTGTTTAAAAAAACATATACTGCAGACATTCCTAAACATCTCTAACCCTATGTGAAATATTTCTTTGAATAACTATTGTTTAAAGTCTAGCGTGATGGGTTAAAGTAAAGGGGGGGGGGGGGGGGGGGGGGGGGGTAAAGTTAGCAGCTTGCTTATCCACAAGAATGCCTGGGAAGTGTGTTTAATGATTTATGGCTTTCCAACGGACAAAAAACATTGCTCAAGGGAGAGTCAGTAAAAGCTTCATTATTGAGCCATGTGACTATAAACAGGCCAACCTACTTTAGGCTTCTTAAAACATTTCATGGAACGGTTTTGAAAATCAATTGGTAAACAACATGCTTGTGGACTCTTATAATATGTTCCATTATTTACTGAACGGGAAACATTGATCATATCATCGAATGCTTATATCAAAGCATAAAAACCACTGCCGTCAAACATAGAAATATTCTGAATGTTAGAGGCGCCCAAAGACACTCATTCCTCATAGCAGTAGAGCTGCAACGATTAATCAACAAATCGATTATTAAAATAATCTCCAACTATTTTGATAATCGTTTCGAGTAATTTAATAAAAAATGTCCAAATTCTCTGATTTCAGCTTCTCAAATGTGAATATTTTCTGTTTTCTTTAATCCTATTATGACAGGAAACTGAAATATCTGTGTGTTTTGGACATAACAATACATTTGAGGACGTCAACATGGGCTTTGGAAAATTGATCAACATTTTTCACCATTTTCTGACATTTTACGGACCAAAACACTAATCGATTAATCGAGAAAATAATCGACAGATTAATCGATTATCAAAATAATCGTTAGTTGCAGCCCTACATAGCAGCAGACCTGGGTTAGAATCCAGCCCGGGTAGTTCTCTACATGTCATTCCCCCCTCTACCTCATTTCATCAACTGTTTAATACATTTTTTTTTAAAGCTAAAATTCCAGAAATAATCTAAATGTCTCTCAACTGAATCCCAATCCACAGGTGCTGCGGGCGCTGCTGAGGAGCCCGTGCCTCTGCTCCTTGGTGTGCTGGGTCAGTTCCTGGTGATGCCGCTGTACGCCTACTGCGTGTCGCGGCTGGCCTCCCTGCCCACAGCCCTCTCCCTGGGCCTGGTCATCACCTGCTCTGCCCCGGGGGGAGGAGGGGGCTACCTGTACAGCCTGCTGCTGGGAGGAGATGTCACCCTGGCTATCTCCATGACTCTGGTCTCTACTGTGGTGGCTGCAGCGGCCATGCCCCTGTCCTCTGCTCTGTACGGCAGGCTTCTGGGCGTGCACGCCGCTCTGCATGTGCCCTTTGTGAAGATCCTGGGCACTCTGCTGTTCATAGCCATCCCCATCTCACTGGGCATGCTGGTAAAGCTAAGACTCCCGGCCCTCACACGGGTCCTCCTGGCCCTCATACGGCCCTTCAGTCTGGTGCTGATCGTAGGAGGCATCTTCATGGCCTACCAGATGGGCGCGTCCATCCTGGCTAACGTGCGGCCCCAGATCGTGGCGGTTGGGGTGACGGTGCCTCTGTTGGGGCTGGTGGTGGGAGCGGTGCTGGTAAGCTGGCGGGCCTGGCCCCGCCGCAGAGGAAGACTGTGAGCATTGAGGTGGGGGTGCAGAACAGCCTGCTGGCCCTGGCCGTCATGCAGCTGTCGTTCCGCCGGTCGGAGGCGGACTTTGCCTCCCAGGCACCGTTCATCGTGGCCCTCAGCAGCACCTCAGAGATGCTGCTCATGGTCCTGGCTTACTACACCCGCCGGTGGGTGTGTGGGTCGCCAGTCTCGGGGAGCGACGCCTGATTGTAGTCAAAGCAGTCTTTTGTGTTCAGAACTTTTTCAAAGAAGAATGAACCCCTTTTTCCAAACCTGTGGAAAGTTTTTTTTTTTTGGTGTCCAACACAGTCTTTGGATATAAGAGACTCAGCCCATACAGTCCCCCTGCCATTGTGCTTCACAGGACAGAGAATGGACTTCTTTGTGTTTCGGTTGTTGTTTTGTACGGCGGTGTATTGATGCCACTAGGGAAGTGAATAAAAGATATATATCAGCACCTCGTTATATGATGACAACTTATCTGGTTATAACAAGATAAAAGCTTATTACATCATAACTTATTTAAATATCTCAAATTATTAAAAACATCTGGTCTTGAACGGAGTAGCACTTGGTGTTTGGCATCGAAACAGGGAAAAACATGGCACACAACACAGATGTTTCTACCCACATTTCACCTTTTAACTTAGCCATAACGTGCTGGGTTGCTATCCACGTGTCATCTCTTTATCTACTTATGACATCATAAGCCTTCATCACAGGACCAAGTGATACAGATCTTTTTCTTTTTTTTTCATTCCCTAATGGCATGAATACGCTGCCGTAGTTTTTGTACTTTTCATGAAAAACCAAAGGCCTTTTCTCCCCTGAGACCTTTTTTGTGTTTATTTTACAGTATGTACTTTTTAAAAATCAGAATATACTGTGAGGTACTTCATGTAAATATTCCTAAGAAGAGAAAATACCTATTAAAAAAAAGTAAAAAAGATATTTTTGTACCAGATTACTTTTTGCAATCAAAAAGCAAAGATTGATTTGCGTCATGTTTACAAGAGGTCCATGTGTCTTAGGAGGGGGGAGGGGAGGATTTTTGGGGGTTAAGTGGAATTGTTAACAGGAACATGATGATTTGAAAGTATTTGCTACTGATTGTGTCTCCTGGATCTGCGAATCCATGTACTTGAATATTTAGGAGAGGAGGAATGAAGAAAAAGTTAAAATAATAATAAAAAAACCTTGTTAAAGCAGAGTTCACTTTGTCAGAGTATGTGTCTCAAGAATCATGTCTGAACAGGTCAGAAGAACCAGGCTGCATATCACCACATGTGACTGATGGTTTCACTTTAGCACACAGATGGTAGAAATTGTTGCTCAGCTTATGTGCTGAAAGTCTGGTTAAGAACAAGAGAGAGAGAGAGTTGTGATATTATTGGGCTAAAGCTTTATAGCATTTATCTTCTCATACTATTGACTGTAGGTAAATGTCACAGGTTGAAGACAGACATAGCAGGAGGTTATTGTTTGTTGTTCAGCTCTAGTGACGTCAAGGAGAGAGTTAAGTGGCGTCTGTAAAACAGCATTCCCACACTCACCACAAACTCCCACACACTCAACAACACCACAGAGTCACCCACATCATTATGTGCAATCAAATGTTACAATTGTTGTTTACCATATACGGTATGTGTTGTGCAGCGTACTCGACACATCTTACATGGCTTCTTCTGACTGGACTACTTTTAAAAGGACAGTACACACAAAAGAAGATTTTTCACTTAGTTTTGGGTGTATGTACTGAGCTTTGAAACGTATCCTTTGTGGTTAAGTTGAATTAACCAAAAAACACTTAATTTTTAAGTTGAAAAAAGCTTGTTGTGAATTTAACTAGAATTAAATAAGTTACATTTAAATACAAAAATTGCTAGGGATAGTTAATAATATTTACAGTAATTGAATGTGTTGCAACATAAGGAGAATCTGGTGAAATCTACTTGATTTCATGGGTGACAGTATAGGCGCTTGAGCATTAGGACAGATGTGTCCCAGATGACAGTGATGGAAACTGACTAAATCACTCAGGCACTATAGGAACAGTACCGAGGTACTTGTTCATTATTTGACTATCTTAATTTGCATTGAATGATAAGTGGGATACAAGACACAAGTAACACTGTTTACTCCTCAATGTTAAGGATTATCCAATGGTGTAATACATCAGTCAGTGCGTTTACATGCAGACTCATAATCGGGTAAATAAACGAATAAGACTTCAACAGGACTTGTAAAATGCATGTTAACACCTTTATCCGATCTACTTTGCACACAAATCGGCACATTAAAGGACAAGCGAAGTCAGATAAGAACAACTAGATAACTCGTTCATAGTCGGAATTCTCTCTGCAAGTATACAGGGATCGGACATCGCATATCAGAGTTCCCGTTTCACGCCTGCTCGAGAATCCCTGCGGAGGATTTCACAAGGAAGTGGAAGGAGACGACGTAAAAAATAGTAGGGTTATTGCATAGATAGTATATATAAATATAAATAAATATTTATATGTATATAATAATTTATATATATAAATATATATATATAAAAATTATTGCCGGAAGGGAACCGGACGTGGCTCTATAACCACTTGTTGAAAGGGCTACAGCGCCACCTAGCACAGTGGAGACAGCCATGCATCGGACATTTATCCGATTCCTGAAAGGCCATACTCAGACAAGTGACACGGTCCGTTCGAGTGTCTAGTTTGGTATATGTCTTATTTTATTTTCCTGAAGTAGTTCATACTAGCACCTTACATCAACAGACAAACCAAATGGCTACTAGATAAATTCCATTTGTTATGTTAAAGAAACATTATGTCAACACCGTCAGACAGGAAATCTGACGGAGTTGACATCTGACGGTGGTGATAGGCCAATGACGGTAAAAAAACAAAAGCTGGGAGGTTGTGTCAAAGCTTAGCTCAGTAGCTTAGCATATGTTGGATACAAACATGTAATTTAATTTGCCGAAACATAGGGTTTGTATTTTTTCAACATTGCATCCTGTTTTGTCCCACTTCTCAAGAATCACTGACATAATATTTTATTTATTTATTTTATTTAACCTTTATTTATACTCGAGATATCATTGAGGGGTGACCCTCATTTGCAATTATGTTGAGTAACAAAAACAACAATACATACACAATATACAATGCAAATACATCAAATACACAACAAGCTGGTGAAGAGAAACATTTTAGACAAAGGTGTAGAGTGGCTGGAAATAAAATAAAACTTATTAAAAGCTGTCTTTCCAGCTCAGACCGGGCTTGTGGAACATAAAGCATAGGCATGTCAGTGGAGCGGGTCTGATAAAGCCCATCTGAAATTTGCAGCATTTCTGTTAAATAACGAGGAAGCTTCCCGGTCAAGGCTTTGTAAATAAAAAGGTGCCAATGTGCGTCACGTCTTTTGTCAAGAAATGACGACCCAACCTTTTCATATAAAAGACATATATAATATAATATACCGGTCTACTGTAACTCTGACCTAGTCCATTTCAGACAGTTATTAAAGGTGCTGTAAGCGGAATGGTTCTTTTAAGCCCAGTTCAGACCAAAGATTCGCCTTGCAATGCTTGCAACTGCAACTCCTTGCGACGAGACCGCACGAAACGTTCTAAAACTGGACTTGCGATTTGACATGTTAAATCTCTGCGACATCCCTTGCAACGAGCTGCGAAGAGCAGTTCACACTGCTGCGATTTCCCCCCTGCGACGTTCTAAAAACCGTCTCGTCGCAAGCAGTTGCAAGGTGAATCTTTGGTCTGAACTGGGCTTTAGCTAACTTCCTGTCAGTTACTGCAGTTAGCAGTCCCCTCGCTCATCCCTACGTCACCACATTAATGCACTGCGGTCTTCAAGCAGCGAGTTATCTAGCATCATCTCAGATCCATAAGTGTGATAAAACATGATAAAAACCATCAAAACAGACATTGGAAAGGATTTTTACCTGCTCCGCCATTGTAGGCGCATAAACATTCACCCATCTGTCGCTCTGGCGTGCAACGGCAGTGAGACCATGAGGTAGACGGGTGTCGGTTTGTTGCGTTCTCTCTTGTGATTGGATACAAATTTCAGGATCCCCCAATATGTTCATTTGCAGAGCAGATGACTGAGAGATCGGCTTTATGAAACACGCACATATGTATAAGTGATCACTGTATGAATAAAGAGTGATTTAACACTTATATTAACATAAATAAACCGCTTACTTCACCTTTAAATGTTGCTGCTAAGACTTGCTTACTTTAGATTTGAATGCAAGTTGGTGCTCATTGAATGATTAAGACTGCTACTTCACATAATCCACAAAAAACACTGGCGACAGTTTTCCAAGTGCTATTTATTTATTTGGTGCAGTGGTGTTTCTCAGTGCTGGCAAGATGTTCCTAGTATACTAAGAACATAAGTTCTGGGTAAAAAGTGTTGTACTTTCTTTCACTTTTGTTTTACTGCTTCAAGCACCAAAAACTTCCTTTGTTTGACTTGGTGGTAGAAGTGTGCGTGTGTGTGTGTGTGTGTGTGTGTGTGTGTGTGTGTGTGTGTGCGTTGGTGCGTGCGTGCTGGTGCGTGCGTGCTGTGCGGCGTTTTTTGACAGTGCTTTATAGGAGAAGTGAAGTAAGACTTGTCAAAACATTTATTTTATAATTTTTTTTTTTAAGATATTTTTTGGAATTTTTATGCTTTATTGATAGTGTAGAGACAGAGTTGAAGTGGTGCAGAGAGGGGAGTGACATGCAGAGAACGACCGCGGGCTGGAATCGAACCCGGTTCCTGCTGCTGGCCGAGGCCCATGGGACCAAAAGATTTTGACAAAGTATATGCAATTCCAACCATGCAAGATGTCAGCGTGTAGTGAAGGTTTAGTAATAGGTTTAGTTACATATTGTACCAGAGGACAAGGTTCAACATTTATCAGCACTAAGCCGTTCATGGAAAGACCTAATCACCTCTGTGTTAATAAGTGTGAACTGTTGAAGGCATGCAGGTTCAAAATACACCCTGCCTTCCAAATCACATACTTTTTCTTTTTACTATACACAGAAGAGTTTTAGGGCCACAAAAATAAGATTTTTTCATTATCTCGAGAAATGTCGAGAATAAAGATGAACACTCCAAAATGCTATTGGAGTTAGTTGGGCATTTATGCATTTTCAGCAAACTACAATTGACGTGCATGTATTGGGACATCCTAAATCTATTTCTGGCATACTAAATTAATGGAAGTATGGGGATTGGAACGCAGGGACAAGCTATGGGTTCACTGTTCACAACACAACAACTTCCCCTCTGCTTCCTGAGAAACAGCTCTCAGTGAATGGAGAAGGGGGGGGGGGACTATAGGCAGGCGTTTTTACATGGCGACTGCATTTCCTGTTTGTGTGTGTGGAGACCTGCAGACTTTTATATGTGCCTTTATTAACACACTCTCTGAGGGAGGTTTGTGATGGAAAAACTAGCGAGTTCCAGACCCGCTGTTTAAGATGCTGTTGCAGATGTTTGCCTTGAGGTCTTCTAAAGGAATGTAGCACAGCTGTAAACCTGGCCCACAGTACCAGTGTGTTTTCAGCTCCTGCGGTGGCCTCACAGGGGGGGGGGGGGAACCCATGAGTGTACCAGGAACAACATGATCCCTCTTTGAGTCCTGACCTCCTATGTTGTAATACTGTATGTGCTGTTTTGTAGGATGATTGATTTTTGTCACTATGAGGCATGTGTAATAGACTACAGTGTAACCGCAACTGAACACTATTCACACAAATCACGTGTGTGTGTGTGTGTGTGTGTGTGTGCGTGTGTGCGTCCTCGGGTGTGCAGTTCTTCATGAGGGCTGACGGGTGATGATGACGCTCTTGCCTTGCTGGTAGGTTTCCACTCAGCTCCACACAGTACATCAGCTCTTATACCGTTTATATTGCTTTCTGGCACATTAGTGGCACAATAGGAGGCGAGGTGAGGGCTTCTTAATAATTCATGAAGACACATAATGCATTAAGTTTTCATGAGTTCCTTTCAAGCGGCTCCCGCCCTCCCATGGGACGCTGTTCCTTCTGCAGTCAAGCTGGGAAGTCCACAAGATGAACATGCAGGAGAGAGGAGCTCTGTGCTGTAAACAGAGGAATGAGCATAAACACACCAAGGGGCAAGATGGAGCCTGCTGCTGTAGAGCCACTCTGTGGCATTAGGCAAGGTGTGGCACTCACTCACTATATGCACAATCTGAACTGAGTCAAAGCTCCTGTTTCTACAGTATAAAATAAAATGGTATTTCTCAGTGTTTTTATTCTTGCAGACACCAACTTAGTAGAAAGCTCTTGTTTTGGTAAAACACATTGTCGCCGGGCTCTAAAACCACACCTCTTCTTTGTTATGAAAAGCTTAAAATTCCAACCACACCTCTTCTCACACGTGCCCCGAGGCCTGCATTACAAAACAGTTCCTCACCTGTACTGTCAACATTGGACAAGATAAAGAATCAACAAACTATTTAAATGCCACACGTGCTTTGAAAAGCATTTACTGAAAAGATTCAGTGATTTTATGTCTTTCTCAATCTATTTGGGCATATAAAGTTCTGAGTTACACATATTGGATAAATTGTAAAGAACATTTTGTATTGTGTTTGAAAAGTGCTCTATCAATAAAGTTTACTATTATTATATTATCAAGTTGTAACTAATGGTCCATGTGTCTCTTCCTAATGCTTAGGTTATAAACCATTAATAACAATTATGGGGTTCCCAGGTTAGTGACAAACTATCTTTTTCTTTTCAACTCTCAAATAATAATAAATATATAAAATTATAATTTTGTTTATTCAGCCTTCTCAAATGCATGCAGGCACTGTTCAGCTGAGCAAACATATCTAGTCTAAAGCAACGCCCTGCTGACACATGAACAACAGATACAATCATGTAAAATGAACCAACATAAACAATACACAACGATGAAAATCGATGTGCATTTTGCAAGATATGTTTCTATGACATAAGCTAACAGAATCCAGGCAACTTGTGCTCCTCATTCTCTCCAGCTGTGCGTCAAAGGGAAGGGAAGTAGGTCATATACAACAAAGCATTTGGCTACATTTCAGAACCTGTTCCTGTTAAGAACCAAGAGGTTGCTTAGCAGGTTCACAGTTAAACATGGCCACAGAAGAATAGCCTCAGGAGTCAATAAACTGCTAAAAAAACAAAACAAACAAAACAAAGACAACTTTTGAAAATGTCAGTTCAGTTTAACATACTGGGACATTAAAAGGGAATATATATAAATATAATATTATATATATATATATATATATATTATATATATTAATATATATATATATATATATATATATATAATATATATATATATATATATGTGTGTTCAAAGTAGTTTCCTGACAGAGGGGAATTTACAGTATGTCTATGAACGCAGCACAAACGTATATCAGTGATTCTTGAGAAGTGGGACAAAACAGGGTGCAATGTTGAAAAATACAAACCCTATGTTTAGGCAAATTAAATTACACGTATGTTCCCAACATATACTAAGCTACTGAGCTACACTTTGACACAACCTCCCTGTCAAGGTTTCAGGGAAAGACAGACAAGAACCCAATTGCAGGACACAGGAAACAGTTCAGATTCAAAAATAGATTTTAATGAAGTGGATGACAAACCAGGTAGTAAGACAGCGTGGCAAACAAGTCCAGTTGGGGCAGGCAAAAGGGAAAGTCCAAAGCTCCCAGCTTTTGTTTTTTTTACTGTCATTGGCCTATCACCACCGTCAGATGTCAACTCCGTCAGATTTCCTGTCTGACGGTGTTG
This sequence comes from Ammodytes dubius, assembly GCA_026122265.1. NCBI lineage: Eukaryota > Metazoa > Chordata > Actinopteri > Uranoscopiformes > Ammodytidae > Ammodytes > Ammodytes dubius. Next base: position 32,839,426 of record CM047513.1, on the reverse strand, counting down.
ACATATTTAATGTTTCTTTAACATAACAAATGAAATTTATCTAGTAGCCATTTGGTTTTTCTGTTGATGTTAGGCGCTAGTATGAATTACTTCAGGAAAATTTAATTTCAAATAACTTCTTCAGAAATTGTAAGTCGGTGTTGAAACTTAGAAACCATATAAAACAGGAATGTGTTGAAGAAAAACAGTTTTTATTGATATGAGAGATTATTTAGTGTTGCTTTTGATGAAAAAAGCTCTTTTTAATCATAAAAGTACATTTTGAATAGGTTTTATTGCATGATTCAAATCTTCTCTGAGGACACACTGTTTTGGACGTCGTGAGAAGATAACAAGTGTCATATATTTGACATAATAATGATAAAATTAAATTCAAGGGGATAATTGTGCTCCAGACATTCTATTCTTAATCCCTAATAAAATCTACAATTTTAAATATTTTTAGTTTTAAACATAACGGCAGTTACATACGCAAGACGCCTTTTGTCCCGGTTCTCAAGAATCACTGATATATTCAGTTGGCTACAGCACTGTCATTATTTCTGTACTTTGCAGACATTCTGCATGACGTTGCAGCAGCATACTGTACCTTTAATTGACTACTGCAGTCATAAACACCTTGCATGTGTGATAACAAAATTACAAAGAAAGAGGTTGCGCCTTTTGTATCATTGTTCTTTGTCCTTTCTGGGAGAGATTATTATTAGGCTATGTTATTTAATTTAACACACACAATTTAAACACACAAAGCAATACAAACAAGCAAACAAACAAAAACAGTTAGATGAAGAAACTGACCATCTGAGTTTAAACGTTTAAAACAAACACCTAGAAATACAATACTAAAACAGATGCAGCCTTATAAACTCCGGGATACTTTATGTTTGTCCCGCAACCAAAATTGTCTATCCCGATTGGCTCTCACACGGACCAATGAGAGAGGAGAGCGCGAAGGGACAAGATGGAGGAGAGGCTGAACCAAAACAGTGCCGCAGCAAAGCAAAATAAATGAAATGAACGTGGTCTTAAACGCAATACATTCTCTTGAATACGGTTAATATATTCATTTCAATAGGCTTAACGTCGACTTTCTCTTCAAGAAAGTGAAATGTCACTGAGGGCATCGTCGTGTGAAGCGCTCACTCAGAAAAGGACCGTGTCTAGCCTCCTCGGTGAGTTGACACTGACAGCTTGTTATTGCTCATGGAGCATCAGTACCTGAATACAGTCTGACATGAACATCCACTCTCAGATAAAATAGTCCTCCTAGCCCATCATTTCCCCTTTTAAGCCGTTATGTGTATGTGTGTTATGTCTCGACTCGAGAGACATGGAAAGTCATTAACTGGCTATCTATTAAATTGCAAGATTTGAAGTGGAGTTTGACTTGATTCCTAACAGATATAACTTCTGTTTACACAACAGGTTATTTTTCATCTATCTGTCACGGTTTAAGTGGGATAACATTTTATAATACTAATAATATAAATAGTCATACTAATAATAATACTACATGAATGTAATGGTGCCTTTCATGCCGCTCAAGGTCACCTTACAACATATTTATCATTCTATACACATTTTAAAAACGAGATTAATGTATGCTACAACTTTAGTAAAAGCAAAGGTACACAATTCTTTATATACTGTAGTTAGTCTTCATTTTGTTACACACTATTGTGACTGTGTCCACGTGAACATGCTGTGTTGTTCCAGCTGGTCGCGTGGTGAAGAGGCCGAAGCGGGAAGACGCTCCCCGGCTGCAGGAGGCCACCCTCCAGCTACTGGAGCAGCAGCAGGACCTCGGCAGTCTGCTAGGAGAGGCCGGGGTGAGAGAGAGAGAGAGAGAGAGAGAGAGAGAAGAGAGAGAGAGAGAGAGAGAGAGAGAGAGGCAATGTGACTGAGTGAGTGAGAGAGAGAATATGATTGAGTGAGTGAATGAGTGATGAGAGAGAATATGAGTGAGTGAATATGAGTGAGTTAGTGAGTGAGAGAGAGAGTGAATGTGAGTGAGAGATAATATGAGTGAGTGAGAGAGTGAGTGAGTGAGTGAGTGAGAGAGAGAGTGAGTGAGTGAGTGAGAGAGAGTGAATGTGAGTGAGAGATAATGATGAGTGAGTGAGAGAGTGAGTGAGTGAGTGAGAGAGAGTGAATGTGAGTGAGAGAGTGAGTGAAAGAAAATGAGAGAGTGAGAGTGAGTGTGAGTGAGTGAGTGGAGAATATGAGTGAGTGAGTGAGTGAGTAGAGAATATGAGTGAGTGAGTGAGTAGAGAATATGAGTGAGTGAGTGAGAGAGAGTGAATGTGAGTGAGTGAGAGAGTGAAAGAATATGAGAGAGTGAGAGTGAGTGTGAGTGAGTGAGTGAGTGAGTGGAGAATATGAGTGAGTGAGTGAGTAGAGAATATGAGTGAGTGAGTGAGTGAGTGAGTGAGTGAGTAGAGAATATGAGTGAGTGAGTGAGTAGAGAATATGAGTGAGTAGTGAGTGAGTGAGTGAGTGAGTAGAGAATATGAGTGAGTGAGTGAGTGAGAGAGAGTGAATGTGAGTGAGTGAGTGAGAGAGTGAAAGAATATGAGAGAGAGAGTGTGAGTGAGTGAGTGGAGAATATGAGTGAGTGAGTAGAGAATATGAGTGTGAGTGAGTGAGTGAGAGAGAGAGAGAGAGTGAATGTGAGTGAGTGAGAGAATATGAGTGAGTGAGTGTGTGAGAGAGAGAATATGATTGAGTGAGTGAGTGAATGAGTGAGAGAGAGAGAGAATATGAGTGAGTGAATAGTACAAACTGAGCTGAGGGGGAATGGAGGCTGGCCAGGGAACTTGTATAACTTATAATTTGACCCCTTATACAGTATATGCCTTGTTGGCTTCCCACCTAGTTGTAGTAATGTGTTAATCACAAAATAAATATCAATTTGTTCTCCCAGGAATTGTAGATTCTTTCAGCGCAGCATCCATTTAATTTGAACTCTCAAAAAATAATCTAGTCTTGAAGAGCTTTTTTAAGTTTGAGTTACAGTAAAATGATTTCTTTGATGAATTCAGGTGTCTCCATATCAGATAAATGGAGTTCTGTAATACAATTATGCATTAATTTCCTTTACTTTTTGTGCCATATGGTTACAAAATTTGGTTTTGATATATTGTTGCACAGTTTTGTCTGGATTATTTTACCTGAGTCGTCCTGCTACTTGTGTCTGGGTGTTATTCTATGAATTGTGAAAAGTATTTGGACCCTTCAGGTAAAACAGAAAACATTCTTATAAAGTTGACAAGGTAATTACTTTGTTGTTTTCCTGAGTCTACAAACAGGTTTAAATGTCTTAACGTACATTTTTGAGATAAAGAATTTCCCTTAGGGGACAATAAGGTCCAAAGTATTTGATCTATGTCTTCAGGTTGACGCCAGCAGCCAGGTACAATTTGAAAAATGTTCCATGAGTTTCATGTCCCATACTGAACATACTGCATAGACAACCAGACCCAGGTGTCACACCATAAGGATGTCTGACCAGTTCTTTACTGCACCTCAGGGGCGGCCCGCAGCATAGGCAATATCTGTAATAGTGTCCTTTGTTGTTGCCTGCTCCTGTGATAAACCTAGTGAATACTCAAGAAAACCAATGTTATTTTGGAAAAAATCTGTTTATATTAAGCAATTGCGTGAGTTTTAGGGATGGGCATAATTAATCGATTGCTCGATCATTGCTCGTTAAGAATATTGTCGATCACGTGAAATTGTTATCGATCATATAGCCGTTGTGTTGCGCAGTGTGAGTCCGGCAGCACAGCAATGAGTTTCACTATGTGGCAGCACCAGACTTTATGGGCAGCAATTAAACATCCTACCAGCAGGGGGAGATACTTAACTAGTAGTAAGAGACAACAGAACATGCTGCCGTAATGTCAACAGGAAGAAGTCAAGGGGAAGTTTGGCATCTGACAGGTCCATGGGACAGCTTTAGAACCGAAAATAACTAAGTTCATTAAGCATTGTGAAACCTTGTATAAGTAAAACACTTAAACAAACTGAATTATGTACCACTTGTACATTGAGCCTACATCCGACCCTGTCTAAGTGTTACGTTAGCGCTACGTTAGCGCCGCTAGCATTAGCTGCTAACTTTAGCGTCTATGCTTTCCTACTTCGCCTTTATCAGGGAACTAATTTGCACATTTTGTTTATTAGATGAAGTAACGTTAGGTCCTTTAACACTCAGAGAAACGTGCCGTGCCCTTATGCAGTCTTTGCCAGCATCTTAGGAGGCGCATATGTGTTTCAAGGTATCGTAGCATTGGCTCCTTGTTGGCTCGATCATAGCCTGGGATTTAACCAGCGCCGCATTTTATTATTATTTTATTTTAAAAAGTTGCCTTGTCTTAATAGATTGTTGTTTGCCAAGAAGATCTTGGAATAAAGATGTAATTGAGTAAAAACCTCTTGTAAACAGTCTATGGTAAAACGCTGTATTTTGGATGTTCTGTTGGCATTTTTTTAATATGTAAAAAGATAACGATTGCTCGATAATTGCTCGTTAATTTTACCGATGATCGATCAATGAAATTTCTTAAAATGCCCATCTTAGGGTATTAAAATAAATTGGTAAGTAAGTCAGAAATGTGCTACTATTTTTAAAAACATATACAGTATAATAATCACAAAAGAGTCCTTTTTCTCACTTGAGCTCCTGCTCCCCAAACTCTCGCTGCACGTCCCTGGTTGATAAGATAGTTATGCCTCGTTTCCACCGAGTAGAGCGGGTCGGATCGGAGCGGCTCAGAGCGGGACAGCTCACTTTTAAGAATCTCGGTGTTGTTTCCACCGCCGACCCTACCCTTACTGGTAGGGCGGGGTTTAGGCTGGACTGCGATAGCCGCCGCCAGAATGTGGGTGAAACTATCGGGCTGTGGGAACAACTGTGGTCAAGCCAGCGGTCTCTTGTTTTTGCTTGGTCAAACCAGCCGCTTCTTTATTTATTCCCCCCGTGTTGTGAGCACAGAGACGGCTTGGTGCAAATGATAGAGACAGTGAGCGAACAGCACTGGCTGCGGCAGCTACGTGACATCGTAGCAGTGGGACACAGTGTAGCCAACTGATTCATTTAATGACGAGGAAAAACACCACACAATACAGTGCTGCGCTCACATTTTCGCCAAAACTCTCTTCACTCTAGCCGAGGTGACTACAAACGGCGGAAATGATTCAAACCAGCCGCTTCTTTATTTATTCCCCCCGTGTTGTTGTGAGCGTGTATTTTACTACTATCTATGGCGTAAACACACAGATACCGCTCGGCGCAACTCATAGAGACAGTGAGCGAACAAACAGTGCTGGCAGCTACGTGACTATGGGACACAGTGTAACCAACTGATTAATTTATTGACGAGGAAAAACACCACACAATAAACAGAGCTGTGCTCACATTTTCGCCAAAACACAAGACTCTCTTCACTCTTGCCGAGATCTACACATGGCGGAAATTATTCTTTCGACCAATCAAATGACGGCAGTGTGTAGCTCCGCCTTCTCATGCATTTTCGGCCCGCTTTCAGGCGGCCAGTACCCCTACGGAGGAGTACTGAGATCGGGAGCGGCTCAGAGCGGTTAGGTGCGCTTAAACCGTACCCTACCCAACTTTTGGCAAATGAAAAGCCAAACTACCCGGACCGAACTGCTCCGATCCGACCCGCTCTACTCGGTGGAAACGAGGCATTAGTCTATCTACAAATACATGTATGTGTTTATTTAGGGATGAGCGCACACACACACATTGATACAAGTAAAGTATGAGTAAGGGGGGCCCATTGACAGGAGGTTTTCAGGGGCCCAGCCATTTGTGACGGCGGGCCTGGTTGTGGTGGCAGGAGTCAAGGAGCTTTAAACTCCTGTGTTTTTTTGTTCCTTTATTGCTTGGTCATAGACCACTTTGATTCGACTAAAAGTTAATTAACAAATTACAAATCTCACTCACTAACTCACTCATATTCACTCACTCATATTCTCTCTCACTCACTCACTCACATTCACTCACTCTCTCTCTCTCACTAACTCACTCAATAAACAGCTAATGGCTCTGAGCCAGGCTTTTTAAAATTGGTGTTAGTGACTTTTTTTTCAGCGTGCCGTGCACACAGGACGGACATAAAGTGGGGGGTAGCAGAGGAGTAGATATTGGCATTTTACCCAAGTTACAATATTTTAAATGTTTGTTTTGTCGTTATGGTTGTGCAAGTTTTAAATGGTTATAGTGAATATTTCTGTTAAAAAAATGTTAGGCTCAGTTAGGTTCTTGGCCTCTGAAGACCATGGGCCACCCAAGGGCTGGGCCCTAGAAAGCTTTCCCACTTTCTACCCCTTATGGGCGGCCCTGACCACAACAGTCAACACTGTACAATATCCAGCCAGCTCCTTGAGACATAAATAAATGATGCCCTCACATCCCTGTTAGCAAAATACGTGCCCTATCAACACCATTTGCAACGGGTTATTTTTAATTTGACATATTTGTTTTATTCAATTATTAAAAATATGTTTCACTTATTTAGCCTATTTCTATGTTCATTGTTTTCAGTTCAATTAGGCCTATGTTTAAAGTCCAAAGTCATGGTGTAAATAGAAACAACCTTGTTATTGTATGTGTCTACTTGTTTTTTTTGTCCATATGTGTAAAATCGTAAAACCAAAAAAAAAAAAAAAAAAAAAAGTTAAATAAATGCATGATGTTCTTAAATCAATGATTAAATCGTGTTTATACAATGTCAATCAAAATCATCATGATTTAGATTTTTTCATAATCGAGCAGCCCTACCTTCTTGCAATTTCCATGGTTTAGATCAATTAGAAACAATTACATTATTAAATTGGTAATCATTATTAGTATTGTGACTTCCTATCTACAGGTTATTTATTGTGATGTTATCAGTCAGTAAGCTCCATGATAACACAGCGATTGACAGGCTAACCTAAATGCTCTGTAGCTGGACAGAAACTCCCCTCTCCCAACCCCACACCTGTCTTAAAATACAATAACGTTTTGCCTGTACTGTTGCACATAGTCGCGAACCCCAAAAAAAGTTGGTCCGCATACTGACCCCCCCAAAGGCCCATTCTGAGCCAGGAAAAACCCTGTCAAAGTAAGGTTGCTTTATTGTACAGAACAACAAAAATACATTGTATTAGAATCAACCAGTGCTCCTAGGTGACTTACACAGGGATGACACACTGCACAATGGATTTAAAGTTTTAGAGAAAGCTACTTCATACTCAGGAGTTGACCTTTGTGTGCTAGGAACTAGTTAGAACTAAGGCAGAGGGTGTTCTATTGTGTACAGACTGTCAAGTCCTCTGAGGCAAATGGCTACATGGGATTTCTATATTTGATTTGAACTGATACGAGTGACGTACACTTTCAATTATTGCTGTCCTGTGTCATTAAAGACCTACTTCACCGGTGGGAATATGAAGGTGTATTGATTATATGTATTATATTTTTCCCTCTTTTTTTGTGTAGAATCCAGATCTGCACAACGTTTTCCCCTGTCAGAATGGAGAGCAGAAAGAGTCTGGAGGCATCACATGTGCCCTCACAGCCTCACTGCTGGGTGAGTGTTTAATACAAGATCTCAGCCTTCAGAGGATGGATGTACTGTACAGCACAGAGGCTGCTGAACATCTAATATTCACAAAGTCATTGCAGAACAAACAGCTGTTAAACTAGGAAGAAATGAGTGTTGAACGCAGTTGCAGTTTCAAGCGAGGACATACTGTATGAAAGTCTCTGTGTTGGTTGTGTGTTAGGAGCCAACAACACCTGAATGGCTGATATATATATATATTTTCAATCTTTATCTTTACCAGTGTTGCCAACTTAGCAATTTTGTCGCTATATTTAGCGACTTTTCAGCCCCCCTGGCGACTTTTTTTTTCAAAACAGCGACAAGCGACAAATCTAGCTCTTTTTTCTGGTGTTAGTGGTGACTTTTTCGCCAAAGCAAGCATCACTTTTAACGCTTCTCAACGAGCAGCGGGAGCCTCCACGGCCCGTCCCCCGTCCCAGAGCACTGACAGACGGCCCGGTCCTCGTGCAGCAGCCCCTCCCAGCTGCGGTCAGAGCAGGAGATACACACCTCTCTGCTATAGTGTTCCGTCAGCATCCCTATTAGCAGTTGCATTAGCAGCTTCCCCCCCCCACCTTCTACAGTCTATGAGTAGTGCAATTCAAAATATTATGCAGTGCTTTTTTAAACCATGAGCATGTATGATTACTCAGAGCCGGCCCAAGCCTTCAGGGGGCCCTAAGCGAAATATGATTAGGGGGCCCCTCTCCAATGTTAGCGCTGCTGAAACTATAGATCTTTGCTAAATATTATTCACACACCCAGTGTTTTCCGCTAGTGCCTCCACTGTGCAGCTGTGCGAAAATATTAGACAGCCGAGATTCAGACCCTCCTAGGGGGGTCCGGGGGTATGCCCCCCCGGGAGATTTTTTTTAACCTTTTTAAAGTGAAATGCATGAATCTGGTGCACTTTGAGAGAAATATTAAGAGGCTAAATCTGAGAAATTTTGTGTGAACAAATAATTTGGATACACTGGTCAGATGAATTAGAAGCTATTGAAGGACACATGGATTTTCCATACAAATATTAATATAAAATTAAATATTATGGAGGGTCCTCTGGGTTGGGCTTGGAGCTCTTTTTCTTTTATGGGACATATTTCTCTGTAATATAATGAATGCATTTAAATTCAGTGAGAGGAACGAAGCAGAAGAACTCTGTTGTCCAGCTACTGTATCTTTTTTTCCACAGACGAGGCTGAAATAGGCTATAGACTATACACAGTGCATGGGCAACTGAGGGCAGCCCCATTTCCAATTGTTTTTAAATAAACTCAATACACACTGTGCATGGATGTGAACGTGACATGATCAGATAATTTCGGATTACCTCCCAGATGAACTGATTACATTTTTAGGCTATTAATTATCTAGACCAAAGAGCGACCGCTTAGTTCGCTTATGCCTTGGGCCGGCTCTGTGATTACTGCTAGACTTAACATTATCACGTTGGCTGTTCATGCGATTGTCACGTTCATAACACTAGAACCTCACCTATTCAAATATTACTGTATAACAACCCTGTCTACAAATATGCAAATTAGGCGATGACGTCATCTGGCGACTTCTAGAGACTTTTAGGACAGCCAATAGCTACTTTCCTTACTGAAGAGTTGGCAACACTGATCTTTACTGGACAGATCGTTTAGCAGTGACCCTCATTTCCAATGATGTCGAGTCAAACAAAACAACGCAAAGCAAAAAACAACACAAACACTATGTACAATGCTAATTCATCAAATACACAACAAGCTGATAAAGAGCCAAAACCATTGAAACACTTAGACAGTGATGTAGAATGGCTGCATTGAAAATGACATTGCTGAAAGTACAACATAGTTCTTTTCAATATAGCCTACAATGTAGCCTAATTAAAACAGTTGCAGGTAGAGTTGGGCAGATTTAAGATAACATCTGTTAAAGGGTATGAAGGTATTTATTCAGATATACAGTACCTCAAATTCCCACCACCCTTTCACGCTTTGCATCAATGTTCCCTTTTTGGACTCCTGGACAACTATCAGTTTTCAGATGTCATTTCACCACACAGTCAAATGCTATGATCTACATGCTGTATTTCTATTGTGTGTGTGTGTGTGTGTGTGTGCAGTGTGTGAGCTGCGGCGGCAGGCCTGTCAGCTGGGTGTCCCTGTGGCCGTGCTGTCAGTGAAGGTGGTGCTGGAGAGACTGATGGAGATCACTGGAGCTGAGGACAAGGCCCACAGCAAAGGCCTGCTCACCTCCTCTCAGAGAGTAAGGAGTATTGGGCCAATTTGAAATATATTAGAAATGCACTCACTTTTAATGTTGCCAAACTATACAGTCATGCCCGAAATGATTCATACCCCTGGCACATTTTGACTTAAATTTACTTTTATTCAACCAGCAAGATTGTTCTTAATTGGGGCTCTGTTGGAGCAAGTTGGGGTGGGGGTGGGGGGAAGGGTTATAATTGTATGAATCTAATTGTATCTGCATTGCATTCTGTAAAACGTCAAAAATACCAATAAATAAACCTTGAGAAAAAAAAAAAAAAAAAGATTGTTCTTAATTGTAAATGACACAGCTTCTCCCAGAAGATAATAATACGATGTACAAGAGGCATCATTATGAAAAAACTTTTTTATCAGCTTTTATTTACATTTGAACAAAAAGTTGCATGTCCAAAATGATTCATGCCCTTCTCAATAATCAATAGAAAAAGCCTTTATTGGCTATTACAGCAATCAATATTGTGTCAAAATTTGCCAGGGGTATGAATAATTTTGGGCATGACTGTACATGGATGCCTGATTATGTCACATCTAACATACTGTATGACAAGCTGGGGGCAAACTAACAGTTTGTCATTGAAGCCATTAGCGACTCTTTACAAGAGAACACTCAAAGTGTTGGACCAGAAGCCTAACAGCTCACATCATTGTACTATATTAAATAACCGTAAACTGCTGAGCTGGCAAGATGTAATCAAATATAAAAACATCTGCCTGGTTTTCAAAATGTTTCATAACACCGCTCCTCCTCCTTTAAAATCATTCATAATCCAACGTAACAGCAGCAATCAGATCACCAGAAGCACCACACGGGGTGACCTTCTAATCCCATTTAGAAAAAGCACATTTGGTCAACAATCATTTTCTGTTAGAGCAATACCAAATTGGAATTCATTGCCTACCACTATCAAAGATATACATACATACTCCACCTTCACACGTTTATCTAGTTTTCCTGAAAACATTCCAGTAAATGCCCATCAAATAGATGCCACGCACTCTTAGTTTAGTTTAGTTTTAGTTTAGTTTATTTATTTAGCACACATTAACAATTAATGGTGCAAGGAGGGAACGAAGCCCAATGGGCTTGTACAGAGTTCCACCCCTATCAATAATCACAATGAAATCATATTCAGGCTAACAAATAAACTCTAGAAATTAAGGAGACAAGGTACATAAATACTCAAAATAAACAAAAATGTGATAAATACATGTCAAAGATAATGAAAAAATTAGAAAGAAAAAGAACAAGAAAAAAGAAAAAAAGAAAAGGAGAAGACAGGAGGTGATTAGAAGATTCACAAAAAGATAAGATGTTTTTTAAGCTGTTTTTTAAAGAGTGAGAGGGATGATATGGATCTTAAAAGGGGAGGTAAGACATTCCATAAAGCCGGGCCTCTATAATATATACTAAATTGATGATGTGATCTTCTTACAATCAATGTGCCATATGGATTTTTATTTTAAAGGTCAGCTACTCCTTTAGTATATAGAGTCTTTAGTTTGACCTGTGTCATTGTGGTTACGTTATAGACACAGTGACTTGTTGTTTGTGGTTTCCCCGGTGCCACGTCTTCACTGTTATACTTCTGCATATTTAAAATGACTGCTGTGTCACACCTGTGCTGCTGGTCTGTTTGCAGTTTGTGGTTTAACATTGCTACAGTGTCAACAACAGAAGACTCAAAAGTTCGGTTCAGAGTGCAGACATTATGTCAAATATAAATTCCCTGGGCCCACTGTAGAAAACACGCAAATGGGTAAAAAAATTAGCCAATACTGACCCTGCGTTCCAAATCGCAAACTCTTTCTTTTTTCTATTCTACATACTACATCCGACGATAAAGATAATCTAGTTAGGATGCAGTAGGCATACTATTGGGGCATACTTTTACTTATTTATTTCATCATAACATTGCGCCTTGATCTTGCTTCTTGCTTTTATATCCGTTGCATCCCCGTTTGTTTTCATATGGAGGCTCCGTCGATGTGACGTCACTTCATGTGCGCACTGGATTATGGGTCAGAATGCCCAAATAGGATGCTGTTTTCAACACTAAAAATCTTGGCCGGATGTAGTAGACATCCAGATACTTCTAACCATCCTAAATCTGGCCACAATAATCGGGACATCCTAAATCTGTTTTCTACCAAACTATATAGTATAAAGTATGAGATTTGGAACTCAGGCAGAGAGTCACCTGAAGATGAGGAAATGTATAAACACTGCCTCCCACACTGCAAAAACTGAGCTCTTTTTGACCAAGTCTTCGGTAGGTCAACTGTCCATACAACTGTTCAATATTCAGCTGTTTCAGGGTTAACATCACGATAAAAGCAAACTACTACACAAATCCAATTCACCTTGTTTTATATTATGTTTATATTATGCGCAATATATCAACATTTCATGTACTAAAAGAAAACAATTTTTTTTTACGTTGAACCCTGCCTGTACTATAAGTGTCATGTCTGTCCGCTCTAGGTCCAGCTGTGTGTCCTGATGGAGACCAGCAAAGAACTGCTGTCACAGGGAGCCCTCTGCCCTAAACTGCTCTGGCAGGAGTACAGAAGAGATCAGGTGTGTGTGTGTGTGTGTGTGGGGTGTGTGAGCTTTTGTTAGTGTTCATGCACTGAATATATGAGGCCTTAATATGGTATTTATTTCTTATTAGGTTTTTGTAAAAAATGTAATTTCATCAAGGTTCCTTTGAATGCATTTGTTTGGAGTTTTCAGTCATGAGTTTTGTGCAGGAGAGTCAAAGTTAAATGTTAAAAGTGAAAAATAAGCG
>CM047513.1:32674248-32824248 GCA_026122265.1 Ammodytes dubius | reverse complement strand
CCTTTGTTTATTGTGTGGTGTTACTTAGCTGTCGGCTTTGACCCATAGACTGTTTAAACTCTGACCGCGTCTATCGCCGTCCGGCATAGACCCCGCCTGCCAAGTAAGGGGAGACGGGGAGCTGATGGGGAGAGCTGGTCTGTTCTGCACTCTTCTCACTACACTCTGGCACCGCAGTGTGAACATTCCTGCTGCTTGTCTAATCTTGAACAGGTTGAGAGCAGAGCACCTGGAACCTCCAATCAGACGCTGCGTTGTCTTCAATCAGTGTAACAGTAGCTCTAACTGTCATTGTCTGCTCGCTCTGAGGCTTCACACAGACACACACAGACACACACACACACACACACACACACACACACACACACACACACACACAACACACACACACACACACAACACACACACACACACACACACACACACACACACACACACACACACACACACACACACACACACACACACACACACACACACACACACACACAGTGAGTCACAGCCTCTTGACCCTGTCTGCGGCAGCAAGCTGTTTATTTAACAAGGAGGTAGTCTTGGACAGCAGTTACTCATAGTACAACGCTGTGCTTGTGTGTAAAACACTGACGGTGGTGATTCAGTTAGAAGTTCAAAGCTGTTTCAATATAAAGCATCTTTTAGGATGCATTATTTACATGTCTCAAGATTCAAGAGGTGTATTTGTTATATGCAAAACAATTCCAGCAGCAGTCAGTGGTAATGAAATTCTTCATACCCAGACTCCCTTCAACAATACAATATAAAAGAAGGAAAACCCACGTGAAGAGAGCAACACCTGAGACACAAATAAACAGTGTTCAAGGACACAGTGCAGATAAAAAAGTCTAAAAAGAAGGTGCACCATATAAATATAAACTAAATTTAGAATGTAAAATAAAATGTAAACGAAATAGAATAGTGTACATGGAAATAAGAATAAAAATAATAGTAGCTGTAGTGTAAACTGTGTTTCTTCCTCCTGTGCCCTGTGTGTGTTTTGTGCAGGATTGAGATATTTGATGCCTCACTGTGTGGAGTGTCGGCATCAGCAGAGGCCCTCCAGCTCTTCTTCACACACTCCCTCACACAGACTCTCACTTACAAGCCCCGACTTACAGGTACAAACAAGCAGTGGACCATTTAACAGCTCCATGATGATACCTCATTTGCCTACACTCATTTGCTTGGAACTTAAAATAATGGTGGTAAGAAAATCCATTTATTTATATGTTGTTCTGAATAACGACATCATTGATGGACATTTATGTAAAGATGCAAGACTATAGCCGATGGGTCATTCCCATCTGTATTCCCTTCTGGCATGTTGATGTTAGATTAACATGTTCAACATGTCACAACACAATAATATTCCATAAAAAAAAACAATGAAGAGAACAATAAACAAACAGTTAAGCAAAAAAACAATGTCGCTCACAACAAACCAGTATTTAGGGGACCATACCAATTTGGTGCTAATTGCTAAAGTGTTAAGGTATTTAAAGTGCTGATGTTATTGCACATCGCCCTGTTGCACAAGTTATGCATACAACGATGTGTATGTGAAGATATTATTTTACTTTAATTAGCATACAGCTGTATTTATGTATTAACAATGGCACATTTTTAGCCATAGATGTATGAATGAATGCATACAGGGTCTGGTTTGGGAAAAAACAACAACTTTCAATAAGTATCCTTCCTGATGTACAATACATGATGCTGCTGTCGTAATTATAAAAGGAGTTTTTTCTAGAAAAAGAAAAGTATGATAAACTGAAGTCATATGTCCTCAGTGTCTGATGCCATCAGTCTGCAGAGCGAGTGGACCTTTGCAAAGGCCAGCAGGATGTTGACTTCTCTCTTCCACAAGGTAAATGTTTTCATCACGTCGCTTGTTTGAACCTAAAGCTTTCCCTTTGTCAAAGACGTGTGCCAAGATTAAAATGACCTTTTGAAAGTGAGAGGGCATATGAATAAAACTGTTTTCTTAGCTTCTCATAAACTCTCCCCCCCAGTCTGTCACTCTGGCCTTTTGTATTTCACATGCCATCTGTGGATTTCTGAGTGACAGGTGACTGACTGTACGACGAAGCAAATTTGACATGGCCCAGCTTTCTTTGCCTAAGCTGGCTCAACAAAAGCTAAAGAAACGCTCGGAGATAGCAGTTATCAACTGGATTTGGAGTTGTCTTCATCAGGCTCTGTGCGCGTTCACATCGCTCTACTATATCCAGTGTATGGTTCACATAGGGGAGAACGGGGGAATGTGAGGCATTGGGTAATGTGAGACACCCGCTGTATCTAGGCAATGGAACACATTTTTGGTCATGTGAGATATATGTTTTCAAGCCCCTCTCATTTCCACTCGGCCATGAAAGAGAGGACCTCATGGTGATGTTGTAAGCATGTTTTTTTCTCAAAAATTTATTTTTTGCATGTAAAAGTAAATTTTCTTGCTGTCAACTTATGCTGGGCTTACACTACATGACTTTTCACGCAATTTGACAGTCGCAGACAATCTTCCAATGTTGGACTGAAATCACAGAAGTCGTGCTGGAGTTGTGGCGCGCGCACGTAATCTCAGTCGTTTGGTGTAAGGTGGTCATCCGACCCGATTTCAGCCAGTCTTCTTCCCGTATTGACGTTCCAACATTTATCAAACATGTTTGATATTATCGTTAGTCTTAAGGGGTTGGCTCAAGCGAAATGACGTAAACACTGTCACACTCTGGCATGCACAAAGCAAGACGCAAGAGGAGCGGCATTAGTCGCGACTGTGTCCGCCTGTGCAGGGACTTATTTCGGACACTTTTTCCTTGAAGCCTCGGCGAGAACCAGGCTGACAGCCGCGCAACCTTAACACTTAACCGTCATACAGGGTTGGGAGTTAAAGTTATTGGGGGACGAGATCAGCAAATAAAAATGGTCAAATAACTAAAGGAAGTACCCCGCTATGAATATTGAATTAACCTTTTTTTAATTAAATAATCACTATCGCGTTTGCGGAAATAATATTAATCTCAAAAGGAATCTAGTTGTAGTCTTGCAATATGAGACCCCTGTCTTTTAAAAATCTCACTCTGTGACTGAAAACTAATGACTAGTTGTCTTCAGGTGAGAGTTGATTGTCTTTAGATGTAAGAGGGTTTCAGTCTTCAGTCTTTTCAAAGTCTTTTAAAAGTCCTCTAGTGTAAGCCCAGCATTAATCGATTGTTGTGCCAAAGCAAATTGATTCACGTAGAAAAACTTCTATCATCGTTGATGAACTACCAACATGTGATGATGATGTAACCTTCTGGTGACCCCTAGAGGTGGGGTATCTACAGAGCCGGCCCAAGCCGTCATGGGGCCCTAAGCAAAATATGATTAGGGGGCCCCTCTCCAATGTTAGTGCTGCTGAAACTATAGAATAGATCTTTGTTAAATATAATTCACACACCCAGTGTTTTCCACTGTGCAGCTGTGCGAAAATATTAGACAACTGAGATTCGGGGGTATGCCCCCCGGGAGATTTTTTTAACCTTTTTAAAGTGAAATGCATGAATCTGGTGCACTTTGAGAGGAAAATTAAGAGGCTAAATCTGAGAAATTTTGCGTGAACAAATAATTTGGAGACACTGGGTCAGATTAATTAGAAGCTATTGAAGAAGGACACATAGATTTTCCATAAAAATATTAATATAAAATAAAATATTATGGAGGGTCCTCTGGGTTGGGCTTGGAGCTCTTTTTCTTTTACGGGACATATTTCTCTGTAATATAGTGAATGCATTTAAATGCAGTGAGAGGAACGAAGCAGAAGAACTCTGTTGTCCAGCTACTGTATCTTTTTTTCCACAGACGAGGCTGAAATAGGCTATAGACTATACACAGTGCATGGGCAACTGAGGGCAGCCCCATTTTCAAATATTTTTAAATAAACTCAATACACACTGTGCATGGATGCGAACGTGACATGATCAGATAATTTCGGATTACCTCCCAGATGAACTGATTACATTTTTAGGCTATTAATTATCTAGACCAAAACATGTTATTCCTTTTTTGTATGATAACTTACATTTGCATAATATGATGTTAAAGCTGCAGTGTCTAATTTTTTCACTGTAATATTTGGCAAAACTGTCATAATAGCCATTCAGCTATATGTAGGTGAAGTAGTCTGAAAATATTTTTTCATCACTTTGCTCCCCCCTGCCTCTGTGTGCTGCCCCCCAAAATTGCCACCGCTCATGTTAATTTTGACCAATCAGAGCAGGCTCAGATACTCCGTTCTTATTGGCTGTGGGACTGTCCGTTCACTTGGCAACGACGTTGATGCGTCAGTTGCGTGAGCGTTCACGACCCTAGCAGTCTGAAACTACTGTTTGGCCCTACTAAGGCAGACAGCGAATAGCAATGTCTTCACCAACGAACTATCTATACTATACTATCTATGCAACGAACCCTCAATTTACCATTCCCCGGATACCAACAACTAACACGGTGGGAGGACAGTGTGTACACAGAGACTGAGAAACACCGAGGAGGAAATGTAGTCGGGCGGCTGTTGCTGTATGAAGCCGAGATGTGTGGAAAGTGAGCCAGGAGAATGGGCTTCCTTTGGCTGTGCTTTAGCTGATAAACCAAGTTAGCACCGGTCGGATAGCATTAGTTAACTCACCCGGTTGACGCGTTAGCCAGAAGCTAGCTCCGCCTGCACGGGACTCCTGTGGCTCCTCTCCGCACTGTGGCTGGATAGCCTGCGCCGGTGTGCCCCACGAAGCACACCAGTTCGGACTGGTCCGCTGCCACCCTGCCAGCTCTCCTGGACGCTTACCTGCGCTCGCGGATTGCTGTCAATCGCGGAGGACGCCGCCTCCCTGCTACACCGCTACCCGACAGTGTTCACCTGCTGGCCGGCTAGACTGCTGCTAACCCCCGGCGCCGTCCAACTGGCTTCCCCGTCTCCAGCGAAGCTACAACCGGCACGCTCCACTCCGGTTGTGTGCAGCCACCACCTCCATAATGAACCGAAACATAACTGCTAAGTCCGGGGAACTTTCACGAAAAGTACAACGAAGCACCGGTGTTTATCTACGCCGCCTCCCTGCTACACCGCTACCCGACAGTGTTCACCTGCTGGCCGGCTAGACTGCTGCTAACCCCCGGCGCCGTCCAACTGGCTTCCCCGTCTCCAGCGAAGCTACAACCGGCACGCTCCACTCCGGTTGTGTGCAGCCACCACCTCCATAATGAACCGAAACATAACTGCTAAGTCCGCGGAACTTTCACGAAAAGTACACCGAAGCACCGGTGTATCTACGCCAGCCACGGTCCCGTCACAGCCAGGTAGGGTAATGTAGGATACTTGCCTTTATTTTGTACTGCCGTGCACACAATGGTGCTGTAAATGTGTTTGGTATGGTGCTCCCTTGCTGTTTGTGTGAATCTGCAATGCTGTTTTAAGGCTATTTGTTCCGTTTAGTTGCTGTTAATTTGTCTTTTGGCACAATTGTTGGCCGTGTTGTTGTTTTTTTTGTGCGGACATGATCGCTGTTGTGTCGGGTCGGCCAAGGTTGATTAGGGGAATAAATATATCGGGGATGGGGGGGAGACACTAGGTGCGTTGGGTGCAACATGAACGCGCTTAGCTGTCGTTCGGAGGGAGGAGCTGCAGCAGGTAGAGCGTTGCGAAAACAGCCGTTGGGATCCCAACGGCTCCCAACGGCTCCCAACGGCTGAAATTAGACACTGCAGCTTTAATATCAAACACACAAACTAATAAAAAAAAGGAGGGGGCCCCCCCTGGCGGTCGGGGGCACTAATGGAGCTTTTCCACCGCATGGTATCAGCTCAACTCGACTCAACTCGCATTTTTGGCGTTTCCACCGCAATTTCATGGTACCTGGTACCTGGTAGCGGCTGCTTTTTTGGTATCGCCTCGCTCTAGGTTCCAAGCGAGCTGAGCCGATGCTAAAAGGTGACGTCAGCAGACGGCCGGCCACTGATTGGCCAGAGACTATTGTCTGGCCAATCAGTGGCCGGCCGTCTGCCGACGCTTCTGATTGGCCAGAGACTACCGGCTTCATTCTCTCCGGGACTTTTGAGTGTATTTACGCTGCGTGCAGCCTACTCTGGCTCTCTTTCATTTGATTTGCATCACAGATCCGAATTTTTTTCCATATATTCGCTAAGCTCACCCAGTGTTGGTTGTTGGGGAAGTTACTTTTAACATACGAGAGGAGACATGTAGGGCAGCTAGCAGCTAGTCTAAATAGTAGCCAGCTGGGACAGACATGATAGCGAGCGATTACATTACAAGCCTCGGACTGAACTGATTACCTCAATAAAATATTCAGGCTGAGACACGGCTTGCATTTGAAAACACGTATCCTGAAACAAGCACTAAACAGTCAACTTTATCATGCCCGTGTTTACGTGCATAGGGATGTACGTGACGCATCCCTACAGCTGACTGTGTGGCAGAGTCACACATCGGGACAACAACCATCCCTTTTAATGGCCCGTAGCAATATTCTTCTACTTCTTTTAGCAAACAGATACAAGGGGGGTATTTCTTAAACATTTTTCATCCGTGTTTTTGGCGGTTGGTTCAGTTAATAGTGCAACAACTGCTCGTAATTTCTGCTTTGCTACTTTGCTCCGGAGTAGGCTTTCAGCCCCTTACGACAACCCCGCCCACGTTCAGGAGGTACTATTTGCGGTGGAAAACGACCCGTGCTGCTACCAAACCAAGTTGAGTCGAGTCGAGTCGAGTCGAGTCGAGTCGAGTCGAGTCGAGTCGAGTCGAGTCGAGTCGAGCTACATGTGCGGTGGAAAAGCGCCATAAGCGACCGCTTAGTTTGCTTATGCCTCGGGCCGGCTCTGGGTATCTATTCTAAATGTCTATGTCTAAGTTTATATCAGGTTACTTAAGATTCTAAATTCACATTCGATTGGTAAGGGGATTGATTGTAGTTTAATACAGGGCTGGGCGATATGACCAAAATCTCATATCCCGATATTGGAATTTCATATCCCGATAACGATACATTTGACGATATAGCATATTTTCTGTAAATTCAATCAATGAATATAAAAATTTCATATAAATAATTAAATTCTCAGCAAATAAAGTATTTACCCATATATGATTATTTTCTGCTTTAATTCAAACGCAAGTTTTCAAGCATTCAACAAATAGAAAATGCAAATATGACATTTGAGTAGTTTTGGGCTGTGTAGGGTTTCAGGGTAGCCTGGTGCCACTGCTGCCAGACCATCGTACTTCATTTCATTTGTACAGAAGGTCTGGAACTGCTCTATTTGGCAAACGTTCACTCACTTGGAGGCGGGTGTCTGTTGAAGTTTAAAACTATTGGATCTGCCCAGTGCCACTATGGATCTGCCAACCAATCACATAACGTTTGGTCGCAGCATTCAACTGAAACTGGAGCGCGACTTCGACGTCATCGTTCTCAGCTACTCGCTCTGTTCGCTGATTGGACGACCAAAAATTTTCCTGAGCTCAAACAAGTGACTTCACCGCTGCCCCAGACTGACTACTGAAGGGACAATGAAATTTGGGCGGAAGTAGGTAGGCGGGCGGAGCCAGGCTAGTTTCAGGGCACAGAATTGACTGAATTAGTGGATTCCTCGCTAGCTAAGCTCATTAGCCTAATGGAGCTATACTCTTTAGCTGAGGCGGCTTGTAAATTCACCCCGCGGAGAGGGTGACCGCCTCGTGGAGCGCAGGAGCTTCTCACCGCTGAGAGAGCAGCCGAACAGCGCATTCTTGGAACTTTACACTGCGAGCCCGCGGGGACAGCAGCCGAACTGCCTCGCTAGCTCGGGTGCTAACCCCGCGAGCCTGTCAAGCGCTGCCTGGGTAATGCTGGCTCGACTGCTCTGTCAGCGGGGATATATTATCCTCTGCCCATGGTGCAAACACCGACTGATCTGTTACCTATGGGTTTCAGTGTCCGAAGTGAACTTTGATTATCACACAAGCCAGAAAAGCCTGTTGCGGTCTTGCGGAAATAGAGTGCTGAAACACAGCGGGGCTGTGAACTAGGAAGCGCTTCGTGTTTTTACCACATTTCACCAGGTAAAGGCTTTTAATGTGAAGTTACGCTGAAGGAAATCTTCGGTTTGAATAACAGTAACTTAACTGCGACCTACATGTATAGGCTAGTTTGTGTCCTAAAGAGTGGGATTGGCAACATAACGAAATAAACGATATTGCATAAAATGAAACGATAAACGTTTTTGTTTCGTCTGACGATATATATCGCCATATCGCACAGCCCTCCAACCCACACAACAAACACGTGACCACGACTTGACAGAATAAAAGTTTTGTATTTATAAAGATATCGATTCAAGAATAAGGTTGCATTTGTTCTCTCAGCAATATAGTAAAATAGAAATATCGACCCAGAATAATAACACAAAAAGTAAAATAAAACTGTACCTTAGCAGCACAAAGTAGCCTATTTAACATAAATAAAATATATCCCGCATGGGACTAGAAAAAACACAAAATTATCACTGCTTAGGAATCTTAGTTCCTCCTAATTGTACCTTTAACAGTGTTTACCCTTCAAATATATCTTAATAACAGTTTGGTCAATTATTTGTCTTGGGCCCAAGAACCAAAAGAAAAACCAAACCCTTGAGAAAAAGTGTCAAAACAAAATAATCATCAGTTCGGTTCCTTCATTTTGTTCCTACCACCGCGTGGATTTCAGCACAATGTCCATGCAACAACAGATGTCCAATGAGAGATGATGGATCCAGGAACAGCAATGATGGTGAAAGCAGTAGAATCAGTCCAGTGGAAACAGTTCGTCCCTCGAAAAAAACCTGCCTGCACAAAAGTGTGCAGCGCGGTTATTAAACAGTCTGAATGCTTTTCTTTTCACTGTCCATTGCATTACACTTAAATAATAATACTAATATTTTTAAAAGTAGTTTCTCTGTTCTGCATCATCAGCTGTCTGCCGTTCATGCGCCTGTGATGCGTTTAGGGGGCATCGTAAACTACAGTATCTAGTGATTATTTTCTGAAAATGATGCTTTTACGGAATTCCTGTAATTTTGGAACTACAGAAAATAACCTGGGTTACAATGATAATTGAAGATTAACCTGCTAATCGCTGAGAGAGGTAGTTTTTTTTTCTCAAATTGTGGCAGTGGGGTAAAGTGAGACAAATGCTGTGGGTTAAAGTGAGACATTGTCTATGCCCTCTTTTAATGAATCCATTATATTTGAGGAAGCAAGGAGACTAGTTTGAATAAGACAAAAGACAATGGCCCTCATTTATCAACCGTGCGTAGACCAGAAAAATGGGTGTACGTACATTTCCACGCATTTATCAATATGGACGTGAGCGTAGGATACGCTCAAATCCCACGCCAGCTCTCAGCTCGTGTACGCAAGTTTGTAAACAGCATGGACTCGCATTGCAGGCTGTGCCGGGTAGCCGATGACTTTGTTGGACAATTATTAGAAGGTAATACAAATGCAGTGTTTGCTCAGACCGAAATAAAGATATTAATCACTTAAAATTGTGCAGCTTATGGTGTGCAACTGAGTAGGAGAGCTGATTCAATAGTGCGCACATCGGCCACTTAGGAGCGCTGCATGGGACTGCGTAAGGGCAGTTATCTTCGACTTGGAGCAGCTGGGGGGACACTGAGGCACGGGGGCTGCATTCATTCAAAATGTTAGCCTAAGTATTAAATATGTAGTAGGCCTACACTGCTCTTTATGATAAAAAATACACGGCACAACATTCAACTTAACATTTTATTTATTTGACGCACTTTTTAGATGTTAGTTCCTCTTTTAATGTGTCATTGATTGCTTAAGCGAGCGATTTATTTCCACCGTTAACCGGCACGTTTTTCCGATCTGCTAGTGGAGCAGCTCAGCAGGACAGTGGTGGGCGCTCTCACAGCTGATCGTTGCCGGGTCGGCTTGTGCAGCTGACGGCCGGGCTGACCACTCGTGCCAAGCGCATGCTGTCATACAGTAAAATGCAAAATGTGTTATTTTTAGTTTTTAAACCCCTTTGGAGTAGTGCTATCTAAAAGGGCCAATACATTTTAATCATTCAAATATCTGCAGACGTGTATTTCTTCTATGGGGACCATTATCGGAACGTTGGTTGCATTTCAGAACAGCAACACGCTTTTTTTAGTGGCGATTTTTGAGTCAGACCACTTTTTCTTCATCTATGTAAAGAAATGGCGACATATAATTGTATATGCTGTTTTATAGCATTTGAGCGCTGGAGATCGTTTGTTGTCAACATCAACGCTGTTGACCGCAGGAGTTATTTCCTTCCTAACTGCTGCCTTCTGTCGTTCTTTGATGCCGCTTGTAATGCTCCGAAATGAAACTCTTTTTTTTTTTTTTTTCGCTGTTATTTTGTCAATTTCTACTTCAGAGAAGTTCCTCTTCTGTGCCGTAATGCGCATATCCATGTCGTAAAACCTCTGGGCGAGGCCTCTAAACTGAGAAAATATAGGAGCGTGATACGATTGTTTTCAGCCGCCGCATTTATCAATAATGGCCTGGGGTACGCCGAGATTGGCGAGATACGACTGTTTGATAAATCCCACGCGATACCTGGCGTAGGGAGGTATTTGCGCCAGAATCTGCACCAGTTTCCACGCAAGTTTGATAAATGAGGGCCAATGTGGGCTGGAGGTGGGGGTTGATCGTTGAAGGGGTGTCAGCAAGGGCATGGATAGGCACGTACAGTGGAGGAAATAAGTATTTGATCCCTCACTGATTTTGTAAGTTTTCCCACTTACAATGAAATGAACGGTCTATACTTTTAATGCTAGGTTTATTTTAACAGTGATAAACGGAATATCAAAACAAAAATCCAGAAAATCACATAAAAAAAGATAGAAATTATTTTGCATTTCATTGAGTGAAATAAGTATTTGATCCCCTATCAAAACATTGCTTAGTACTTGGTGGAGAAACCCTTGTTGCCAAGTACAGAGGTCAGACGTGTCTTGTAGTTGATGACCAGGTTTGCACACATCTCAGGAGGATATTTGGACCACTCCTCTTTGCAGATCCTCTCCTAATCTTTAAGGTTTTGAGGCTGTCGCTTGAGCTTCAGTTCCCTCCACAGATCTATTGGATTAAAGTCTGGAGACTGGCTAGGCCACTCCATGACCTTAATGTGCTTCTTCTTGAGCCACTCCTTTGTTGCCTTTGCTGTATTTTTAGGGTCATTGGCATGCTGGAATGCATCCACGACCCATTTTTACGGTCCTGGCTGAGAAAGAGGTTGTCACCCAGTATTTCATGGTAAATGGCCCCATCCATAGTTCCCTCGATGCAGTTAAGTCCAACTGTCCCCTTAGAAGAGAAACAACCCCAAAGCATAATGCTTTAACCTCCATGCTTGACTGTGGGGATGGTGTTCTTGGGGTCATAGGCAGAATCAGGGCCGTCGTATAGGGGGTAAAGGTTATGACGATTATAAGGGCCCACAGCCAGCTAGGGCCCACACAGCCCCCAGTAGAATCTATGACAAAATTATTATGCATACAGTGAACTAATATATAATCATACGAATGATTCCGAATTAAAACAAAGCCACAAGTCATACAATATTCTAATTTTAATAATTAAAAAAAAACCCTTGGCCCTTTCTTAAAAAATGGTTTGGTCCACCCCGCGGTTCGTTCTTCCTCATTAGAATTAAGTGAGCGCGAGCGAACTCCAGCAGGCGAGGATGCCCCCAAAAAAGCTCGCACCAGAAAAGAGTTGAGAAGGAGGCCAGGAGTAGGATATGAGCAGCAGAGCAGGGGATCAAAAACTTTTTTTCTAAGAATGGTGAGAGTAAAACTACAGAGGGAGGCTGAAACAATTAGCCTACTACTTGTTCATTCATAACATTACCTTTGACGGGGCGCAGGCTGGAGCCTTCGTTAGCTGTCATCTGGCCGCGCTACACTCTGATCAAGTCGTCAGTTCATTAAAAAAAAAAAAAAAAAAGTCGCCAGTTTATTGTAGAGCAACGGTTCCTACTGTAGCTATAACTGAACGTTACTACTACAGAGACTATGCGCCCATTCAGAGGCTGCATTGAATTGTATCATGACGCATTCAACTTCTACTCGGTAATTATGAGCATCTGACGATGGTCAGTTACGTTCAGTGCCGTCGGATTGCGGACAGGCTTGGGGGGCCCAAGGCAGAAAAACTTTTTTTTTATTTTTATTTTTTTTACTGGCTCAATATAGGCCCCTGATCTTTGAAGGCCCCGAAAATTTTTATTTAGAAAGATAAATATACATTATCTATAAATTATTCCAGAAAAAATTACTAAATAGGATTTAGCCTTAGTTTTCTTCTCAAAGTGCACCAGATTGATGAATTTTACTTTAACATTTAAAAAAAAATCCAGCATTCCCCCGGACCCCCTAGAAGGTCCAGGGTCCCCAACAGTCTCCCAAATTCCTGTGAGAAACACGGTGTGTGCATGGTTATTAAGAGTCTTAGACCAGGGGTTGTGTTCAAGTATGCGTAATGATTTGGTCATTTGTCAATAGAAACGTTGTGTTGTTATCTGGCTCGGAGAGGGACCAGTCACTCATACGTTTTGGACTATAGACAAACATAGCTTTTACATTTTACGTTTGTATTGTAAGACCGCCTCTCAGAGGGCCCATCAGGACTTCCTGTATAGGGGCCCAGAATTTGGTGCAACGCCCCTCTTCCTCCAGCATGGCGAGTCACATTGATACCAAAGAACTTGATTTAGTTCTAATCTGACAACAGTACCTTCTCCCAAGCATTCTCTGAGTCGTTCAGGTGTTCATTGGCAAACTTCAGACAGGCCTGTACATGTCCTTTCTTCAGCAGGGGGACCTTACGGGCACTACAGGATTTCAATCCATTACGGCATAGTGTGTTACCAACAGTGATGCCGGTAACGCGTTATTTAGTAACGCGTTACCGGCATCGGACCTCTTTTTCCAGTAACGAGTAATCTAACGCGTTACTATCTCCAAACCAGTAATCAGATTAAAGTTACTCATCAAAGTCACTGTGCGTTACTTTTTCTGTCATTTTCCTTAGTGAAACATTTTACATAAATGCACAAATGACTGCGATTGCGATTTAATGTAAATAAATGTGCGCGCATGTGTCTCTAAACGCTCCAACTGCTCCAACCGCTCCTCTCGTCTTTTCGGTAGCGCCCCTCGTCTCTGACATGCAGCGTGTGTGTGTGCCTGTGTGTGTGTGTCTGTGTGTGTGTGTCTGTGTGTGCAGTAGCATTACGGCCGAGTCTAAGCTGAACTGTGGCGCAAAACAAACGTTCCCCCCCCCCATGAAATATATAATATAATCCTAAATATCCCCATAGGATTCGGGTACGGTGACGTTGAAGAGATAGAAGTGTTTAAAACTTGGAAACTTATAGTCACGTGGCGACCGGTGGCCGCACACACCCAGTCTATCAACATGAGACATCGTAGAGAAAAGTCAAATTAATGCATGAGAGTGAAGGGCCAATCACGTTAAGTTTAAAGACACTGCTACTGTCTTTGCACTTTGGAGGAATGCATTTATTTTCATGGGGGGAAAAAGGTTTTTTTTTATTACATTTTTCAAACAACATTTTTATTTTTATTATTTTGAAAACAGTATGCCTATAGGCTACTAGCCTACAAGCTTTATTTTATATCTTTTCAATGATTCTTAATATGTGCATGTTTTAAATTGAGATATATGGGTTTCAAAACCTGTAAAGTAATGTTTAAAGTAACTTGTAAACTAACTTAGTTACTTTTAAAATCAAGTAATCAGTAAAGTAACTAAGTTACTATTTCAAGGAGTAACTAGTAATCAGTAATCGGATTACTTTTTCAAAGTAACTGTGGCAACACTGGTTACCAATGGTTTTCTTGGTGACTGTGGTCCCAGCTGCCTTGGGATCATAAACAAGCTCCTCCTGTGTAGATCTCACCTTTATCATGATCATTGATACCCCACAAGGTGAGATCTTGCATGGAGCCCCAGACCGAGGGAGATTGATGGTCATTTTGTGTTTCTTTCATTTTTGAATAATCGCACCAACAGATGTTTCCTTCTCACCCAGCTTCTCGCCAATGGTCTTGTAGTCTATTCCGGCCTTGTGCAGGTCTACAATCTTGTCCTGATGTTCCTTAGACAGCTCTTTGTCTTTTCCATTATGGAGATGTTGAGTTTGATTTATTGACTCTGTGGACAGGTGTATTTTATACAGGTAAAAGTTGAGACATTGTGTTTTATACAGGAAACTGTTGAGATTAGGATACTTTTTTAAAGCAAAGACTAATCTGTGGGAGCCATGAATTCTTAATGGTTGGTAGGGGATCAAATACTTATTTCACTCAATGAAATGCAAAATAATGTATATCTTTATTTTAATGTGATTTTCTGGATTTTCTTTTTTTTATTCTGTCTATCACTGTAAAAATAAACCTAGCTTTAAAATTATAGACCGCTCATTTCTTTGTAAGTGGGTAAACTTACAAAATCAGTGAGGGATCAAATACTTATTTCCTCCACTGTATGTATATGGGGGACAGGAGAGTGACCTTTAACATCAATATACTCTAAGTAATATGTCTTTATTCAATGAATGATCCCAATAAAACAAATGCAGAAAAATATTAATCAAAGACTGAAAAGATGGAAAAAGACAGCTGGGTCTAGTCCTGTGTTCTGAGTCCCAGGCTGTTCTAGCTGGTTCTGATTGTTCTTTGCTCTGACCCCCAGACACAAGCTGGCTCTAAGGGTCCTGTGTTCTGACCCTCAGACTGTGTTTTAATCTTACTGGTTCTATCTGTCATTTGAATGTTAATTATTGAATATGAATCACATGTTGTATTTGATCAGTTACTTTCAAATGTTTAGAAAAATGTTTTGCTTAATTGACCAAACCCCATTATTCTGTTACTAGTCCGACATTAGTTTTGGAATATTTGGTTTTCAAGCTAGCTGTCAGGATTCTAACTGTTACAACATGTGTTGTTATGGTAGTTTCAGAGTGGAAAAAGTAAGTGGATCAGTTTACCCCCTTGATTTCTCTGGTCTGTCTCAGTTTACCCCACAGCTGGGGTAAAGTGAAACACAAGACAACTTTTTTTTAAACAATCATAATTTCACTGCCCTTTGTCTTGAATAAATTCTGCTAATGCCCATTTCTAGGAAACATCCTGAATTAATGGGAAATGTGTCAATTTTACTGATAAATCATTTTAGCTTGCGTAGAGGGGAACAAATGTAAAAAGTGTCTCACATTATCCCATTCGCCCCTATAAGGGGCCGTTTGACACGTCCTTTGACCTTCTTTCTTACCAATACCGCTTAACTTCACTCAAGACAAAAACGTTCGTCAGCTCTGAAGAATTAAAAGAGAAATCACGGCTGAAAGCAAATAAAGCTGGGCTTACACTAGAGGACTTTTAAAAGACTTTGAAAAGAAGACTGAAGACTGAAACCCTCTTACATCTAAAGACAATCAACTCACACCTGAAGACAACTAGTCATTAGTTTTCAGTCACAGAGTGAGATTTTGAAAAGACAGGGGTCTCATATTGCAAGACTACAACTAGATTCCTTTTGAGATTAATATTATTTCCGCAAACGCGATAGTGATTATTTAATAAAAAAAAAGTTAATTCAATATTCCGAGCGGGGGACTTCCTTTAGTTATTTGACCATCTTTATTTGCTGATCTCGTCCCCCAATAACTTTAACTCCTAACCCTGTATTTGACGGTAAAGTGTTAAGGTTGCGCGGCTGTCAGCCTGGTTCTCGCCGAGGCTTCAAGGAAAAAGTATCCGAAATAAGTGCCTGCACAGGCGGACACAGGTCGCGACTAATGCCGCTCCTCCTGTGTCGTGCTTGGTGCATGCGAGAGTGTGACAGTGTTTACCTCATTTCGCTTGAGCCAACCCCCTAAGACTAGCGATAATATCAAACATGTTTGATAATCAAGACGGGAAGAAGACTGGCGGAAATCGGGTCCGATGACCACCATACACCAAACGACTGAGATTACGTGCGCGCGCCACAACTCCAGCAAGACTCCTGTGATTTCAGTCCGACATTGGAAGATTGTCTGCGACTGTCAAATCGCGTGAAAAGTTGTGTAGTGTAAGCCCAGCATAAGTTTAGAGTGGAATGCTGTCATAAAATGTATTTAATTTTATTTAGGATCCCCCATCAGTTATAACCGGAGTAATAACTATTCTTCCTGGGGGTCCACACAAAAGATAAAACAAATCAATGCATTTAACATTACATAAATGCTTCCACATTGTCGATAAAACAAAGAAATAGCTAAGAGATATTAAGTACTGCTGTTACATTCACATTTCCTTCAAAACCAACATTTGAGACATGCCACACATCCAAATGAATACATTTATTTTACCACTCGTTCTCTCAGTACCCAACGTTAAGCAATGCAACTTGACTCAGCAGATTTAACCACTACATATACATAAATACTGTACCATTATTTAAACACTACTCAAAAGGTGCATTTAGGTCTGACACATACATAACCACATAATGAAGGTTACATTTTAGTTTTGGGCCACATCAAGTGAAACACATGTTATTGATTAAACATTATTTATGATGCATTTGATAAATGTATTAATAAGACATTCTGTGCTGGTTGTGAATATTGACAAATTGTGAAGACTACTGTGCAGCAGCTTTAGTGAACCTTCAGCAACGTTCTTATGTGAGACCTGTCACCTGCCAGGAACGAGTCACAGATAGTTTACCATGATTGATCTCACCCTAATTAAACCGTTGTGGTATTTATTTTGGGTGTGATCTATGTCTGCACCTTTAAAGGGAATCTGAAGAATTGTTATTACAGCCGACCGCATTTCATATCCACGTAAACATCAGACTGACACATAATAGCCTACAGTGAACTAATGCTGCCACCCGTGATTTTAATAGCTTGAGCAATTTATGTATTCAGTAAGCCAATGTATGTAAAGGGCAGGTAAGATTACAAAACAGGTTCGATAGTTCACTGAGAGCAAGAACAACTTTGTGAATAGCACTTACGCATAGCGTTACTGTTCACTTTCAAAGCTATGTTCTGTTCATTAACTCACAAATCAACAAGTTGACTGTTCTACCGAGTTCTCTCCTTGAGAATCTAGTCCCACATCGCTCAAATAATATCGTCAGGCCCACAGGATTTCCTAAGGAGTAGATTTATACCAGGCATTTTAATCCAAAACTCAGAACATTACCACATGGGAGCAGGTTAGCCGCACAGCATAAGATACCATGGTGATGTAGCCACTAGCCAGGTAAAAAGAGAGCCACCTTTGTGACACTGAAAACTCTGACTTAAGTCTCAATATACCGTAGTTCTTGGTAGTACAACCCCCTGGTGTCTCTTAAGGTGGCCTACTGTTTATATCTATGTTATGTCATGCTGTCGTTTTTTCAATAACATCATAATAAAGTGAAACTGACCGATATCTCCCTCCGATAGGTACAAGCCCCACTCCTGTTCTGCCTATACAGTCAATTGTCATTCCTGTATTTCAAACTACAGACAAATGCAGATGTGAAATCCCTTTAGCCATTGAGAACACAGCTTTGAGAGTATTGAATGATGTATTATGATGTTCTTTTTTCCATGTAAGAACTTCTGTGTTTGGTCTCACATAGTCAACCAGATTCAAGAAGGTCTATTTTATTTGTCATATGCACAATAATTACAGCAGCAGTCTCTTTGGCAATGAAATTCTTAATTCCCAGTCTCAACAATGCAATATACAGCTCCGGAAAAAAATAAAAGACCACTCCAAATGTTCAGTGTCACTTGTTTTACTATCTATAGGCATATGTTTGAGTAAAAATTAACATTTTGATTTTATAATATAAACTACTGACAACATTTCTACCAAATTCACAATAAAATATTGTCATTAAGAGCATTTTCAATAAGTAATGTAGAGTTAAAGATTTAAGAATAATCCAGACTGGTATCTTAATTTTTTTTTCAGGGCTGTAGAAGAAGAAAATGTGTAGGAGAAACACACAAGGGAAGAGAGCAAGTGCAACAAATGTGCTTCAAGTTTATTCCTCAGTGGCCAGTGTCCTATTGTAATGAAGCAGTCGCCTTGTCTGTGTTGTGGCTGTGTGTCTGTCATAGCTGGCTGTGATCTTCAGTGTGGAGCAGCTGCTGGGTCACCTGCGACAGGTGTTGGAGACCCACGAGGTCAACTGGAAACACGTGCTGTGCTTCCTCTCCGCTCTGCTGGTTTACAACCCCTGTGCCCAGCCCAGCCTCAAAGGTACACACAGGGGGTACACACACTCACACACACGTTAGGTTGGATTTAAAGGTGGGGTAAGAGATTCTGGAGAACGTTTGTTGACAAATAACTTTTAGTCTTAATCAGTGAATATCTCCTCACAATCTGCCCTGCCTTGTTTACATTCCCATTATTAACATCCCGTTTACACACCAGTTTACAGAGCCTAGGCTGTTTATGAACACAATCTACGTCTAAATGCATGTAGGTCATTATTTGACACTAGTATCACGACTATAAAAAGTAACCACATTTATAGGTCAGAAAAGACGAAAAAGCATTTTTTTGCTTTTTAAGTTTCTCACATGATTTGAAAAGTGTTGTTCAGATAGGCCACTATCAAATACACCGGCAAAAAAAATTAATAAAAAATATGTAGCAATTTAATGCTATTTTTTTTTTTACCAGACAGTTGTTTAAAAAAGGACTTGAAATTATTTTGGCTCAAACACTTCATGTCTGATGTGTTGTTTTCTGCCTCATCAGAGCTGCTGCACACACTGCTGAGCTCTGCGTTCCAAGGCTATGACTTGGAGAACATGATCACTGCCTTCCTATTGGCTAGACAGGGGGCACTGGAGGGACCCGGCGTCTTCCACTCCTACAGCAACTGGTTCAAGGTCTCATTGCATATCTGATATTAGGCATCCCTTTTATTTGATTGTTGCCATGGCCAGCAGCTTTGATTATCAATCATTAATATGGTTATTAATCAAACCAACGATCCAACAGTTTACAAGCTTTGTGAATTAATTGTTGTCGCAGTCTGTAATGTCATAGATAAAGAATCCAGAGAGCTTAATACTTTCTAAAGGTGCCTTTTTAAGTTGATCATTTTGACTTAGAAGCATTATCTTTCTGCCTTTTTCAGATGTCTTTTGGTGGAGGCAGTAGCTACCACGCAACCAGTAAGAAATCTCTGGTGTTCCTGCTGAAGTTCCTCTCCGACCTGGTGCCCTTTGAACCCCCACAGTACCTGAAGGTGAAGAGTCAAGCTGTTTCTGTAATCTGTCCACTGCAAGGAATACAATAGTGCAATGGTGCAGAGTGCAAAGAGTGCTGGAATTAATATGTAAGAGATTGATTTATATGCATCAAGTAGCTGGATATTACTTTTTTTCAAAGATCAAATTATTCAATATATTTCACTATTTCACCACTGTACTAAACTTCCAAACTGTACAGTCATATGAAAAAGTTTGGGAACCTCTCTCAGCCGGCATTATAATTGACTCTGCTTTCACAAAAAAAAGATAAAAGTGCATATGTCTTTAATTTACCAGGAACAGCTAAGTACTGGGATGTTTTCCAAACAAAGATTTTTTGAAAAGCAGTATTTGGTTGTATGAAATAAAATAAAATGTGAAAAACTGGCTGTGCAAAAATATAGGAACCCTTGTGGTTTTGTTGATTTTAATGCCTGTAACAGCATGTAAAACTGAGGACTTTAAACACAAAATTGGTTGGATTATGTTGTTAAGCCTTGAACCTCATAGAAATGTCTGTTTAATCATGAGAAAATGTATTTTAGGTGCCTAAATGCAAGTTGCACTTCTCTTTGACTCTGCTGAAGTGAGACAGAATGGGATCATCAAAACAGCTCCCAAAAGATCTGAAAAACAAAGATTGTTCATTGTCATGGTTTAGGGGAAGGCTACAAGAAGCTTTCCCAAAGGTTTCAATTGTCAATTTCGACTGTAGGGAACGTTGTCAGGAAATGGAAGGACACAGGCATAGTGGCAGTTAAACCCTTGCATGGCAGACCAAGGAAAAAACAGGAGCGGCATAGGTGGAGGATTGTGAGAATGGTTGCACACAACCCACAGATCACCTCCAAAGACCTGCAAGAACATCTGGCTGCAGATTGTGTATCTGTACATCGTTCAACAATTCAGCGCAATTTGCACCAAAACATCTGCTTTTTATAAAGACCAAATAACTTAATTTTTGTCTCATCAGTCCAAAGCATTTTCTTCCAATATGAAGCTGGCTTGTCTAAATGAGCTTTTGCCTACTCCATGCAACTGTATCTGTGGCGTGGGCGCAGAAAGGGCTTCCTTCTCATCACCCGGCCATACAGATGTTTTGGTGCAAATTGCACTGAATTGTAGAACCATGTACAGATACACAATCTGCAGCCAGATGTTCTTGCAGGTCTTTGGAGGTGATCTGTGGGTTGTGTGCAACCATTCTCACAATCCGCCGCATATGCTGCTCTTGTACTTCTCTTGGTCTGCTAGACCTGGGTTTAACTGCAACTGTGCCTGTGTCCTTCCATTCCCTGACAACGTTCCTTACAGTAGAAATTGACAATTGAAACCTTTGGGAAAGCTTCTTGTAGCCTTCCCCTAAACCATGACAATGAATAATCTTTGTTTTTAAGATCTTTTGGGAGCTGTTTTGATGATCGCATTCTGTCTCACTTCTGCAGACAGTCAAAGAGAAGTGGAACTTGCATTTAGGCACCTAAAATAAATGTTCTCATGATTAAACAGACATTTCTATGAGGTTCAAGGCTTAACAACATAATCCAACCAATTTTGTGTTTAAAGTCCTCAGTTTTACATGCTGTTACATGCATTAAAATCAGCAGCACCACAAGGGTTCCCATATTTTTGCACAGCCAGTTTTTCACATTTTATTTAATTTCATAAAACTAAATACTGCTTTTCAAAAAATCTTTGTTTGGAAAACATCCCAGTACTTAGCTGTTCCTGGTAAATTAAAGACATACCACTTTTATCTTTTTTGTGTGAAAGCAGAGTCAATTATAATGCCGGCTGAGAGGGGTTCCCAAACTTTTTCATATGATTGTATATAAAGTAAAACTAGCTCCACCTCCAGCAGCTAAAACAGGCAACAGCTACTGATAAATAAGAATGGAATACATCAGTCTAGCATTCTACTATGTAATGACGAGTATTCCAAACTGGCATCAGAGCAGTAGCTTAAAGATGCAGTTACAGTTTAAGCTATACCTAACTACAACTAGCGCCTGGTGGATATATGCCCCCGTGACGCATAGAATTGGCAAACGGTAAAAGTCTAGTGCTGGGTGGCGACCTTAGCTCAGTTGGTAGGGCGTCCCCCCCATGGGCCTCGGCCAGCAGCGGACCCGGGTTTGATTCCAGCCCGCGGTCGTTCTCTGCATGTCACTCCCCTCTCTGCCCCATTTCAACTCTGTCTCTACACTGTGAATAAAGCATAAAAAAAATGCCCAAAAATATATATATACAGTATATCACAAAAGTGAGTACACCCCTAACATTTCTTCAAATATTTCATTATATCTTTCCATGCGACAACACTGAATAAATGACACTTTGATACAATGTCAAGTAGTCAGTGTACAGCTTGTATAACAGTGTAAATTTACTGTCCCCTCAAAATAACTCGACACACAGCCATTAATGTCTAAACTGTTGGCAACAAAAGTGAGTACACCCCTAAGAAAAAATGTCCAAATTGGGCCCAAAGTGTAAATATTTTGTTTTGCCATCATTATTTTCTAGCACTGCCTTAACCCTCTTGGGCATGTGGTTCACTAGAGCTTCACAGGTTGCAACTGGAACCCTCTTCTACCCATTCATGACGACATCAAGGAGCTGGTGGATATTAGAGTCCTTGCGCTCCTCCATCTCCCGTTTGAGGATGCCCCAAAGATGCTCAATAGGGTTTAAGACTGGAGACATGCTTGGCCAGTCCATAACCTTTACCCTCAGCTTCTTTAGCAAGCCAGTGGTCGTTCGGAGGGGTGTTTGGGGTCGTTATCATGTTGCAGTACTGCCCTGCGGCCCAGTTTATGAAGGGAGGGGATCATGCTCTGCTTCAGTATGTCACAGTACATGTTAGAATTCAATGAACTGTAGATCCCCAGTGCTGGCAGCACTCATTTAGCCCCAGACCATGACACTCCAACCACCATGCTTGACTCTAGGCAAGACACACTTGTCTTTGTACTCCTCACCTGGTTGCCGCTCCACACTCTTAACACCATCTGAACCAAATAAATGTATTTTGGTCTCATCAGACCACAGGACATGGTTGCAGTAATCCATGTCCGTAGTCTGTTTGTCTTCAGCAAACTTTTTGTGGGGTTTCTTGTGCATCATCTTTAGAATAGGTTTTCTTCTGGGATGACAGCCATGCAGACCAGTATGATGCAGAGTGTGGCGTATGGTCTGAGCACTGACAGGTTGACCCCCCACCCCTTCAAGCCCTTCAGCAATGCTAGCAGCACTCATACGTCTATTTTCCAAAGCCAACCTCTGTGTACGACGCTGACCACGTGCACTCAACCTTCGTAAACTGGGCCGCAGGGTGGTATTGCAACATGATAACGACCCCAAACACACCTCCAAACGACCACTGGCTTACTAAAAAAGCTGAGGGTAAAGGTTATGGCCTGGCCAAGCCTGTCTCCAGACCTAAACCCTATTGAGCATCTTTGGGGCATCCTCAAACAGAAGGTGGAGGAGCGTAAGGTCTTTAATATCCACCAGCTCTGTGATGCTGTCATAAATGGGTGGAAGAGGGTTCCAGTTGCAACCTGTGAAGCTCTAGTGAACTACATGCCCAAGAGGGTTAAGGCAGTGCTGGAAAATAATGGTGGCCACACAAAATATTTACACTTTGGGCCCAATTTGTAAATTTTTTGTAAGGGGTGTACTCACTTTTGTTGCCAGCAGTTTAGACATTAATGGCTGTGTGTCGAGTTATTTTGAGGGGACAGTAAATGTACACTGTTATACAAGCTGTACACTGACTACTTTACATTGTATCAAAGTGTCATTTATTCAGTGTTGTCCCATGGAAAGATATAAAGAAAAATGTGAAGAAATGTGAGGGGTGTACTCACTTTTGTGAGATACTGTATATAAAAAAAAAAAAGTCTAGTGCTGGATGCAATAGTTTAGAGAAGGTAAAGCTCCTAAGAAGCTAACATCTGGGACAAGGTCACTGCGACATGATCATCTTTAAGGTCGTAGTAACCTTTGACCTGCAAAATCCAATCAGCTATCATCCTCCAGTCAAAGTATGAGTTTGTGCCAAATTGACAAATAATGTGTTCACGAGGCATTAGGTCACAGTGACTTTGACCTTTGACCTCCAAAATCTAATCACTTCATCATTGAGTCAGAGTGGACATTTGTGCAAAGTTTGAAGAAAATCCATCAAAGCGTTCACGAGATATAGTGCTCTCAAAATGGCCCGGACGGACAGACAGACACAGAACACAACCCCAAAACGTAATGCCTCTGACCTACGGTTCTTGCTGGCGCAGAGCATTAGGAAAACTGGAAAACTATAATACACATAAGAATGAGGCAGCTGTGATGATCTGTAACATCTCCCTGTCATTTCCCCTACTATAGGTTCACATCTTGTACCCTCCGTATGTGGCTGCCAAACACCGCAGTCTCCTCATGGAGTATGTCTCTCTGGCCAAGACCAGACTGGCTGACCTCAAGGTAGGTACACACATCTTTACTGCATACTTTGAAATGGCTTATATTGACAGAGTACACAAACAAGGTGTGTGTGTGTGTGTGTGTGTGTGTGTGTGTGTGTGTGTGTGTGTGTGTGTGTGTGTGTGTGTGTGTGTGTGGTGTGTGTGTGTGTGTGTGTGTGTGTGTGTGTGTGTGTGTGTGTGTGTGTGTGTGTGTGTGTGTTCGCAGGAATCAGTGGAGGACATGGGTTTATATCAGGATGTTTCTGGTGCAGGCGCAGCTTCAGTGCAGGTAACAGTGACACCCAGTGGTCTGGTTGTATAGTTAAGGTTGATCAATAGTTAGTGCTAATGGGGGATGTCAAGACAAAAGGCAATCATTTTGAAAAGGCTCTGACGTTTTAAACTAATTGTATGTTTTAGTATTAAAATAACTATACTTGAAGGCTCAGTGTGTGGTAAGGGAAATGGTGTTTTTTCATAACAGACCTGGTAGAAATAGAACATAATATTCATAAGTATATTTAAATTAAAAACAATTTTAAATTTGTATTATTATCTTTAAGAATGAGCTACATAGGAGCGGGGTATTCTTCTTATGCGTTTTTATAAATAGTGGTTGTCCTAAATACATCTTCACCTCATCACTTTATATTGTGGAAAGACTTGAGGTAAAGATGGATGATGCCATCTTTAGTAGCTAGCTTCTTCTTTGGAGGCCACCGTAGCTTCTTTAAATTCTCTGAACAGAGGTGGGGTAGAGATAGAGCATTTCAATCTAGATTTTTCACCCCTAGATGTCGCCAAAATATACCTTTATTGCACACTGTAAGGGAGATGAACATGTTTTCTACAAAGCTGTGTATCACTTAACGAGAGAAGCTGAGATACCCTAATGTTAAATGTATCAGACTGGGCCTGAATAAATTGCCCAAGATTCAGTCTGTCCCAAAAGAAGTATCCCTGTGTCATACCTATCCCTAGTTACATTGCCAAAGTTCTTCAGTGAGCAAAAAAAATTAAAAATGATTTGTATCAAAATGTAATTGAAGCTGTATAATGATGTGTGTGTGTGTGTGTGTGTGTGTGTGCTGTCTGCCTTAGTGCCAGGCTGTGCAGGATGTGGAGAAGGCAGTGTCTCTGTTTGAAAGCACAGGAAGAATCTCAGCCACGGTCATGGAGGCCAGGTATTCACTTTGCATTACGTTCACCCACAGTATATGAAAGTCCTTCACAAATAAAATGTGACAATGGCTCAACATTATCTCTGATATTATAACAATGGAGAAACTGACATAAAGATTAAAGACTAATTTTCTTAAGGCTGGGATAAATGGCTTATGTACTGGCAGAAATTTAAAATATTGTTTATGTATAATGTAGATTGTCCCCCAACGGCACTGTTTCCCCTTTTAATTCCCTCACTTTACATATTTTTCCTTCTATCTATTATCTATCTATCTATCTATCTATCTATCTATCTATCTATCTATCTATCTATCTATCTATCTATCTATCTATCTATCTATCTATCTATCTATCTATCTATCTATCTATCTATCTATCTATCTATCTATCTATCTATCTATCTATCTATCTATCTATCTATCTATCTATCTATCTATCTATCTATCTATCTATCTATCTACCTTCCTACCTACCTACCTATCTATCTATCTATCTATCTATCTATCTATCTATCTATCTATCTATCTATCTATCTATCTATCTATCTATCTATCTATCTATCTATCTATCTATCTATCTATCTATCTATCTATCTATCTATCTATCTATCTATCTATCTATCTATCTATCTATCTATCTATCTATCTATCTATCTCTCTTAAACTATACTCTTCAAAAAGCAATTAAAAAAGGTATAGGAAAAAACTAATGAATCATGGGCTTCATCATGTAAACGTAACACATTGATGTGGACAGAGACACAGTCAGTTCATTGACACCTCTGTCCTCTCTCAGTATTTTCCGCAGGCCGTATTTCCTGACACGATTCCTGGCTGCCCTGCTCACACCCAGAGTGGTGAGCGCCCACACACCTCACTCTCATTCTTTGTTGGCTGTTGAAACTGTTTTTGTAACTTTACCATAAATCTCCACACAACATACAGGGCTTCAAGTTCAACTAATGTCTTTGTATTGCAGCTTCCTGTGAAAGCCGACGCTCGGATGAGTTTCATAGACGCTCTGAGGAAGTGAGTTCTAACCAGGGGGTTGTGAAACCTCCATCATAGCTCTTTAATTCTCTAGACCTGATGTTTATATAACTTTATATTTGCTCATGTATTATTTATTGGGTTAGGGTTAAAAGG
The DNA here is from genome assembly GCA_026122265.1 of Ammodytes dubius. Classification (NCBI taxonomy): domain Eukaryota; kingdom Metazoa; phylum Chordata; class Actinopteri; order Uranoscopiformes; family Ammodytidae; genus Ammodytes; species Ammodytes dubius. The sequence continues at coordinate 32,798,079 of CM047513.1, read as the reverse complement.
TGCACAATGTAACTTTGGGTGTGTCAGAGAAGTGATTAAATTCTCAGGCGTGTTCTCATAACTTAATAAACAAACGTTAATCACAGGAAAATGTGATCCCTGGAAACACTGTTTGAAGTTAGGAGAGCTTCCTGAAAAGTGACCGTTTCACTGCGGTTGTTTACAGCAGCAAGGCTCACAAACATACTGTAGTCCTACATTTGGCTCCAGGTGCCTCAAAGTAATTCAGTTTTGATTTATGATGATTGAATACATCAAGACAAGGCTTAGTACATTATATAGGTCAATGAATAGTTTCACTCTTAAAGTTAGAAAATATATTGTTCAACAGCTCGTTATGTCCTATTATTGGATACGGTGAGGTTTGTCAAGTTATCTGGGTGTTGATGTTCAATATGTGCCTGCCACACTTGAAATGGCAGGGATGAGAGGGAGGACGCACGACAACTCAAATCCGTTTTCCTTTGTTTTTATTTGACATGAATCTTGCAACATGCATTTTTGGTTAGGAAATGGGATTAGGTTGAAAACCTATTGATATAACAAAAGAGAAAAATGAAATCAAGTTATTTCTCAAAAACAATCAAAATGCATAATCAAACATATAAATCAAATCCAAATAAATCAGTACGACTTTATCAAACATAATTACAATATCAATATATGTTCTCCCAGAATATATAATATTATAAAATATAGATCATGAAAGACAATATCACCATTTACATTATTTATTAATAATTTTATTTAATAGGTGGGTCTATATACAGTACAGGCCAAAAGTTTGGACACGCTCAATGCGTTTCCTTTATTTTTATGACTAGTTACAATGTAGATTCTCACTGAAGGCATCAAAACTTTGAATGAACACATGTGGAATTCTTTGCTAAACCATTTCAGGTGACTCCCTAATGAAGTTCATTGAGAGAGCACCAAGGGTTTGTAGCGCTGTCAAAAAAGCAAAGGGTGCCTACTTTGAGGAATCTAAAAATATAAGACCTATTTAAGAATCATTTCACACTTTTTGTTAAGTACATAATTCCATATGTCCCTTCAAAGTTTTGATGCCTTCAGTGAGAATCTACAACGTAAATAGTTGTGAAAATAAAGAAAATGCATTGAATGAAAAGGTGTGTCCAAACTTTTGGCCTGTACTGTATATATGTATATTACAAAGTGCATTATTTAGGCATCAATGACCTTCCATACAAACATTTTCACCATGTGCGCCTCCAAATGTGCCCAAGACAGCGCCGTCCGATGCGCTGTCACGTAGAAGACATGACAAAGGGAAAAAGTGCCAGAACCCTGCGCACTGTGCAAACTATCCTTTGGTGCAAAAAGAGAAAATACATACCAATGCGTGCTCTCGCGTTCTCCCGTGCACAAACCCTTCATGTCCCGACCAGAAACAGCTGACCTTTATCACCTCATCCGTGCGCACTCACCTCACGTGCCGCAATCAAGCAAGTGCCGCCCGGTGTGATCGCAAATGAAAAGGGTTTCACACACAGAAAAAACCCCACCACTGATATGTGATAAAGCTCCACCGAATCAAATCTAAATGCGACTTCTGTCTTTACACCTCCCACTTGACCTCCTGGTGGTCAACCCAAGGAGGTCACCCTCTATTCCAGTCTTTTAGGCTGAATCCCAAATGGCATACTACCTACTATTTAGTATGTAACATAGTACATACCAAATAGTAGTCCCATATTAAATACAATACTAAATAGTAGGTAGTATGCGATTTGAGATCCAGCCTTAGTTTCTCTTCAACAGGAAGAAGAAGGACCAGTCGTCTCATCCCTACAGACAATGGTCGCGGGGATCCTCTTCAAGAGCGTTTTCGTTCCTTGTTTCCTTGTGTCTCCTCCTGTGCTTTATCAGAATACCGCAGACACACATCTACAGCCTTTAAATGTAGTTTATAATAATATTTGTAGATTTGTTCAGAGGTGTCCTTATCGCACACGTCATTGTTTCATGTATGATGGACTCAAGTGTCTTCCTCCTGACTCGAGGACACATTGTCATTGGTTGCTTTTTGTCTTTAAATGATGCTGTTTACCTCAAACAGCCTCTAGTTCCATTTACTTCATCATATTCACTCAGACACACTCAACAACCTTTTTTTGTTGTTCCTAGAATATTAAAAGAAGTCGGGAGACAAGCATTTAAGTCTAAAGCACCTTCACATTAGCCTGGTCCAACCAGACCATCGTACTTCATTTCATTTGTACAGAAGGTCTGGAACTGCTGTAATTGGCAAACGTTCACTCACTTGGAGGCGGGTGTCTGTTGAAGTTTAAAACTATTGGATCTGCCCAGTGCCACTCTGGATTAGCCAACCAATCGCATAACGTTTGGTCGTCACGTGTGTCATGAGCCGGCTTCTGACGGTGCGTTCAAGTTGGACAGGGAACTCGGAAATTTCTGACTTCACTACATATTGTATTCTATGGATCTACCGGTACTTGGAAACAGTAACTTGTTAGAGCCTAACGTTTAGTTATTTGGACGAGAAAGGTTGTCGGCGCCCATACTTTCGCTAGCAGATGCACTGGAACACAGACAGGTCGGAAATCGGAACTACCAAGTCGGAAATCTCCTTCTTCCGAGTATAAAGGAACGCAGCATTCAACTGAAACTGGAGCGCGACTTCGACGTCATCGTTCTCAGCCACTCGCTCTGTTCGCTGATTGGACGGCTGTAGATTAGCCGGAGAAAACTGAGAAATGCACTGTACACCCAGACTGACTACTGAAGGAAAAATGAAATTTGGCCGGAAGTAGGCGGGCGGGCGGAGCCAGGCTACCTTCACATTAGAATCATTTGCCTTTTTGTTCACTCAAAACGATCACTAGTTTACAAAGCTTCAAGACTTCTTTGCGTGTTTTCTTAAATCACCTTGCTCTTGTTTTTGAATGTACACTGTGAGTTGGGTTGGATGGCTGTTTTCCTAATGATGTGTGCTGCGTGTAACAATTGTACAAATATCTATAGATTTTGATGTGTGGCAATGGGCGAGGTTTTGGGAAGAATTGTGAGAGCCTGTGTATGTATGTATGTGTTTGTCTTTGGTAGTTTGTTTTATGTCATTGTATTTGTGCTTACTGTATGTTTTTTTCTGAGGAAAACGAGATGCAGCACCTCAAGGGGCTTATCCTCGAATAACATTTTTTGAAATGAAATGAAATACTAAGAATTACATGTAGAGTTGATATTCTTTTGGAAACTAACTGCGGGCTCTGGGAATGTAAACAAATCCCCCTTCTCTGAACCTGCATAGTGCACCTTTAAAATGTTTGATTACAATAACCATAAGATTGTCAATGTTAATATGTTAGCAGTGATGTTTATATGTGATTCTTTTGTATGTGTGTATTCAGAGCCGATAAGATCCCTGCTGCACAGTATTCATCTTATGTGGACTCCTGTCAGAAGCAGAGGCAGCAGGACAGTGAGTATTCTTTACAACACTTGTTTATTGTATATTAACAAAGATATTATCAATCTTTCTTTCTTTTGCATGTGGTGTCTTTTTCCAAACACAAATACAAATACATTTATTTAAATGATGTAACTTGAAAAAAAATAAAAATATTTGAAAGTGAGGGTGCACTCACACTAGGACCGTTGTCCCGTACCCTGCCCCGAGCACGCTTACCTCTTTTAAGTTTATTATTTCAGTGATTCTTGAGAAGTGGGACAAAACAGGTGCAATGTTGAAAAATACAAACCCTATGTTTAGGCAAATTAAATTACATGTATGTATCCAACATATACTAAGCTACTGATGCTAAGCTTTGACACAACCTCCCAGCTTTTGTCCTTTTGATCAAAATGGACTTTTTACCTTGCTTCACCTTTTTAACATGGCATTTTAGCTTGCCATTCCTTATTTTGTGTCAACTCCGTCAGACACCAAAAAACACAAATAAATGTTCCCTCATTTTATGCTAGACCCATGAGATGTATAGTGATCACAAATATTCACCAAAACTGATAGAGCCACAAAAAAATATTTTCAAAATTATATGAATATACATGTTTTTGATATCTGACGGTGTTGACATATTTAACGTTTCTTAAACAGAACAAATAGAGTTTTTCTAGTAGCAGTTTGGTTTTTCTGTTGATGATAGGTGCTAGTATGAACTACAGTCCCCTCCAATAGTATTGGAACGGTGAGGCCAATTCCTTTATTTTTGCTGTAGACTGGAAATATGAACAAAAGATGAATATGAGACAATAGATCAACATTTCAGCTTTCATTTCCAGGTATTAACATCTGGATCTGATTCACAACTGAGAAGATAGCATTATTTGTAAAGGAACACCACACTTTTAGGCGAGCAGAAGTATAACAGATAGACTTTAAATGAATTAAAGTGAATAAAACGTAATATTTTGTCGCAAATCCTTTGCTTCAATAACTGCATCAAGCCTGTGACCCATTGACACACCAAACTTTTGCATTCTTCTTTTGTGATGCTTTTCCAGGCTTTCAACGCAGCCTCATTCAGTTGCTGTTTGTGTTAGGGGGTTACTCTCTTAAGTCTCCTCTTTGGCAGGTAAAATGCATGCTCTATAGTCTGGAGATTGACTTGGCCAGTCTATAACCTTCCACTTCTTGCCCCTGATTAACTCCTTTGTTGTGTTTTGGGTCATTATCTTGCTGCATGATGGAGGATCTTCCAATCAGTTTGGTTGCATCTTTCCTTAAATTGGCAGACAAAATGTTTCTGTAGACTTAGTGTTCATTTTGCTGTTGCCATCATGTGTTACATAATCAATGAAGAATAATGAGCCCGTCCCAGAAGAAGCCATGCAAGCCCAAGCCATGACATTGCCTCCACCGTGTTTCACAGATTAGCTTGTATGTTTGGGATCATGAGCAGATTCTTTTTTCTCTAAACTTTAGCCTTTCCATCACTTTGGTAAAGGTTCATCTTGACAACAACACAACACATGATGGCAGCAGCAAAATGAACTTAGAAGTCTACAGAAACATTCTGTCTGCCAATTTAAAGAAAGATGTAACCAAACTGATTGGAAGATCCTTCATCATGCAGCAAGATAATGATCCAGAAAAACTGCAAAAACAACAAAGGAGTTCATCGGGGGCAAGAAATGGAAGGTTTTAGACTGGCCAAGTCAATCTCCAGACTTAAACCCTTTTTAGCATGTTACCTGCTAAAAAGGAGACCGAAGGGAGTAACCCCCCAAAACAAACAGCAACTGAATGAGGCTGCGGTGAAAGCCTGGAAAAGCATCACAAAAGAAGAATGCAAAAGTTTGGTGGGTCACAGGCTTGATGCGGTTATTGCAAGCAAAGTATTTGCGACAAAATATTACGGTTTATTCACTTTAATTTAATTAAAGTCTATCTTCATACTTGTTGCCTAAAAATTTGGCGTTCCTTTTCAAAAAATGCTATCTTCTCAATTTGTGTATCGGATCCAGATGTTAATACCTGGAAATGAAAGCTGAAATGTTGAGCTATTGTCTCATATTCTTCGTTTGGTGTCAAACCCAAATGTTTCCAGTCTACTGCAAAAATAAAGGAATTGGCCTCACTGTTCCAATACTATTGGAGGGGACTGTACTTCAGGAAAATAAAATTATCGAAACATTTCATATGTTTCTTCAGAAATTGTAAGTCGGTGTTGACGTATCATGGTTGTGATGCAGGACTTTCAAGATTTGTAATGTAAAATATTCTAAAACTACAACACACATCAGAGCCTGTCTGACTCTAATGTACTCTGCACAGATAGCTTGTGACAATAGGTCCTTCACGGAGACAGCTGCCCCTCATATTGCCTGATTTTATTACATTTTAATGAAATGTCTGACGGTGGTGACAAAAAGTGTCCCCCCACTTAGAAACCTTATAAAACATGAATGTGTTGTAGAAAAACAGTTTTTATTGATATGAGAGATTATTTAGTGTTGCCTTTGAAAAAAGCTCTTTTTAATCATTAAAGTAATTTTTGAATAGGTTTTATTGAAACCTTCTCTGTGGACACATTGTTTTTGACGCCATGAGAAGATAACAAGTGTCATAAATTTGACATAATAATAATAATAAAATTACATTTAAGGGGATAATTGTGCTCCAGACATTCTATCTTATCTTAATACCCTAATAACATCTACAATTTTAAATATTTTCATTTTTAGAGATAACAGCAGTTGCATTTTGTCCCAGCCTTTTGTCCCGGTTCTCAAGAATCACTGATTTACTTTAATGTTTTTTTTTTTTTTTTGAAGATTATATTTTTTTGGCATTTTCAAGCTTTATTAGACAGTAAGAGTTGAAATGCGGAGACAGAGAGAGAGGGGGGATGGCCTGCATAAAGGTCCAGGGGTCGGATTTGAACCCGCAACCACTGCAACGAAGGCCTGAGCCAATATGGTACGCGCTCTATCCACTACCCACCGGCGCCACTCAGCTTTGTATTTTTAAAATATTTTCATCTTGCCAAAACTGCAGCAAACATTCCTCCCCTGCATCAGAGCAACACAAACACAAAGCTTTTTCTTTTAATGTCCGTCAACGGTAATAGTTGCATATAAATTGACGGCAGGACCGCCGTCATCTATGCTCGTACATGAGCATCCGTACCATTCCCAAGCAAACCTTTTTCAACCAGGCCAGGAAGTGAACCGTGCTTGAGCCTGATACTTGTCAAAGCTACTAGACTTAAGCCGTCAAGCGAGCTTGGGCACGGAAGGACTGCCTCGTGTGAGTGCGCCTTAACAGTACATGTGGCTACATCGAGAGTGGAGAAGACCTGACTTTTACAAAAGTACAGTGGTGTAATGTTGTGTGACAATCACAGATGAGTGCATTTTGACTGTGTGGTGCGTTCAGGGAGTGTGGTGCGTTTGGACACTCAAGAGAAAGAGGATCCTGTGGAGGTCCTGAAGACTCAGCTGGAGGAGTTGACTGAGCTGGTGGTGGAGGGAGAGGATGGAGGTAGGCCGATTTAGAGAGAGAGGATACAGTGCAACACACACACACACACACACACACACACACACACACACACACAACACACACACACACACACAACACACACACACACACACCACACACACACACACATTGGCAATTACAATAGCCACAACATGGCTCTCATGTTTTATTTGTTTCAGTGTTATTTTTTTCTATTTGTTTTGGAGATATGTTTTGTTGAAACTTCAGCAGCATTTGTATCCAATTTCTAATTGAGTTACCCCAATTTAGGCTTGTATAAGTTTGTGTTCCTACAATATAGTTAGTTGGTTAACATCTTAAAATCAAGTCGGTCAAGCCAGCTGCTCAACATCAGTGTTTGGTTCTTCAATCAATATCTTTATATCAACAGTGTATCAAATAACAATAGGGAATGTGAGAAGCATACCTTGTAGTCATGAACCTACCATTTATATAAATAAACATTATTTCCCCAGGGAGTTGGCTTAGACCAAAAACAGTAAAAAAAAAGATAATATTAGACTTATGTCCATACGTGACACAAACACGACTCCAAATGAATGATAATGTTGCTAACTGCTGGACATGTAAACAGAGCAACTTAAAAGTTGATGCTATGGCAGCCTTATTTTGGCAACTTTTTTTCTCAGATGAATCAGTCATTGCGGGTTCAGATGAAGCTAGTTGTCAAAAAGGTGTTTCCTTGGTCTATTAATTGGTGATCTAGAAGCGGTATCTAGTATAGTTAGATACAGCGGATCAAACAGTATGTGTGTGTTTGCCACCATACTTAAATAAGTGTGTATTCTCCAAATCTGTTTTCCCAAACCCAGCTGGTTGAGAACTTTGTTTGGATATTTAAAGAGACAGCTCAGTATTTTTGAAGTGGGGTTGTAGGAGGTACTTATACATTGTAAGTGTGATACCTTATGGAGATGGCAGTCACTATGAGGAGTTTGGGGGAGATGTTGCTGTAGCAAAGTCTCAGCTTTGTGAAAAATAAAGATTTTTGTTTATTTATTTTGTGATACATGCAAGACATACATCAGAATCGAAATGGTGTTTATCTCTGGTCCACAGTGCAGTTAGAACGATAAAATAAAAAATATATAGTTAAATGAGATAAAGAAGATTAAACATAAACAATATTTATAAGATACATTCTAAATACTAAGTAGTGCAAAGGAATATTCTGTGCAATATAAAACAGTATGTATAAAATAGAATAAAAAAGTAAAAAATAGATAAGTTAAAATGAAATGTTTAATGTGATGAAAAATATTCACAATGTGCAATAAGCAATATATATGTGACGGCTAACTTAAAACCTAAATCTCCTGCATGATGTTTGATGTGTCTGCTCAGAGATGTCTGCCCAGTTGTCCAGGATCTCACACACTCTGAGTGTCATCTTCCCTGGCCGTCCGGACCAGCTGATTGGACAGACAGTCATCAAGATACACATCAACACTCCTCTGGCCCCTGAGCTCCATGTCAACGTATGCAGCCATTCAATTCACTTCATTGTCTTTTTTCTTTATTGTTACACTGCCCATTCTAATGTGGTAGTTGACTGTATAGAATCCAGTGATTGTATGTGTTCTTTTCTCCCTCTCTCTCTCTCTCTCTCTCTCTCTCTCTCTCTCCTCTCTCTCTCTCTCTCTCTTCTCTCTCTCGCTCTCTCTCTCGTATACTCAGGTCATCAACATGATTCTGAGAAACTTCTGCCAGTGCGTGTTAGACACTTCCAGAGCCAAGCCTCCTAATAAGTGAGTAGTGTAACTTTGACAAAGTCTGACACATTATAAATAAATAATAAATATAAATAAGCAGGGAATGAAAAGTTTCAAAGTGTATGGATCAGTATTTTGTGGCCCTAAACATCCTTTTTAGCTTTTACACACATTTAGAAAAATGCACCGATCCATTATGTTTCAGTTCTGGTCTGATTCTGCTACGTTCCAATATCATAATTATTATAAAAATGATTTGCTGAGATGATATTATGTGTAAGGTTATAAAGGCTTATGCAACACAGCAATTCTAATTTAAAAAAAATTAAATAATACAAAATGCAAAAAGCATTAAATGTTTTCAAACCCTTTATTATTACTGCGTTGAACGGTTTCAATGCAGAAGTATAAGTAGTAGTGTAGTAGTTGTAGGCGGACTACAGAATTTGGATCGGTACATGGATCAGTGGAATGATCAGTCCAATTACCGATAAGTGGTTGCAGCCATTTCAGACCCGATAGCGATTTTGAATTGGATCGGTTCCATCCCGATATAGTACACAATGCATGAATAGGAACAAGCAGACAAGTAATTAAAGGTTCAATAAGCGGAATGGTCAGTTTAGCTAACTTCCTGCAGTTAGCAGTCCCCTCCCTCGTCACCACATTAATGCACTGCGGTCTTCAAGCAGTGAGTTATCTAGCATAATCTCAGATCCGTAAGTGCAATAAAACATGACAAAACCATCAAAACAGACATTGAGAAGGATTTTTACCTGCTCCGCCATTGTAGGCGCATACACATGCACCCCTCTGTCACTCTGTATGTGCACAGGCAGTGAGACGGGTGCCGGTTTATAGCGTTCTCTCTTCTGATTGGATATCAGGTTGTGGGATCCCCGAAAAGTGTATTTGCTGATTACATGCAGAGTGGGTTACTGAGAGATCGGCTTTATGAAACGTGCACACTATATAAGTGATCACTGTATGAATAAAAGCGATTCAACACTTATATTAACATACATAAATCGCTTACTTCACCTTTAAAGCCAGTTTACAGTGCACAGGTGTGAAATTACACAGTTTGAGTCATTGTGTGGGATCTCCTCTGTCTTTGTAGTGTGTGAATCAACAGGTTCCCTTTGTGTCCCTTCCAGACAAAGCATGTGGGCCTCCAGGTTTGTCAGTGTGCTGCTTGGTAACATACAGCTCCTCTCCTGCCTCATTCACAGGCTCTGGGACCTACTTCATAACCAGGTACACACAAATCCATATTCATAAGACTTCTATTTCAGTCTGTCCTGCATTTTGTGTCCGCTATCTCTCTTTCTACGATGGAGTATTAGGGCCACGTCAAGAACAAAATAAATAATTATGAGAATATGTTGTGATAATACGACGATAAGATTGTTATTTTACGAGAAATAAACCGGAATTAATTTGCCAAAATATTAAGCATGTCCTTATTTAAGTAGGCTATAAGTTCACAAGATGCTCCACCTTGCTCATTGTAGGCCTGATGCAAAATAACAAATAGCCTTTATTTACAACTCTATTCCCACAATATTACTACTTATTTTTCTCATAAGATGACAACGACATTATTCTGCTAATATGAGCTATGACCTTTTTCTCCTAAAATTCCGACTTGATTCTAGTCATTTTATTGTATGTTCTTCCTCTCCCTCTCGTCTGTGGTACTGTTTGACATCTTGCTTTGATGGTCTTGTTTTAGTATTCCAGACTAGATTGAAATGACTTGTTTGATTCAGTCAGTTTTGAACCAAAGCCCTTCTGTGTAAAAGGCGTCTTCACTGAGTGCTGCCCAGCTCCTGGGCCTGGCAGCCCTCCTGGTCCACCTCCACTCCTCCATGTCCCTGTGTCCTCTGGTTCAGCTGCTCACACACAGGCTGTCTGAGCCGCTAGCTTTGGGAGAAGCTCTTAGCTCGGCGCTAGTCTGCAACACACACAGCAGCATGCTCTTCTGTGTCAGGTGAGGCTTCAAATGTTAGCTGGCCCATTGTGGAGTTACAGTAGAAATAAAAATAGGATCAAATGTGTAACTTATCATCATGAAGCAAACTATTCATTTTTGGATTACAGTGTTTTCTTTGGCAGTATCTAATTATGCATCTCTTTAAAACCCAAACATCTAGATGTTGGATAAAGCCAGAGTTAAAATCTTTATTTAATTTTTTACAACAAATAAATGTCCATAGTTATCATAAATTAGACAATGAACAACATAATGAAACAGTCCTTCTGTAATAACCTTCAGAAAAATGCTGAGAATGATTATGGAAAGTTTAGTTGATGTAAGTGCTTTAGAAGTTGAGATTTTGAGAGTTGAGAGTATTGAATACCGTTAATGTTGAGGTTATGGCTGTTAAAGATGGTTGTATAAGAGAAATATACAGACACAAACAGACAAGGTTTAGTCAAATAAACACCTAAATGGGCATGTTGAACCTTTGGTTTATACTAGTATGAAAGAAGACATTTTATGGAAACAAAATAGACAAAAAATCTCTAAAATGACCAGTGCTTAAAAACACATAGTTTAGGCCTGCCGTGTCTCACCTTAACTGGACATTGTTGTTTTGGCATCAGCTTATGGTTGTTGGCTTGCCACTTGACTAACAGTGGTTTGGTTTTGTCCAGGTTGTGTGTGGCAGCTGTGTCTTATGGGATCTGCAGAGGAGACTCACTGCCTCAGGAACAACAGCAGGGCTACATCCCCAGCAGCCTCTATAAGAAGGTCTGTCTGTCTTTATCTGTCGCATGTCACAATGGCATTGGCTTTGCACATGTTATACAAAACCACCATATTTTTTTAATAAAATCACTGACATCTAATATACTAGTCTACACAGCTTTTACAAATACAATTTTGATATTTTCATTTGTATTTTTTAATTTTAGGGATGCAAAATATCGGCAAAAATGAGTTTTTGTCAATTTCACAGGGACAAGGGACATATTTGCTTCTTCCATCATGCCTACGACCTGAACCTTAATTCATTCAAATGTGACTCAAGCTCTCCATGTCACTGTGTGTGTGTGTGTGTTCAGCTGCAGTATCTCATCCCAAGACTGCTACCTGAAGCCAGAAGAGGAGCCCTGGCTCCATGTGCTCTAGTGGGTGAGTCCCATGAGGAGAGCCAGTCCAGCCTGTGGAGCAGCGCTACAGACACCAGTGCCTCCTGGAGGGCCACTGCAGCGCTGCTGTGGAGGAACCCAGCCTTCTGTCACATACAGCACACACCACAGTATCAGGTAAGGCTGGGCTCAAATGGCCATACAGCAATATATCCTGATGATTATTTTTTCACGATAGCTGTAATTAACTGTGAGCTCCAGTATCGTTATTTTAGAGAGAACAAAATGACTTTTTTAAACGGGTTGTGAACTAAGGTTAGGGTCCGCTCATGTAGATGTCGCAGTATGCTAGTGGCCTAGAATTGTCCAGGTTTAGAATTTGAATAAAAATGTTTGTGCTTAATTATCAATATAATGTGATGTATTAAGACCCACCCATAGCTTACACAGTCTCTTGTATTTAAGCTCTGTTTTTACATTTTCATTGACCCATGTGGAATGTCGCAATATATCGCAATATGCATTGTATCACAATGTATCACAGACAGACACATAGACAGGGCAGCTCCATCCATAAAACCAAATCAAACTTCTCATATGGTCCACATAGCACATTCTTCAAATTCACCACTCTTAGCCTACTTATAATTCAGACCTTTTCATATAATTTTCAACAAATATTCAATACAACAATCTAAATCATAATGCGGTCCATTCTTTACTGAAAGTGAAAAATGTATCATAAAAATTATCAACTTTCCACTCAAGTCTTACAATATCAAAGCACATAAATATATATATAAAAATAACTGCAGTCAAACATGAAAATAGATGAAATGCTTTCATTTAACTTTTTTGCCAAGGTAATAATCAAAAATATTAACACTTTGTAGGCTTCATTAGATGATAGATAGATTTGCCATTCATTTACGTTTAACACATTTTTAAGACAACATTCTCAAAGATGCTTTATTCATACCCGTGGGTAAATTTGGTTTGCATGTCAAGAAAAAGGCGTTCACACACCTAGCATACAGTACAAAGGACACAACAAAATACAGAAGACAATAATCACAGAGGTGCTCAGTACATCAGAAGTGCAACAAAATCATGCACCACTAGTGGCGCTGTAACATTTTATTAATACAGATAATGGCTACAGGAACAAAACTGTTCCTGTAGCGGTCTGTTCTGCTATTGGGAACTTTGAGCCTCTGTCCAGAGGGAAGCAGCTGAAATGCACTGTTTAAAAGATGGCTTTCTATCATTAAACATCACATGACACGTGTTTAAATAGATATTTCTTAACTAAACCTTTTAAATAAAATTTTACCACTTTATTGTGTGAGTAAAGTAAAATGTTCTAGAATTTCTAATCGCATTGTCATGTCCATCTAAACTAAAAATTCAATTCTAAAGCCCAGTTCAGACCAAAGATTCACCTTGCAACTGCTTGCGATGAGACGGTTTTAGAACGTCGCGGGGGAGAAATCGCAGCGGTGTGACCTGCTCGTTGCAGTGCGTTGCAAGCCGTTGCAAGGAGTCGCAGAAGATTCTACATGTCAAATCGCAAGGTCCAGTTTTAGAACGTCTCAACCGTCTCGTCGCAAGGAGTTGCGAGTTGCAAGCAGTTGCAAGGTGAATCTTTGGTCTGAACTGGGCTTAACATGTGAGTATGGAATATTATGTACAGTGAGCATCTGTAATGACGTGAAATTAAATGAAATGGTTTGATGGATTGATCATATTGATCTTAAACCTTTGTTTTCGTTTGTCAAGTTGTCATTTTCAGAATGGCTGGCCACTGAGCTCAGAGTTCAGAGAAGTCAAGATGTGCTGTCTGACCCAGAACGGTGAGGCAGAAAACACACACACCCCACACACAATACACACACACCACACACACACACACACACACAACACACACACACACACACACACACACACACACACACACCACACACACACACACACACACACACACACACACACACACACACACCACACACACACACACACACACACACACACACACACATACACATACACACACAAACACATGAGTCATGTGTGCCATTAAACATTGTGTGTGTGTGTGTGTGTGTGTGTGTGTAGTCAGGAGTACCAGCAGTGGGCCTGCTCTGAGCTCTACCTGTCCCGTCCAGAGGAGCATGGAGGCTGTGGAGGAGACAGTCAGACCCTCTGCTCTCATCTGCTTAATGCTGTCATGGACCAGCAACAGAGGTGGGCGCACATGTTAACAACAAAGTGTTGTGTGTTACATGCAGTGTCTGCTGTTAAGCATACTAAGCCTGAGCAGTACCAGAAGAGAATGGTGTGGCGTTGTGTTTACCGACGTTAATAGTGGGCGTTCCCTTATCAAGCAAGCGTCAATGGCAACCCAATATGGTAGGGTCCCTCCCAAAAATGTATTGCGCAATGACGTTGTATGCCCTTCTCTATCGCATAATTTAAAGGCGACATTTCCTTAACCTTATAATAGGGGAGAGTGGGGTGATATGTGCCACTTTTTACTCAAAGCGATTTTAAAGTGAGGCCTTGACATTTATGTCTCCAACTCAAATATGTACATATATTTCAGGATGTTGTGCATCACTGGCAATAAAAACTTTGGATCTGGAATAAACTGTTTAAAAAATATAGCTTTCGGGAAAAAAGTTGTCTTGTGGCACAACTTGCCCCCGGTGTGGTGTAAGTTGTGCCACAAGAGAGAATACCATGGGGTAAATTGTGCCATTGATACAATCATATGAAAAAGTTTGGGAACCCCTCTCAGCCGGCATTATAATTGACTCTGCTTTCACAAAAAAAATATAAAAGTGGTATGTCTTTAATTTACCAGGAACAGCTAAGTACTGGGATGTTTTCCAAACAAAGATTTTTTGAAAAGCAGTATTTGGTTGTATGACATAAAATAAAATGTGAAAAACTGGCTGTGCAAAAATATGGGTACCCTTGTGGTTTTGTTGATTTTAATGCCTGTAACAGCATGTAAAACTGAGGACTTTAAACACAAAGTTGGTTGGATTATGTTGTTAAGCCTTGAACCTCATATAATTGTCTGTTTAATCATGAGAAAATGTATTTTAGGTGCCTAAATGCAAGTTGTACTTCTCTTTGACTCTCTGCTGAAGTGAGACAGAATGGGATCATCAAAACAGCTCCCAAAAGATCTTAAAAACAAAGATTATTCATTGTCATGGTTTAGGGGAAGGCTACAAGAAGCTTTCCCAAAGGTTTCAATTGTCAATTTCTACTGTAAGGAACGTTGTCAGGGAATGGAAGGACAAAGGCACAGTTGCAGTTAAACCCAGGTCTAGCAGACCAAGAAAAGTACAAGAGCAGCATATGCGGCGGATTGTGAGAATGGTTGCACACAACCCAAAGATCACCTCCAAAGACCTGCAAGAACATCTGGCTGCAGATTGTGTATCTGTACATGGTTCTACAATTCAGTGCAATTTGCACCAAAACATCTGTATGGCCGGGTGATGAGAAGGAAGCCCTTTCTGCGCCCACGCCACAGATACAGTTGCATGGAGTATGCAAAAGCTCATTTAGACAAGCCAGCTTCATATTGGAAGAAAATGCTTTGGACTGATGAGACAAAAATTAAGTTATTTGGTCTATATAAAAAGCAGATGATTTGGTGCAAATTGCGCTGAATTGTTGAACGATGTACAGATACACAATCTGCAGCCAGATGTTCTTGTAGGTCTTTGGAGGTGATCTGTGGGTTGTGGGGCAACCATTCTCACAATCCTCCACCTATGCCGCTCCTGTTTTTTTCTTGGTCTGCCATGCCTGAGTTTAACTGCCACTATGCCTGTGTCCTTCCATTTCCTGACAACGTTCCCTACAGTCGAAATTGACAATTGAAACCTTTGGGAAAGCTTCTTGTAGCCTTCCCCTAAACCATGACAATGAACAATCTTTGTTTTTCAGATCTTTTGGGAGCTGTTTTGATGATCCCATTCTGTCTCACTTCAGCAGAGAGTCAAAGAGAAGTGCAACTTGCATTTAGGCACCTAAAATACATTTTCTCATGATTAAACAGACAATTATATGAGGTTCAAGGCTTAACAACATAATCCAACCAACTTTGTGTTTAAAGTAATCAGTTTTACATGCTGTTACAGGCATTAAAATCAACAAAACCACAAGGGTACCCATATTTTTGCACAGCCAGTTTTTCACATTTTATTTTATTTCATACAACCAAATACTGCTTTTCAAAAAATCTTTGTTTGGAAAACATCCCAGTACTTAGCTGTTCCTGGTAAATTAAAGACATACCACTTTTATATTTTTTTTGTGAAAGCAGAGTCAATTATAATGCCGGCTGAGAGGGGTTCCCAAACTTTTTCATATGATTGTATATATCTCATAAACTGTAATGCAAGACAATTCCATAAGACAATTACTTATTTAAGGTTTATTTAAAGTAAATAAAGTAAATATTTTACAAAGATTGAAGGTCAATTTGCTTAAACAAGGCCTAGCAGATCTAGGTGGTTTTACCTGCAAAGCTCACAATGACAAAGTCACTATCATCATCTTTCTGGCTATTGTTATTTTACCCCTTAATTTTTTACCTACTGAATGCACTATGTACAGCACTTTGGACAGTGCAAACTGTTATATATGTGCTTCTATAAATACATTTTACTTACTTACTTACTTATAACTCACCTAGGCCCTTTGGCACAAATCACCCCAACCCCAGAATTGTGGATAATTAGCATGATGCAGCAGTTTAGGGCTGACATTGTGCTAACTGTATAGACTCAAAGTCTAGCATACTAAAGCAATAAAACATGTGCCAAATGTTTTCAAACTTGTCTATAAACTTTTGCGTAAATGTGCTTATATCTTATTCCTTGTGTCTCCCTTCTTTACATGATGAGTCAAATGGATGGCTCTTCTTAAATATATGGTCACATTTCCAATTTCTTCCACGGTTTTCTAGAAACAAGGGGTGGCACAACTCAGGCCACTCTCCCCTACAATAAAAAAATAACTATAATAAAATCCAATGTACACAGTTTTCTTTCCACCTCTAGTAAAAATGGAACTCTTCTATGTATTTACTCCAACAGCGACCAGAGCCTGGAACAGCTAGATCACAGTGTGAAAGAAAGAGGGACCTGCATGCCCGACATCCTGTCCAGATTACAGGTGTGAACACGGACGTGAGGCGTAAGGTTGTGGCCCTAAACACAGTGCTAGTGAAAAAAAAATCAGGTAAACTGTATTTGGCATGTTGAATCTGTCATTCAATAAGTGTGTGTGTGTGTGCAGGAGCTTGTCTATGAGATGGAAGTGACTGAGCTCTCATGCGGCCGTGGGAGCAGAGCTGACGTGTGTGACCTTCTGTTTGAGTTGGTGTCTCAGAGATGCTCTCCCACCTCCGCTTCACCCAGCATCAGCACCCAGCTGGGCCTGCAACACACACTCAACACATGGAACAGGTACACACACACACACACACACACACACACACACACACACACACACACACACACACACACACACACACACACACACACACACACACACACACACACACCACATACAGATCATCATGTACTGTATATCTTAAAAACAAAGAGTGTGTGTGTGTTTCCCAGAGTTGTGCTGGCTCTCCCGGCTGTGTTACTCATCAAAGTGAAGGCTGAAGGCGGGAGGAGCACTCTGGACTGTAGCAAGCTCATACAACATGTCAACCAGCATCAGGTGTCTTCTTCAATTCTTTATCACATCTTTTTTTTCTTTTCTTCGAAAAGCGATTCCTCTCCCAATTTCCACCAGCTGTGCATTAAATATGTATGTGAGAAATGTTTGTTTTTAGGGGCCGCTCGTGATGTAGTGGTTTTCTTTTTGCTTTTTACCGTCTCAATAGTTCTCACATGTGTCATGTCTCTGGTTCTGCTCTCTCGACAGAGGAAGGTGTGTTTTCCAGCCGGCCTGCTCTCCTGCCATCTAACCACACACCTCCTGAAGGTCAGAATGACTTTACTGAAGACAAATCTAGTCTGAGTTCCCTCTGTATGTCTGCGGGTCAACTTAAAGAGTAAGTCTGATGTGTGTGTCCCCTCCACAGGGCCTGTTATGTGCCAGTGTACGCTGTGGACATCCAGGGAAGAAGCCAACAAAGCCTGGTCCCAGATCAGTCTACACTGTCCTCTGCTCCTCGTCTCCACAGTGGTACGCTTTATTGCTCATACGTAAAAGCTTATGAACTTTGACCCTGTGTCTAACACACTTGGTTTTAACCAGTATGCTTATGAGGGTTACAATCATTGTTGATTTTAAATAGGCCTTTACAGGGAACATATTTTGATTTGTCAAAGTGATTTATGAAATTGAACATGTTTATTATAGGGGAGAGTGGCCTAAGTTGTGCCACTTTTTACTCAAAGTGACTTTAAAGTGAGGCCTTGACAGTAGTCTCCAACTCAAATATGTACATATATTTCAGGGTGTTGTGCATCCCTGGGCATAAAAACTTTGGATCTGGAATAAACTGTTTAAAAAATATAGCTTTCGGGAAAAAAGTTGTCTTGTGGCACAACTTGCCCCCGGTGTGGTGTAAGTTGTGCCTTTGGAGAGAATACCAGGGGGTAAAATGTGCCATTGATATATATCTCATAAACTGTAATGCAAGACAAATCCATAAGACAATTACTTATTTAAGGTTTATTTAAAGTAAATAAAGTAAATATTTTAAGACAACTTTCTTAAACAAGGCCTAGCAGATCTAGGTGGTTTTACCTGCAAAGCTCACAATGACAAAGTCACCATGTCGCAGGCTTCTTCACTGGTACACCTTCATTTACAAAGCAATTACTGGACTACTCCCCTCATATCTCTGCACATACCTCACTTTTAAATCAAATCCATCATACAGTTTACGCTCTCTGGACTTTCTTTCCACCTCTGTCCCCAGAACTCGTACTGAGTTTGGGAAGAGGGCTTTCATGTACTCTGCTCCCTCCGCCTGGAACACTTTACAAAAAACACTCAAATTACAAGAACTCATCACTATGAATGATTTTAAAACTCGGCTCACATGTTTTTTAATGACGAATTTTGGAGTGTGTCAATGTTTCACTGAGTAGCACTTTATCATTGTCTGAAAACTGTTCTTCTTTTTCACCCACTGAAATGTATTTGTCTCTGTTTTCTCATGTCTGTGCTTTCTCCTTATGTTATCATGTCTGTGCTTTCTCCTATCTTATGTTATCATGTCTGTGCTTTCTCCTTATGTTATCATGTCTGTGCTCTCTCCTTATGTTATCATGTCTGTGTTCTTTTGTTCTCTGTTTTCTCATGTCTGTGCTTGTCTCTGTTTTCATTCTGTGCTTTCTTGTTGTATTTTATTCATTCTAGCTGCTGCCATTTTGGCCAGGCCTTGCTCGGAAAAGAGGTCATTTGACCTCAAGCAATTTTGCCTGGTTAAATAAAGGTTAAATAAAAAAATAAAAAAAACCATCATCATCTTTCTGGCCATCTGAACTCTCATCAGTGGTGTCGTTAAGTGGAATGGAGATGTCACTCTCTTCTGAGCTACTATAGACAGTCACTTTATTTTGGTGACCAGCGTATGCAGCCATGCCAATGGCACAACTCTCAGAAATGTACTTTGCACTAGCTGCGCCGCCCTTGTAGAACCAACTGCCACCTGGCATATGCGATTCCCCCTCCATTTCTGCCTTTAAATCAAGGCTCAAAACCCATCTGTACACCCTGGTGTTTCCTCCCCATTAACTATCTTACCTCTGCACTACTATCTTTGTTTATATATGGATGTATGGGCTTTATGTCTTTGTTTTAGGGGGGCCGAACGGGGCCCGAGTAGGGCCTGGGACCGCGTTTTGCAGAGCAACGCGGTTCCATAGCCCTGCTGGGCAGGGAACCCTATTGTTTTTGCTGGGATTATTATTATTCTCCGCGAGAAAGTGGTGCTGCAGCCCAAACCGTAAAGGGTTGGGACATGCCACTTACATCACTAGATCCAGGTCCATCCAAGGAACGCAGACAAAAAAATTCAGACATGCCGGCCACTAGGTGGCGCTACAAAAAGAAAAAATGTGTATAACTCCCACACCGAACCTCAGACAGTCAAAAACGTTATACCCACAGATTCACACGAGTCAGATGCATCTTTTGAGATAGGCCACGCCCATTTGCGTATATATAGATTTTTTGCTACGTCGCAAAAACTGAGTCAGTCACCAAAACATACTCCTCCTACAGTTTTTGCCCGATTTGGACGAAACCAAAAGCATTATGCTCTACTGACTCCCACGAGCAAAAGTTGGTCAAATAATTTTTCTAGACCATCGGAAGACCAAATGGTAGCGCTTTAAAGATTAAATTTTTCGATTTGGAACATTTCTTCTTCTTTCTATTCTTCTACGCGTAAAACTGGTGCTGCAGCCCAAACCGTAAAGGGTTGGGACATGCCATTTGCATAACTAGATCCAGGTCTGTGCCTGGTACGCAGACAAAAAAAATTCAGGCATGTCGGCCACTAGGTGGCGCTACAACAAAGGAAAACGCGTTTGGGACTATAACTTCCACACCGAAGATCCCACAGTCAAGAACTTTATACCACAGATGCCCACAAGTCAGCTGCATCTTTTGAGATAGGCCACGCCCATTCGCGTATATATAGATTTTTCGCTACGTCGCAAAAGCTGTGTCAGTCACCAAAACATACTCCTCCTACAGTTTTCGCCCGATTTGGACAAAACCAAAAGCATTATGCTCTACCGACTCCCACGAGCAAAAGTTGTTCAAATAATTTTTCTACGACCATCGGAAGACAAACGGTAGCGCTTTAAAGATTCGCCGATTAGCTTCCTTGTAATACCTTGTACGTAAGTGATCATAAATCCAAAACTATACTTCGTATCAAGACAATATTTTAGAAATATGGTCGTAAAGTCTTAATGAACATCCTCAATTTCGCCAAAAGGGGGCGCCAAAAACACAAAAAGTATACATCTCCTTATCCACTTGAGCATCTTTCTCTGCAATTTTTTTGCCTTTTGGTCTATAACTCCCAAACCAAACATCCACATTCAAAAACTTGACATCCACTTGTTCGGTACGTTGAGCTGCATCTTTCCATCTAACATAGTTTTGCGGATGTCATCCATAGGGGGCGCCAAAACCACAAAAAGCAAAGAAAACGCGTGTGGGGCTATAACTCCCACACCAAACATCACACATTCAAAAACTTGACATCCACTTGTTCGGTACATTGAGCTGCATCTTTCTATACAACACAGTTTTGCGAATGTCCATCCATAGGGGGCACCAAAACCACAAAAAGCAAAGAAAACGCGTTTGGGCTATAACTCCCACACCGAACATCCCACATTCAAAAACTTTACATCCCCGGATTCCGTGAAGCGAGGGGCCGGCACCGCGGACGACGACGCCCGATCTCGAGTCGCGTGGGAGGCTTGGCCCCCGTTCACAACTGCTTGCAGTTCTAGTTTGGTTATTGTTATTTTACCTTCATTTTTTACCTACTGAATGCACTATGTTCAGCACTTTGGACAGTGCAAACTGTTATAAATGTGCTTTTATAAATACATTTTACTTACTTACTTACTTATAACTCACCCCAGGCCCTCTGACACAAATCACCCCAACCCCAGAATTTTGGATAATAAGCAGTTTAGGGCTGACATTGTGCTAACTATTAGACACAAAGTGTAGCATATAAAGCACTAAAACATGTGTCAAATGTTTTCAAACGTGTTTATAATTGTTCAGACACAATAATCAAAAAACCTTGATCATGGAAATTTTACTTTGAAAAGCAAAAAACTCTTTTTTGAGCTTAAATGTGCTTATATCTTATTCAATGTTTCTCCCTTCTTTACATGATGAGTTAAATGGATGGCTCTTCTTAAATATGTGGTCACATTTCCAATTTCTTCTATGGTTTTCTAGAAACAAGGGGTGGCACAACTTCCCCACCGGCACAACTTAGGCCACTCTCCCCTACAACTTATAACGGCTGAATTCCATTCAGTGGTTCCAGTTTCAGCAAAATCCACCAGAAGTATCTTCACATTGGGAAGACAGTACTGCTTTATAAGAGAACTGCAATCATTTAAGAGTGCATTTTCCTATCTCAGTCAATAGCTGATGCTCAGATGTCCCTGCATTCAGGTCACATTCACATTATTTTCATACAGTGGCACTTAGGAGTTAAAGCTGGGGTGGAGGATTTGGGGAGAAAATAGCAGTTGGGATAGAGATTCGAATCCAAATACCTCAACCGCTCCACTTGTTCTCTTTGGTCCCTCCCCTATGGTCCCTCCCTGACTCGCTCTACACCAACAAAGTCGTGCCAAAGTGAATGGACAGTCCCAACAGCCAATAAGAACAGAGAATCGGAGCCTCGCTCTGATTGGTCAAAGTATACAGCTCATGTTAACTTTGACCAATCAGAAATCATATACCCCAGCTTTAAGTCAAAGGTTAATATGTACTGCAAATAATGTACACTAAGGTATTGTGTGTATGTTTTTGTTTTAAAAATATCTTCTTCTTCTTCTGTTGTTGTGTGTGTGTGTGTGTGTGTGTGTGTGTGTGTGTGTGTGTGTGTGTGTGTGTGTGTGTGTGTGTGTGTGTGTGTGTGTGTGTGTGTGTGTTGTGGTGTGGTGTGTTGTGTGTGTGTGTGTGTGTGTGTGTGTGTGTGTGTGTGTGTGGTGTGTGTGTGTGTGGTGGGTGTGTGTGTGTGTGTGTGTGTGTGTGTGTGTGTGTGTGTGTGTGTGTGTGTGTGTGTGTGTGTGTGTGTGTGTGTGTGTGTGTGTGTGTGTGTGTGTGTGTGTGTGTGTGTGTGTGTGTGTGTGTGTGTGTGTGTGTGTGTGTGTTTGTGTGTGGGTGTAGCACTGGTGGGAGCGTGTATCTCCAGTGCTGTTGTCCCTGTGGGCTCGTGTGTGTGATGGGGAGCCTGTACCAGAGCAGCTGCAGCTACTCACTGACTGTTGGCAGTGGGCCAGCAGGTAAACCAACAGCTGTGTATCTTTCATCCAGCTCACTCCACGCCACTCATAGAACATTTTACAGTCAGCGCAACAAAAAATACAAAAAGAAAATGTTTAAAAAATATATATGTCATGAATCATACAATTAACAACATATGAACCAAGTCATAACTTTCAGAATAGCGCTAAGAATGAATATGGAATATTTAGTTGATGTAAGTGCTTAACCCATTGATGACTATTGCAATCTAGGATGCATGTCCTTAATGCCTGAGGGTTTTCTGAAAAAATAGTATGAATTGTCAAGTCTACCAAAACCTTAATATCTAGAAACATGAAATAAAATACATTTAAAAGTTAAGGTTCACAGGTTTTATTTAAACATGCCCCTTAGCGCTTACAAACCAACACATTTTTCTAAAAATCGTCAAAATTAGATGGGAGAGAAAATAAATAAATAAATAATATAACAACATTTAAAAATAATGTGCTAAATGTGGTTATAATCCTGCTTCCTTTTAGCATGGATAGTAGTGACTGTGTGTAGTGGAGGGATAAAGATAGACAGATATAGGAAGGAGAAGATAGCTTTATTTTATTATTTAGTTCAGTTATCACTGGCACCATAAATCCAACTTCCCAGTACAACTGGAACGCAGACTGACTCCTGCTGTCGGGAGCCGATCAGCTGGTCCAAACGGCTGTATACCATGGAGATGAAAACAAAACTGAAACTTAACTATCGCCTGGCTGGGCTGAATTTGAGTTGGAGCAGCAAAATATAGCCTTATTCATAAATATTGTTAATAAATAATGCAATGTGTTGTGTGATTTTCGTCAGTAGTCTATAGTAGACCTAGATTCTGCGCTCCGAACGCCACTAACTGTTCTGTATACACTATCGCCGACACAGCTGGCGTATTTTATTTTATTTTTTATATTGGCGTGATTTTCAGCAAACCACACAACTTTTAGGTGGTCACGTGGTCTTAAAAAATCAACAAAACCCACCTCATGTGTATTTGAACCAATGGCGGTGCATTCTATGTTGCGCACGCCATGAAAATTAGATAAAGTAACAATGCTGCGCTACGCAGCAGCCGGCAGGAGAGACAATGTGGCATCATGCAGCAGCCGTCATCAATGGGTTAAGAAGTTGAGATTTGTGGTTTAGAGTATTGAAAAATGAATGTTGAGATGACGGCACTGAAAGATGGTTGTATAGGAAAAATATACAGACACAAACAGACAAGGTTTAGTCGAATAAACACTTTAATGTAGATGTATGACCATTTTTTGAATTATACTACTGTAGTATGAAAGAAGACATGCATGTGATTGAATCAAAATAGACAATAATCTCAAAATGGCCCAAGTGCAAGAACAAACAATGTTTTGTTTGATGTTCAGTTTGGAGAAGGGCCTGTCTAGGTGTGCAGTGCCTGTGGCTGCAGACCTGCAGCTGGCTGCCAGCCTGCATGAAGCCTGGCCAGGCAGGGCTGCACTGGATATGCTGAGACAACAGGTAAGAGTATAGAACTAACTCATTTCCCCAGCCCAACTCAGTGAGTGGACACCAACCTGTGTGTTTCCATTCAAAAAGCAAATCTTTATACATAATACGGGACTGTTTGTCTTATCTAGGTATAAGCAGTCCGGAACAGTGGGTAAACTGTAGTTAATAGAAAGAAATCATACCTTTGCACAAAAAAACAACAAAATATTAGCCTGGAAATCCAGACCCATATCTAGAACGATAGAGGGTCTGGCCACAATCAATAGACCTTCCCAACTCAAGGGGCGGCTCCTACTCGTGCATTTCAAATGCCACTGCACGCAATTGGATAGCACTACAACCAATCAGAGCAATGAACAAGGTGACGTATTAAGCCCCGTTCGTTTAGCGAACATCGGGATTAACTGATTAATTAAACTTTCGCCGTGGTCGGTCGGCAAAACAGAACATTCCTCTTACTTGCTAATGAAAGATTTGAGTGCAGTAAAGTGTCCAAACCCAACAGGCGTAGCAAATTACTTTGCCAGTGGCAGGTCTGGATTTCCAGGGTAAAAAATATCACTTTTTGTGATAAATTAAAGCACCCAAATGTAAATACAAGTATATTGCTATATGTTTCAGCTTCTCAAATGTAAAAATTTACTGTTTTTCTTTCAAATTGTTGGAAGGTTTGGACTATTGGTTGGATAAAACAAAGTCTTCCTAAGGTGTAACTTTAGACACTCGATAATTGTGATGGCATTTCCCATAAATAGTTCAGAAAGAGCTCCACCTCAACCAACTCCAACAGTTTTTATATGCCAGTTTTCTTTTAACATACCCGTCCTCTGTAAACAGCCATAGTTTGATGTTTTCAACCTTGTTCTCTCATTTCTTATTCCAGGTGCTGGTTCTTCTGCTCTTCCTGTGTGTAAACGACTATCTGTCATCACTCCTGTATCCTCAGGTAACTCACCATGCCCTGCCCAGTGCCCACCACAATATACTCACAGGTTCAGGTTGAGCTTAGATAAACAACAGAGTCTAACAAGTGTTTGGGTATAGAAATGCTCAGAGTTCATTATGAAACGTATAGATATATAGATGTAGCACACAGCCATGAGATGGTTAACTGACCTATAACATGTTAAAGCTCACATTTTACGCTTCATTTTCTTATGTCATCATGATGGCAGAGAAATCTGACTGGGTTTTTTTAACACATGTTTTCAGAAAGGTGGAGAGGGAGAAAAGGAGAGAGGGTTGTGTAAAGGTTTACACGTTATTTCAGGCAATTAAAACCCCCTTAGACCATACGGCACCTTATTTTTTACGGAGTTAAAGGCAGAGTCAGTGATTCTGGAGAACGCTTGTGAAAATCAGTGAATATCTCAAGATCTGCTACCTGTCCATTCTGTACGTGCCCTGAAGAGGAAAAAAAATGAGCATCCTCCAGAATCGCAGACTCCACCTTTTTAAAAGCTTGAAACAAACGACAGAATGTAAAATGAGAACAACGTGCAGTTGAGTTTTGGCTGTTTTTAAGGAGCGAGCATAAAGGAGCATAACAAATGTGTCCTGTTTTCACATGCTACTGTGTGCTATTATTTGTGTAGGACAAGAGCCATGAGAGAGCCAGGGCTTTATGCACAGAGCTACTGTCTGTGCTGGTGGACTCTGCTGACTGGCTGCTCATCTTCAAACCAACTGGTAGTGTGACACATTCACTTCACTTCAGCTGCTAGTGCTACAATGTATCAGCACTAATATTAAATGATTATGTGTTGTGTGTATATGTATGCATTGTGAAATGAGTTGGCTGTATTCCCCCCCCCCAACTCTAGAACAAGGTGTTTACCAGTCCATTACCATGGTGACGTCAGATGAGTTTACTCGACTGATGCCCTGGGCCTTCTACAGGTAAGATTTAGTTATTTCCTGCTCTAGAGCCACTATAGGTTAGCCTGGCTCTGCCCACCTACCTACTTCTGCTCAATTTTCATTTCCCTTCAGTAGTCAGTCTGGGGCTGCAGTGTATTCATGAGATTCTGCTCGAACAGATTTTTGTGCCGTCCAATCAGCGATCAGAGCGAGTGGCTGAGAACGATGACGTCGAAGTCGCGCTCCAGTTTCAGTTGAATGCTGCGTTCCTTTATACTTGGAACTCTGAAATTTCCGACTTGGTAGTTCCGAGTTCTGACCTGTCTGTGTTCCAGTGCATCTGCTCGCGAAAGTATGGACGCCTACAACCTTTCTCATCCAAATAACTAAACGTTTAGGCTCTAGCAAGTTACCGTTGCCAGGCACGGTAGATCCATAGACTATAATATGTGCAGTCGGAAATTTCCGAGTTCCCAGTACAACTGAAACGAACCGTCAGAAGCCGGCTCATGACATACGTCACGACCAAACGTTATGCGATTGGTTGGCTGATCCAGAGTGGCACTGAGCAGATACAATAGTTTTAAACTTCAACAGATACCCGCCACCAAGTGAGTGAACGTTTGTCAATTGAGCGATTCCAGACCTTCTGTACAAATGAAATGAAGTACGATGGTCTGGTAGCACCAGGCTAACTATAGATACTACCATGGATATAAACACAAGAGTAAGTGCATCATGCAAAATCATTTTAAAACTACAATGAGCAAAGTAAAGCTACATAATGTTACAATCCTAAAATAAATCTTTTGCTGCATTTCAAATTGCATACTTTTTTCTATTCTACATACTACTGCTGATTATAAAAATAATCTGGGGTTACATCTGTTGATGTGACATCACTTCCGGTGTGCACTGGATTATGGGTTCAGAATCACCCAAATAGCTGATTTTCAACACTAAAAATCTCGACCGGATGTAGTAGGGCATCTGGGTATTTTTAAGCATGCTAAATCTGACCACAATAATTGGGGTATCCTAAATCTTTTCTACCAAATAGCAGAAAGTATTGGGTATGGGAACGCAGGGTTTATATAGTTCCACTCTGTTTTGTGTGTGTTTAGTCTACTGCTCCAACAGAGTGGCGAGCTCCTACAGAGAGCTGTGTGTTGTCCAGGCTTCCTCCACACTGCTGTCCTGTGCTACGTCAGTCTGCTGCAGCTCTTCCTTGACGGACACACGCCTACACCAATCGGCCAGCCCTCAGCCAATCAGGTGAGCCCGCCTCAGATTATTGTGACTATGATGTCACTCAAAACCTGTGACGTTGAAGTTATTGTATTTAAATGTGTAAAATGTAACCGTCAGATCAAGGAGCCTCTCCAGATCCTCAGCCATGCCAAGCAGTTCCTACTGAGAGCCATCTCACAGGCGTCTCCCAGTGCTCTGTCCTCCAGACAACTCAGACAGGTAACCAACACACACGCACACACACGCTATACCTCTCTCACTCGTTTGAGAACAGCGGATAAACTCACATATTATAACAATAGTTCTTTTTTGAAGTTTGTTTTCAGATGTGGAAGGAAGTCAGATTTTTGTATTTGCTAACCGTGAGAGGTAAAATCCAAGATGGCAGCCAAACGATCTTTATTTTGGAACCATGTAATGTAGAAGAACATTTAAGGTGTCATTTCCAACTAAATTGGACATGCCCATTCATTTGGTGTTACCTTTGAGATTACCATTGTTCAAGAAAATGCATAGAGGTCAAGGTGAAAATCTACTAAAAACTAGACAATGCTGTCGGTAAATGTGAAGTTTTGCCTGGTGGTTGCACTACAGCAAACTTCTCAGGTTTACCAGTTTAATGTATTTAAAATGAATAAAAAAGTAGTGTAGTTATCCGCTGCTAGAGACTATCCCTGAGTTAGAAAAATATTCAGGATGTCCCAATTCTTGTGGTCGGATTTAGCATGCTTAAAAAACCTGAAAACCAATATGTCAGGAGAGGCAGAATCAAGGCGCAATTTATGATCAAATAAGTAAAAAGTATGTTTTTTTCTTTCTTTCTTTTAATTAATTATTTTATATTAAAATGTTTAAATTATGACTCAAAATAACTGTTCATGAACGCCATGTCAGTTTTTGTTTGTTTTTCAGTTGTGTGTTTGTGTTCTTTAAAAAGTCCCAATTGTTACTGCATTCTAGCTAGATTATTTTTTTATGATTAGCTGTATAGGAAATTGCGATTTGGAACGCGCCCAACTACTCTCCTGCTTCTCACTGCTTGCTGTGTGGTGTGTTTGTGTTGCAGCTGGAGTCCCAGTGTGCAGAGCTGGACCAGGAGGTGGCAGCAGCTCTGTCTGTTCACCTGGACCCTCCCAGCCTCAGCCCAGAGATGGACTTCATGTGAACATACATCAATGCTGTGTCTCATTTAAGGGGCCGAAGCCTGCGAAGGCTGCATTTGAAGACCAATTGCGTCATAGCGGCGCGTCAAGGCTTGTCCCATTTCGAAGGCTCCTTACGCGGCCGAGAAATGCAGCCTTCGTTTCACGGTTTTGAAGGGTCCAACAGATGTATCCTTCGTGCCCAACATATCCAAAAATTCATTGCGGTTTTTTCAGAGATGGCATAAAATAAAATAACAAAACAGCAACGTGTTGCTCCATCTTCTTACCTTCTATCTTCCTTTCTTTTTTTCTTGTCTTTTCTTTTGTTTTTCTTGTCCTTCTTTCTTCCTGTACTTTTTTTCTTTTCGTTTGGTAGGCAACTTCTTTTTCTTTTTTCCTCCGTTGACAAGGCTGTCTCCGTTGGCAGCAATCAGGGTTGCTAGGCAGCACAGGAGCGGCGAGTCGTCACGCAAGGTAACGGCTTGTTACGCAAACTGGAAATGTCGTATACGGAGACCTCCGGAGACCGTCTCATTTAACAACACTCGTTCGGCCTTCGGTTCGGCCTTCACGGGCTATGGCCTTCATAAGGTGCGAACACACTGCACTCCGCGGATCGCAGGTTCCGCGCGTGATCATATTGGGTCATATTGTGTCCGCCGCCCGCCCGATATGCTGGCGCTGGTGCTAACCGGTGCTGAGAGCACCAGTCTGCTGTGCTGATGGTGATTTACCCAAGTTAACTGGTGCTAACTTGGTTCATAAAGCAAAATGATAGCTGTACACAGCAGGCAACAGACACAGGCTATTCACAGAACTTATGGGAGCAAACTGTGACTATTTTGTTTTCATCCATCTTAATTTCCTCTGTCCGTCGTCCCGATGTGAGTGACGTCGGGAGGAGCTCAACGCTGATTGGCTATCGCGGCCGGCCAGCGGCAAAAAGTTCAATATTCTCAACTCCTGCGGCGGCCGCGCCGCGTGAACCGCTCACCGCCGGCCGCCCATTTGCGCGAAATACATTGACTTTGTATGTAAACTCGCCGCGCAGTGCAAATTATTAAGCAAATTAGATTGAAGTGTCATAAACATTAAAATTTTTGTTTTTTAATTACACTCATGTATGATATTGTGTCTCAGGACGCCTTGGATCAATGAAATCAATCTCAGACACCTGTGATAATTAGTTTACCATGTGAGCCCAATCAAAGGAAATCTGCTTAAGGAGGACGTTCCACATTATTAACCAGGCCACATGTTTCAAGCAATATGGGAAAGAAAAAGGATCTCTCTGCTGCAAACATTAGATATTTCACGGAAACTTAAGTGTGATCATCGTACTGTGAAGAGATTTATGGCTGATTCAGAGCACAGACGGGTTGGTGCAGATAAAGGCATAATGAGGAAGGTTTCTGCCAGACAAATTCATCGGAATAGGAGAGCAGCTGCTAAAATGCCATCAGCTGCTGGTGCCTCTGGAGTCCCGCGAACCTCAAGGTGTAGGATCCAGAGGTTTGCAGCTGTGCATAAACCTATTATTCGGCCACCCCTAAACAATGATCACAAGCTGAAACAGTTGCACTGGGCTCAGAAATACATGAAGACTCATCTTCAAACAGTCTTGTTTACTGATGAGTGCTGTGCAGCCCTGGATGGTCGGATGGATGGAGGAGTGGAAGTTCAAACTGAGCATCAGAATGGGGAAGAAAGGGGGTTTAAGTGTCTTAAACACGTCTACATGACTAAATACATTGAGTTGCTGCCATGAGATTGGTTGATCAGTGATTTGTTTTTAAAAGCAATTTAACAGGTGTACCTAATAAAGTGGCCGGTGAGTGTAGTTACAGTAGGGGAGAACGGGGTAAGTAGGCACACTTTTTACTCTAGTGAGAATTGCTTATCACCTAAACATCTTTCAATAGTCATTCCTACATTAAATTGAAGCTTAAGGTGTTGGCTTGAAATGTGTACCCCTCACTTTTTCTATCTTATTGTAATAAAGAAGAAATTAATCATCAAAGACACCCTTACACATTGTGACAACCAACCCCATCAAGGGGTCGGTTGTCAAACACTATGGGGTTGTTTGTCACAATGTTATCTTAATGGGAATAATCTTAAAAAGAAGGCAAGGAAGTAGAACTAAATTTGAAAGTTTAATTGCATTGTCAAGTTGACAAATAGGCCTACATAACTTACTGTAGCCTTGGCAGCTGGTCTAGTTTGGGATGCACTGGGTTGTTTTGATTTTGTTGCCCTTTTTTCTTATACATGCTAGCTGCCTTTTCCTGCTCTATGCTTTCCTTCTCTGGGGTGTCAGTGAGGATACAGCTTGACAATTTATTTCGTTATTGGGTTCCTTTTCTGGCTGCAGCCTTGAGATAACATGTGACAACCAACCCCCCAAAAAATGTGACGACCAACCCCAACTTGAATTTCTTGCTAGCATCAAGGCCAACAACCATCTGACAACTAATTAGCTTGCTAACAACAATCTAAACTATAGTTTACCCTTCACACTTTGTATGGGTAACAAGTGTTTTGTTATAAACCCATTGTGTAAAAGCCTAGAAGAAAAATACTGAGGAGCTAAATATTTTCAATTCGACATGAAAAACACAAACAGTCGTCTCACCTCAAATTCAGCAGTCTAACTCCAAGGAAGACTATGTAGGTGACCTCTGATCCCAATTCTGGATATTTACATACCAAAATTTCACACACAGCGCCTTCTGGTTCCGAGATATAACGATTGTGAAAACCAACCCGTGTGACAAATTACCCCGTTCTCCCCTACAGCAGGTACTTTTATTTGTTGTAATGTTTGTAATGTAATGTAATGTGCCAGTTCAGATTTGACCAGTAAGTGTATTAAAAATAACATTTGGCACTCGGCTTTGTACAAAAAAAACTTCTACATCTTTATTTACATGTCTTTTTGTACATAATGCACACAGGACATTTTCATACACATGTATGTATATTTGAAGCCCTTTCCACTGTTTACAATACATACACTCTGAAAAAGAGCATTGTAATAACTTAATAAAAAAACAATGACCTAATGAAGGTGAACTGAACATTCTGTGAAATCATTCTGCAAAGGTTACACAGCACACCTCTGTGTTTAGGTAACAGGAATATTGCATTATGGGACTTTAGACTGCATTTCTATAGGTGAATCAGCTTTCTATATGTGGCTGCTGTGTACTGTAGTCCACAGGCAGTTTGAACATCGTCTTTACATCAGATCTGGAAGAGGCACCACCAGTGGTTTCATGCTTTTTCAAGTTATTATCCGTTATAATATAAAAAAATTCTGATTCTATTAATTGGTGCCATATTTTCAGTCATTTGCATTTCATGTATATACGTTTCATAATTATCCCTCTATACATAATATATTAGTAAGGGGTCGGCCATTGCTGTGCTAGATTTAACCTGCCTACAGATGAACATTGGATTGAGAGGGAAAGCAATGCAGCGTGTAATCGTGTGTTACTGTTAGTAATATGATCCTTTATAACAACTAGACCCATGAAGCCAGCCTTATCTCATGAGCAAACATTTGGGTTGCGTTCCGAATCGCATACTCTTTCTTTTTTCTATTCTACATACTACATCCGACGATAAAAAGAATCTAGTTAGGATGCAGTAGACATACTATTGGGACATACTTTTCTCTCTTATTTCATCATAACATTGCACCTTGATCTTGCCTCTTGCTTTTATATCCGTCGCATCCCCGTTTGTTTTCATAACATGGACCTATAGGCTTCGTCGATGTTACGTCACTTCACGTGCGCACTGGATTGTGGGTCAGAATCGCCCAAATAGGATGCACTTTTCAACACTAACAATCTTGGCCGCATGAAGTAGACCATCCGGGTATTCTAACCATCCTAAATCTGGCCACAAGAATCGGGACATCCTAAATCTTTTTTCTACATACTATATAGTAGAAAGTATGCGATTCGGAACGCAACCTTGGTCTCTCTCCCGCAGGTCAGTCTGGGCTTTCTCCCATCTCTGTGGGGAGGAGTCGCTCAAAAAATGACTGCCAATCAGGGCCTGGGTTCAGAACTTACATTTGTCCCTCATAGAGGAAGGCAGCTTCTGATTGGTTCGTCTAGCTCTGTGATACAAGCCGTATCTCAGGAGCTTATTTGTCGATCCATGTTGACGTCAATGACTACATGAACCAATCAGGGGCTGCCTTCCACTAACAGACAGGGCCAGGCTCCTCCCCACTGAGATTGGGAAAAGTCCAGACTGATCTGTGGGAGAGAAACAAATGTGAAGCTTGCATGAAATCCCGCTGGTCTCACAGGGCTAGATAAAAGCTGCTTCACATTAAAAGCATTCCACTGGCCAAACACTTGGTGGCTTTTATTGTGAAGCAGTCACAGGAAATATGATGCATTTTCTGACCATTTATCACAAATGCTTCTACCAAACAGTCAGATCACAGCTGTAATGACTATTGACAGACATGTCTTTGTGTGGCTGCAGTACAATCGCATAGAGCTGCTCAGAGTGTTGGTTGTTGTATGAAATGGCATTTTTTGTAAATACTCTAGAGTAACAACCATGTTTCCAAATCAAACTGAAAATGTTGAGGATTACAACTTTCAAATCCAGTATTACATTTTTTAAATGAATTCTGGAAGTAATTAGAAAGTGCAACAGTGGTCCCTCTCCATTCAGTACTACAGATTGATAATGGCCCGGCTTTAGTGTGTCAGGTTGCAGTCACCAGTCAGTTACATGTGAAGTAAAGGCTGCAGCTTTCTCAACGCCTCCTTAAGGTACGAACACACTGCACTCCGCGGCGGTTGGCCGCGCGAATCACAGGTTCCATGCCGCGTGATCATATTGGCTCATTTGTGTCCACCGCCCGACCAGAGCAGCCTTCTCTACTCTGGAGATATGCTGGTGCTGACCGGTGCTGAGGGCACCAGTCTGCTGATGGTGCTTTACCCAAGCTAACCAGTGCTAACTTGGTTCATAAAGCAAAACTGATAGCTGTACACAGCAGGCAACAGACACATAGGCTATTCACAGAACTTATGGGAGCAAACTGTGACTATTTTGTTTTCATCCATCTTAATTTCCTCTGTCCGTCGTCCCGATGTGAGTGACGTCGGGAGGAGCTCAACGCTGATTGGCTATCGCGGCGCGGCCGGCGGCAAATAGTTCAATATTTTCAACTTCTGCGTCGCCGCGCGAAAACTCGCCGCGCAGCGGTGTGCAGTGTATTCGTACCTTTAAACTGAAATTTATTAATTTTGGAATGAAGAAAAGCTGAGATAAAATTACTACTCTTTAAAATAACTAACCCGTTCTTTTTGGAATCGGGTGGAGCCAGTAGCTGTACAGCCGGTCCCAGTCCATGACCTGAATGTGAAAACAAAATGGAAACTGCTTGTTTCCACTGAGCAGAACAGTTCGGTGTGGCATGGATTGGGTTCTTGGATTGCCCTTACTTGGTAGATGGGGTAATTCATGAAGAGGAAAAACGCCCCACGATAAATAAAGAGCTATGTGCCAACATTTTTCTCTAATCATTAGACTCTTCACTCTTGACGAGGTGACTTTCGACCAATCAATGGACTGGAGTGTTTAGCTCCACCCTCTTGGTACCACAATGAAAAAGGTGACACAAATAGGTTCGGCTCGGTTAGCTTATTTTGGTACACTTTCCAACTTTTGACAGTAAATAAATGCCTGCCGCACCGCAATTAACCACACCGCACCGCTCAGTGTAAACAAGGCTTACAGTGCAGCCCCGTTGAGGAGACCCCGGTCCCTGGCCCACAGTTTATAACCCCATGCAGCAGACTTGGCCCTGGTCATCTGTGGAGGTCTTGCTGAACCACTTCCCCTGTCAGAGTGATGGTGTGGAGCTCAGAGTAGAGCGTAGGCTGGCCCTGCTGCTGGCTCTGCCTGCTGCCTCCTCCCTCTGCCTGGGTCAGCGGGTGGACCATTGACATGTGTACGTTCAGGTTGTGGGCCTTCTCAAAACGCTTTCTGCACAACAGGCACGCAAACTCCAGGTCAGCCTCCGCCTTGTGTTTGGTCATGTGGTATTTGAGCGAGGCGCGCTGCCGACACTGGAAGCCACAAACCTCACATCTGAAGGGGGAGAAAATCAAAAGAAACTTAGAACATGTGTATAGTGTCCTTGATTTACAACTTTATTCTAATAATTTTTTTATCATCTCCCGCCGTGCCCCTTAGTGCAGTGTCAGTCAGAATCAAACTGCTTTGTATAGTTGTTTTAAAGTTGAGTCCATCATCATCAGTACTTACTGTAGTGGCTTGGCCCCTGAATGCCTCATCTGGTGAACTGAAAGGTGTTTCCTCTGTTTGAAGGTTTGGCCACACTGGTCACAAATGAAATTCCTCTGCTCTGCAAACACAGATATCAAACTTATGAAATCCAAGAGGAATTTACACCTCAAACAATGCCTGTTCTATTGAATTGGTGGCAGTGTGTTAAACATGACACATCCACCCAAATGTAAGACAGTTTGGGCTTTTGATCATTCAAACTCATTTATTGAACAATGAAACACATGGAGCAGGGTGTGGCTTTGTCTTTCTAAACACAAGACTCTTTGGTGAGAACATGTAGAAATGTGTGGCCCTCACCTGTGTGGATGAGTTTGACGTGTCTCTGCAGGTAACGGTCGATCATGAACACCTTGTTGCAGCCGGGATGAGGGCAGGGCCGCTCCTTCACTTCCTCATGATGCTCCTTGATGTGTTTCTAAAAACACAACAACAACTAGGCATTCATACAAAGACGGAGCATACCGGAACTTCATACAGCTGCTAAATACTACATTCTCATTCATTTTCACTGACACAGTTTATGTACAACGCAATGTACAACAGTTACGTAATCAGAGCACTTTTTCACTGGCAACACAGTTACTGAGGCTTTTTGTTTGGGTTGCCACAAAGCGTTACATTGCAGATAAGCACTGCTGCACAGAGCTCTGCAGGTCCACATTTACATTGTTGTAATTTCTCTTCAGGTCTGGAGTTAAAATGACTAAATAGTTCTTGTTCTCCTAACAAGTCACACCTTCTGTATCCAGAGGCACATTTAAAGCTTCAACATCCAGTTTAGTTTTATTCTAGCGGCAACTTTGGACAAAAGCGGTTGTGTATTTACAACACCAGAGCCCAAGTGCGAGCCCCAGCGCGTGCATTTGTTCAGGCAGCGAGTGAAGAGAGACCAAAGATTGCATGCGATGAGGTAAATGTATTTATATGTGACTATGTCAGATGTCTTATTTGCATGCCCAGTAAAACACTTTGAATTGTGTTTTGTCTTGTGTCAAGAGTGTGTGAATTCTGACCTTCAAAGCATCAGGAGCTCTGTATACCGCTGTACAGCCTTGATATGGACATTTGTAGATGTTGGGCAGCTCCTCTCTGGAAAAACCCACACAGTTAGAACAGGTGGCCCAAATGAACTGAAACAAACTACATATTTAAATATTGCGTCTTATTTATGGATGTTGGACATACAGAACCAGGCAAAAGTTCGGACACACATTCTCATTAAATGGTTTTTCTTTATTTTATTTCTACCTTTACTTCTACCAATATTAATATAGAAGACATCCAAACTATGAAGGAACACATGGAATTATGTAGTAAACAAAGTGTTTACAAACCAGAATATCTTTTATATTTTAGATTCTTCAGAGTTTTCCACCTTTTGCTTTGATGACAACTTTGCACCCTCTTGGTATTCCCTCAAGCAGCTTCATGAGCTAGTCACCTGGAATGGCTTTCAAATAACAGGGTGCCTTGTCAAGAGTTCAATTCTGGAATGTTTTGCCTTCTTATGTGTTTGAGAGCATTGGTTGTTTTGTGCAGACGTAGGGTTGATACAAGGGTCTCTATGCAGTGAATAGCCCTATCTGACTACTACTGTTTTAATCCATATAAAGGCAAAGACCACTCGACTAAGTAAAGAGAAACAACAGTCCGTCATTACTTTAAGACATTAGGGTCAGTCAATCCGTTACCAGAACTTTGAATATGGGCCAATAAACACCAGGAATGGACATTAGACTAGTGAGTCCAAATTTGAGATTTGAGAAGGTCCAAACCTTTGACTGGTACTGTATAACTTCTCTGTAGCACTTTGAGATTCTAGTAATATAAAGTGCATTACAAATAAAATGTATGATTATTATGATTATGATTATTATGATTATTATTATTATTATTATTATTATCATCATCATAAGACTCAAGTGGTGTGGAATGAGCTAACATACCCTTTAGGTTTGAGCTTGTTCTTCCAGCCTGGTTTGGGTCCAGGTTTCTTTCTGACTTTAGGTTCCTTGGGGGCCTTGGCGCTGGCTTTTCTTTTGTTGGGCGCGCTGACCCTGCGAGCTCTGGGACAGGGGGAAAGAGAGCTTCAGTCAACAGCAGTCATATTCAGCTGGCTTTAGAAGGAACCACAAGACCTGTACACACCTCTTGTCTGGGCATGGCTCCAACATCACATCATCTGTGAAGCCTTCTTTTCTACTCTCCTGCACAAGATTACCCTGGAGAGACACACAGAGACACAGGCACACACACACACACACAATGTAGCCGTTATGGTCTTTTATCAATCTCAGCCATGTCACTTTAAAGGTCATTTAAACCCAAATCCAAAATATCCTTCTAACTGTGTAACTGGGAGTAAGGAGCATCATAGTAAGCATTGAAAAGAGTTAGGCATATTTATTATTCCAAATGAGAGGTTTTCATTTAATTCAATAGACGTTTCAGAAAATCAGTTTAGATGAGGCGAGCTATGCTTTGTTTTTTTTTACACAATAAGTATTTTGAACCAATCACGGCAGTTCTCTGCCCAAACATTCCATAAAAACAATGACTATCGCCATGGAGACTGTTCCATACGGCCACACCCACAGTCCTGTCAAACGGTCTAGACAGTGAAACATGTATTAACATTTATTTTCAAATATATTTTAGTAAAATATTATTGAGACACCAAACACTGATATCATATATTGACTTTTACTTATTTAGAATAAAAAGAAATACATGTATTGAGGTTTTTCAAAGACTTGTTAGTGGTTCTAAGACAGAATGAGATGAGTGTGACTGACCTGTCAGACAGGTCACTGTCAGCAGTCCTGTCCTCCAGCCTGTCTGCCTGCTCATGGCCTGGACAATAGAATGAAGATAAACCATGAGTCACATAGTGATGAGGTCACCTGTGTCACATCAGCGTAATGTATGTCAGCATCAGCATGTAAAATAATGGCTGTAATTGCTGCTGTTATGTTATTTTAATGTGATATGACAGAATGCTGTTCATGTTTTTATGTATAATACAAAATGGTCAAATAAAAATTCATTCAATTCATTCATTCATTCATTCATTCATTCATTCAAACCAAGGTACTGTTCACAATCTGGCTGCTAAGTCAGTGAATTGAACCTTTGATGTCCTGAAATTTAATATCCATGAATAAACCAGGGCTGGTATTTGGAAAATGTTTAGAAACGTTCAAAGATGTGTGTTATGGCCACAGCATTTCTATCAGTGAGAGTAGACACTAAACATAAGCCAATACTGTTCAACAGGACACAAGCTTCATGAAGGGAGGATTTATTACAGGGCTGTTTAGCTTGAAGACCAGCCCACACCTCTGAATCAATGAAATGTTGCAACTTTTCATTAGTTTTTGACTTTGTGTTAAGACTTATGCCAGGGTCTGACTACGCATGACTACAAGGTGCTCACCAATCAAAACGCGCCTGCAGTTCTCCACGGCATCCATGTGTAAGGAGTTGCTAAGCAACGCCAGTATAAAAAGAAAATGGCGCTAAAAGTGGTAAGTATGTTGCTGTCTGTCTTGTGCTCTGGAAATACAAAAGAAAAGAAAGAAGGAAGCATCGACTCTTGTTCTCGGCACCGGCAAATGTACTCTTCTTTCTCTTGTCTGTTTATAGTGGAACACGTGGTGGCATGTTGTGGTTCACTATGTCCCATAGCACAAAATAAAACTCTCACTAACATGACACCCTAGATATGCCTCATTGGGCTGATGGGTGTAGTCTGACCCCGGCATAAGATCCTATAGAGGAAATCCAGGCAGAGGATTGGTTGTTTGTGGTGACACTGATCTACAGCTGGTGCTGCCTCACACTGTGTTGTGATCTCACCTTCAGCGTTGGTCCAGTCAGCCAGCACTGAGCTGTCAGTGTGTGTGACTGCAGCTGGACTGTGTTGAGCCAAAGTGCTTCTATTTCCCACTGGAGTCCTGGCTCGCTCTCCTCCATCATCGTCCTCTGGTTCTGGCTCCTCCTCCTCTGACATCACTGCCTCACCAACACCACTGCCTAAGGCCATGGTGTAGCCTGGGTTGGTAGTGGCAGTGTTCATGATGTACTTGTGCCCATCCACACAGCCCCACACAGCCTGAGCCGAGCCCCAGCACTGGCCTTTAAGCACCTCCCTCAGGTCAGGGCATGAGCGGCAGGCCTCCCCGTGGTGGTGAGCCCAAGTCACCAGGCTGTGGAGGCACTTTGGGTCTGAAGTAAAGGAGGGCGGGCCTGCAAAGAGCCAATGTAACATCAGAGTAACGCTATGGGTTAACTGGACTTTTGGTTTTTTATGGAAGTTCTGTATGCAAAAGATGAAATGCTTTTCTTTACTTGTTGAGCTGTGGTTCACTGAGGAGTCTGGACACTTTGCATTCTTCCTGAAACAGAAAACAACAATTGCTTATATTTATGCTCTCTACTGAAAACCTCTATAATCGATACACAATTTTAAAGGTCACATAATATTCTCAATTTCAGATTCCAAATTGTAATTTGGGTTTCTACTAGGAACTGTTTTCATTGTGTAGTGTCCAATTTAAAAAAATATATTTCTCACACTGCCCTCGTTAGATCTCCTTTTCAACCTCAGCACCAGTCTGCTCTTACTGGCCCTGAATCTAACTGCCGCTTTGAATAGAATATCTGGGTGTGACTTATCACAGGTGGAGGTAGTGCTAAGTTAGGTTGATTATGGGGGGGCTTGGCTTCTCCCCTTATGACATCATAAGGGGACAGAAATCTGACTGGGATTTTTGAACACATATTTTAACAAAGGTGGAGGTGGAGAAAAAGAGAGAGGGTTGTTTTCTCCTATACTTTGGGAGTCTCTAGTCACAGTGGGGCCCCATATGAATGTTGAACAAAGAAACATGAAAGACTCCATCTTTGAATGAATAGGTGAGCTTCAGAAGTCACACCTCTTGGTAGGGCTGGGCGATTAATTGAATTTCGATTTCGGTTACAATTTTGGCTTCCCTCGATCATGAAAACAAGATAATCGTAATAAAACGGTTAT
Source organism: Ammodytes dubius (assembly GCA_026122265.1). Taxonomy (NCBI): domain Eukaryota; kingdom Metazoa; phylum Chordata; class Actinopteri; order Uranoscopiformes; family Ammodytidae; genus Ammodytes; species Ammodytes dubius. The sequence continues at coordinate 32,758,059 of CM047513.1, read as the reverse complement.
TGTGCGGCACGCCGGGTCATGTGTAGTAAATGCAGCGCACCCTTCTGTCTCCACCTGCGCTCCGCCCCGCCCCCGCCCGAACACTGTCGCTTTCAGCGATTCCAGTGCAATTGTTTATTCAGCAGTTAAAACGCTCGTCCAGGATGTTACACCGAAACACAAAAGCCTTGCGCGATTGAAGCAGCGTTTCACTCGGTGAAACATGGTGTGAGTGAGACACTGTGATGGCGGTGGGTAACGGTGTCATTCACTGTGAGAACTTGCCGGTGTGAGCCGCCGCGCAGAAAAGCTCTGTGGCGTTACGGGTAAAATGATAGTCGGAAATTCCTGCACGTTAACGCTGTTGAGGGGAAAGGCTTCCGCTTTCTGATTGCATTTCTCGAGCCTGAATATATTGTGCCATGTCGGCAAACTATCTGCGCGACAAGAGCAAATATACAGTGAGACGCACCCCCTCCGAAAAGTTACAACCAGCACCTAAGCATGGACTTCGTTTAAATAAAGTGTCTAATTTTTATGATCAGCGCTCTGATGCAAATTCTGAAGTCTGAACATTATGGTGTCAGCTGTGGTGTAGTTTTTTTTACAGCAACTCAACGTGCACTGCAAAAAAAAAAGAGCAATAAGTCGATCTTTTTGTAGATTCATAGCCTACCTCCTCTTATAAGTCGAAGTACAAATCAATACTCTGTGTCTGGAATAAAATAAAATCAATCAATCAATCAATGAATGGTTCACAATCACATCCCTAGTAAAATATTAATTTTACTCTTAGATTCGAAGGTTTTACTGATTATTTATTTTGTGTGGCTTTTTAGTTGTAGGCTATGTTTGAGGAGCACATTTGGGAGTTTTGTTTATGTAATGTTGAAAGAATTGGCTGAATTTTCATTTTGGTGCAGCCCTACAATGAATAATCATCTTTAATAACCGTGATTACAATATCAATCAAAATAATCGTGATTATCATTTTTGCCATAATGGAGCAGCCCTACCTCTTGGACCCACCTGCTCTTGAGCTTCTCTTTGCCGAGCGGCGGGAGGTTGACTCTCTGCAGGAAGCGGATGAGGATGCCGTGGCACTTGTAGAAGTTGGCGTGGCACTTCTTACAGATGAAGTCAGATAGGCGCGGGTCTCGGTCCAGCTGCACCCCGACCAGCCTCTGGAAGTCTGTGTGGAAGAGCAGGCTGGAGGGGGCCAGGCTGTCCTCCTCCTCCACCAGACGGATGGAGTCCTGGGGCCACTTGTTGAAGGCGTGACGCAGGCTGCGTGGAGAGAACTTCCCATGGCACAGCCGACAGACAGCGGTGGATAGTCTACCTGCTGGGAGAAATATCAGCTCAGTATAGGGTTGGGGCGCTATCCACATGTTTAATACCTTTAAACCTTCAAATGATACCCTGGGACACGGTATCGCGGTAGGGTAATATCTATTTTAGTATTGCTTTTACTTTCTGGCCCAACACTACATAGAGGCTCAGTCCTCGTAGCAGCAGACTACCGGTTCGTTCTCTGCATGTCATTTCCCTCTCTACCCCATTTCATCTCTGTCTCTACAAACTGTAGGGTTAGGGTTAGGGTTAGGGTTAGGGTTAGGGTTAGGGTTAGGGGAGGTCTTAAGCCATGTTGTTATGCACGTGTTTGACATCAACAGCCCAGTTTAATTAGCAGATTATTGTATGTGGTTTGGTATGATGTCCCTCACATTTAAGTTAACATAACCTAGTTGAACTCAAGGTCCCCCTTCTTGACCCATCGCTAATGGTTGACAGTTTAGAATTTAAACTGCCCACTTTGGTATGTTTCATTGAAGAATCCAACTGGAAAGTGGCTTTATTTTTTTTCTATATACAACCTAGTTGTTTTTTTAAACAACTAGGGATGGGACAAATCCGATACAATATTCATATCTTGTCTGATATTGCTGCAATCTACTTATGAGATATCAGACTGACAACTCCGAAGGAAGGACATTACATTTTAAGACCATAGGAAAATAATTTAGCAATCAAAAAGTTGATTTTTGTATTCAAACCGTTCAAAGCAGTTCAGATAAACCTTTATGCGTTTTTGTATATTGTTTGCTCTATCAAATTAGAACGTCTGTGTTGCTTAAAGGCCTACTTCACCGGTTTGAATATGAAGGTGTATTGAATTCTGAGATCCTATGAAAAAAAAACGTACTTGTAAATATTACTGTGATGTCACAGTAAACTACATCACAGTAATATTTACAAAGTAAGTTTTTTTTTAACCCTATATTTCTCTTTCTGTGATGTCACGAGAAAGAGAAATATAGGGTTAAAAAAAACACTCTTTCTGCCTTTTCTCAGGCTAGGATGAACCGATTTCAATTTTTTTCGCACATTTATACTACATAGGATCTCAGAATTCAATACACCTTCATATTCAAACCGGTGAAGTAGGCCTTTAAGCCTTCCTAACCTTCACATAATATCACCACCATCAAAATAAATTACAACAATGATCATATCGGACAGAATCTGTATCAGCCGATATCCAGAACCGCAGATATCAGAATGGAATGGTACTGACAAACAGTGGCTGGGTGCATCTCTAGAGTCAACACATCAGGTGTGGTCCTGAGCCCCTTACCTGAGGGTGTGGCCTGGCTCTCTGGGTGGGCCTGTGTGTCCTCAGCTGCAGTCAGGTCTTTTCCAGCTGCGCTCTTCCACCGTGTCCCAGGGTTTAAGGCCGGCCCCTCCTCCCTCACGCTCACTGTTGACTGCTGTGTCTTGCCAGACTGTCGCACAGTCTCAGTTGACCTGGGACGCCTGCTTTTCTTCTTCATGGCTTATTCTATATGCCGAACAGCTGATCCCGATAAAGGACGCTGCCTGCCTGTGCCACTGTGGAGATTTTCATCATAAGCCAAGTTCCAATAGGTTTATCTTAGTCAAATATATTTTAAACAAATCATTTAAACAATACATTACCTTCACATGCTGTGCATATTTTAATTGTTCTATTGCCCAATCATATATTCTTATTTGTCTGCAACAATTTGACAAACCCTGCCCCCTCCCCGACACCCCAGCAACATGTTTCCTATATCAAATATATTACAATGTATGTAAGTTAACATGTAATAATGATGTTATTACCGGTTCCATTTTGTCTGATTCTATTGCCTTTGCTGAATCAATAGGTTCATTCATAGCTGCTGAACACATATTTCCCTCTGCAGCGATCTAAAAACATCAGTGTGCCAGAGACATCGTGATGCAGTAGCAAAACAAATGGTAATGATAGTCAAAGCTGGTTAGTTAGTGAAAAACCCAAGCATTGTTTTATCTGTATTTTAAGTTGCCATTAATTCTCACTCCCATTGCTTTCCAGTAAAAACCAGCAAAACTAAAAATTAACATGAAGACGAATGTTTTGTTTACAAGAGTTCCCTTGTAATACCTAGCGTTAGCTGCTTAGCCTCTGCTAGCTGCTGTGTCAACTTTTTGAATGTGACCCGAATGTGACCAATGAAGCCGTCCCGTGGCATAGCCTACCTTCAGACCGTGAGTGTGTATAAATCCTAGCTCCTGACATACATGTTGCTTTCAACATAAAAGAAACCTTTCTTCATGAGCCAGGGGAACTCTGTGCTTTCAACGCTGCAGCCAGTTGTAAACATTAGGACCCGGAAGTGCTACTGGAACGAAATCCACGAGAAAAAAAAATATCATATAGCGCCCTCTAGTGCCAGCTGCCTTTTACTGAAAGTTATTTAACCAGGGAACCAAACACGTATTTAGTATGGAGGACAAAACATGATAATTTATAAATGTATAGATAAATATGTAAAAACATACAGGACTATTAAATAGAAACGGAAACAAGTCGTTTAAATAAAATAAGGTAGCCTAAATTAAGATAATAGGGTAGGCTAATAAATACGGAAATACATTAATGAAGACAAACTAATTAATGAATGCATTATTTAATTAAATAAATGTTAATTTAAATTAATAAATGTCTTACATTTATTTCTAATTTTTGTTCACCTACATTTATTTCAATGTATTTCTGTATCAATACATTAAATAGGTATTGGGTCCCAACGTCAGTGTCAAGGTGAACTGAGCAATCTAGACAGTAGCAAACTATTAGCCAATCTTCCCTGTACATAATGTTAGCAAACTAGGTAGTGTCATAATAATGACTTGGTAATGACGATGGCAAAGCAAAGTAAACTTTGATTTTAGTGCATAAACAGAATGTTTCAGTCTGCCTGCCGTAAATCATTTTGTTTCATATGCATTTAAAAGTTCCTCATAGGAGGTATAATTTAAAGTGAACTAACACTATCCACTTATTGTCATAAAGTGCTTTTTCTAATGTTTTAATTAAGTCAAAAGGGTTTAGTTTTTTAGGCCTAATGTGATTGTTTATAATGTTATAATGTAAAATATCAATAAAGAATGTCTTTATAGTCTACTACTGTGTAACACAAACGTGACATCATTTTTTTTAGATGAAATTCAGGTAGATAAAAGTTCAGTGTGTTACCCTGGCAGCCAGTGAAACATGTTAATCAATTTCAGATGATGAGCTTAAGGAAATTGATGGGGCTGCACATGCATGCACACAAGTGATCTAAATAGGTCACAGATGCATTGCTAAACCTGGGTTTGTGAAAACAGCTGCGATAAGATCTTGTGAACATGTGTTGTCTCCATCACTTTGGTCTGCACAGCACAGATTAGCAAAGAGGGGGGAACTGACTCATGGCACACACGCAATGGATTTCACCGTAAAGGACGCAGAAACCAAAATGTTATTTTCCCACAGCCATCTGACAAACGTTAAAAAAAAAAAAAAAAAAAGAAAACCCCAAACTTTCTTTAAAGCCAAAATATTTCTAGGCATACATTTACCCTTGAATTGTAATGTTGTTTTCTGTGTGTGTCTGTGTGAATGTGTAATGTGTGCTCACAGTGACAGACATAGGGCTTGCCTCACCTACAACTATAAATAAAAACATGTACACTTTTACAACACAAACAACTATGTTGATGGGAAAGTTATTTATTCTAAGGAGAGAAATGTCATCATCAATGACAACCACTTTTTAAAATTTTGTCAAACATATCAACCCTCACACAATATCTTTGTAATTTTGTCCCGTAGGTCTGTAGGAATCGCAGAGTTCCTAAATAAACTAAAGTAGCAAAGTTAAGCTGTAAGAGTAAATAGAATGGGATATTCAAAGGGATAATATGTTGCGGAGAAAATTAGTCCAGATTCCTGGATTAAAATTGTTGTTGCTACTTGTAACATCCTATTAGGAGGTGGACTTAAAAAGGCATACTATTTAAATACACAGTGATATATAGTGGATTTCTTCCTTCTGCACAATATTACTCATTTCAGTGGTAAAGAGATGAGTCAATCTGGTAAAGTTAAGACATCATGAATGGGAACATTGGGAGGAACTCCCTAGAGCAACCCTCCAAAGAAGTCACACCGCTAGAGCAATCTCCGCCAATTGTTTTTAAGAAATTGAGAACAGAATGAGAAAAGAATAAAAACACTTGAGTATAATGTAGGCTACTTAAAGTGTGCTTTTATTTTTGGGGTATTTTTTTATACTATTTCAAATTTATACAAGTGTATTAAGAACTCTCATGCTCACCATGATCTTTCCACAGACTAAAAAGTCACATAGATGTAGATAAGATTAACGCTGAAAACACTCTTCTGTTTTCTGTGGTCTGAGGTGATGTTTATCTTCTCAGCTGAATGTGGCCTGTCCCTTCACTGCAACTTCCCTGAACTAGACAACCTTTTGCAGACTGTCCAATTGAATGCTGTTTTTTCTTCGAGGTGGAAAGCTGAGGAGGTGGGAGGGAAATTCTACTTCGGTGATGTGTCATGGTGGCATTCAATTTGGATGGAAAGGCTGACATCATGACCATTTCACTTCCACCATGGACCCAATATATATTGGACCAGAGTTGATCACAGCAAAGACAGAAGCAGAAGAACATCCAACACTTTCCTGACAGCATCATGAAGACTATCTGCTTGACTCTGGGTCTGCTGCTCCTGCTGGCCGCCTGCTGCGTCAGCGCCATGCGTGAGTCATTGTTGCCTCATTGAATTAAAGATGATCACATGATCAGATCTGTTTGTACTGACTTTATCCATGGACCTTTTCTCACAGCTGAAGCTCTGCGCAACAAGGCACCTGAAAGATGCTGCTTCAGGTTTTACAACGGCAACTTACCATTAAAGCGTGTCTCGCACATAACCATGACCAACCGCTCCTGTCAGAATAAGGCCTTCATGTAAGTGTGTGCTCCATTTGTCTGCTGTCTGTCTCTCATAATGGGTAATGAAATGATGAACAGAAAGCTGGAAGGGCCTGTTACCTGGAAATGGCTAGGCCACAGCGTCCATAATGCTTCCTTTAAAACATGAACAAAGGTACTGAACTAAACATTGTTGTTTTGAACTAGGCGTCCAAAGTTTTGAAACTTAATGGTTTTGAATGGAATTTTTTTGTCAATTTATATCAGGCTTCATATACAATGCAGCTGCACTTCAACCAATGCACTCCTATATCTGTTGAAAGTGAATTGATTTTCACCATGAGAAAATGAATGAACTTTCATTGAAATACATTGTTATCACACACGTTAATATATTTCTCTCTTCTGAATGTTTTGCAGAGTCCAGAGTATCAAAGGGAAGCAGATTTGCTTCCGTCAGACTTCCCTGTGGGCTCAAGATGTTTACAATCGGATCCACAACGTTGAGGGCAGTGCTCAGCAGCCCTGAAGCTGTATTATGGCATAACTACTGTGAGAAATCAATGCCTGGTTTTTGCAGGCCCAAACAAAGACTTGTTCATGTATGGTAATAGCAAATTGTATTTAAATAAAATTCTTATGGATATATTGAGCTATCTTTCTGGTCGCATTTTCTCTGGGTAGAGTTTGTATTGGAGAGCTTTTCATGAATGGCTGACTTTAATTTAACTATCAGGGGCGACTGTGGCTCAGTTGGTAGAGCGGGTCGGCCGATGATCAAAGGGTTGGAGGTTCGATCCCCGCCCTGCCACCTGTGTCATAGTTGTTGTGTCCTTGGGCAAGACACTTCACCCACCTTGCCTCGTGTGAATGTCGATAGTTAGCCTGCTATCGGTGTATGAATGGTAACGTGTAAATGGGAACAGGTCTCCCTTGCAAAACAGTCTTCGGACTCGATGGGAAATACCTGTATAAATAAAGGTTAAAAAAATAAAAAAAAAAAAAAAATCAGTGGGTATTGATTTCCATTTCAACACAAAGTGTCTTCCTACTTCAATAGATGCTTTATTACACATCCATGTCTACGTGTCTTTAAAATGTCTTCCTCTCCTGTGAAAAACACAACACTTTTTATTTATTATTTCCCACTCACAGACTTTGTGGGCCATAAGACCAAACAAGGAGCTAAAAGAAGCTAAAAAGCTCCATTTAAAATATACCCATATACTTAATCCTTCATTATCACCATGCACAGTCTCTAACTGACTTCTGAAAACCATTGTCGGGAAACACAGTTCATCACATACATCCACAAATGCAAGTTAAGACTCCACCATGCAGGGTGAAAACATTCTAAATAGTTTTTGTAAATCATGGACCATCCAGATTGTTACCAATACAAATTTGAAAAGCCAGCATTTGAGATGGTATGTGGGTGTGTGTGTGCTCATGACATTGGTAACTTGCACATCTATGAAGGCAGCATTACTGCTGAAAGTACAAACAGGTTTTAGAGCATCATGCTGCCATCCAGACAACGTCTATTTCAGGGACGTCCATTCTTATTTAAACAAGACAATACTGAGCCACATTCTGCACGTCTTAATACAGCTTGGCTTCATAGGAACAGAGAGCGGGTACTAGACTGGCCTGTCTGCAGTCCATACCTGTCTCCCATTGAAATTAAGTGGTTGTCATTATGAAGCACAACATATCACAATGGAGACCCTGGAATGTTGAGCATCTGAAGTTATATTTCAAGCAAGAATGGGAAATAATTTTGCTTTCAAAATCTCAACAATTAATGTCCTCAGTTCCCCCTTACGCTTCACTCAGTGTTGTTAAAAGAAAGGGTGATGATTACTTTTATGCAGCTCAGTTCCGTCCCCTTTTTCTGTGGTGTAATGATAACTATTTTGCTAGATGGAAGGAAATTGAGACATATGTTGAGGGTTATCAGATCCAGTCGGTTTTAGGAGAAAAAGAAACCCCCCTATTAGTCAAAAGTCAAATAGATTCAATAACCTCTGGCTCACTGGAGTTCTGGTTTGATTTTTAAGGCAATTTAAACTAAGGAAAGACCAGAAAGCACTTAGATGGATAGCCTTTGACACTCAATTTAAACCAGGAGGAAATGATGCCATATTTAAGCAATGGGCAGTAAAAGGTATTAAGGCAGTGTGTACACTGATGGGAAAAAACAAAGAATTACAGACTTTCCAAAAACTAAAAGAGACATTTTCTCTTCATAATCGGGATTTATTTAGGTATATATACAATTTAGAGATTGTTATAATAAAGAAATGAAGATGGAAATTTCCCACGAAATAAACCCAGTTATAAAGAATATGATCAATGCATATAAACCAAATAGTAAAAGTGTTAAAGTAATCTCCATGTTTTATGACGGTATTATGGAATGTAAGGGCAACTCAACATTGTATCTAACATTAAGGTGGGAAAAAGAATTAAATGCAGAAATGTCATCAGATGTATGGTATGTGTGAAACTCAACATACTTCCACAAGTTCACAACAACTGAGGTTTTCAACTGGAAAAATTTGGTGCGGTTTTTTATTACACCTAAAATCAGTAGTAAAGCATCTTCAACACCCCAGCCATGTTGGAGACTGTGTGGCTGCTTAGAAGCACACCACACACATATTTTTGGAGTTGTGAAAAACTGAGGTCATTTTGGAAAGATGTTCATTTAGTCTTAATTAATGTGCTTGGATATAGATTCCTTTGTCATGCACTGTCTTGTACTTTGGTCACATTTCACTGGTTTACAGAGGGACAGATACTTGGTAAAAGTACTCCTTACAGCAGCAAGGAAAACCATAACTAGAAGCTGGTATAAGCCTGATTCACCTAAACAGCAACAATGGTTTGTCATTCAAAATAAGGACAATGGAACGACTGACTTGTGTGTTAGGTTTGAGGTTAGATTTGTATGCTAAGAGATGGCAAAGTGGATACTTTACTCAGATAAACTATAAGGACACTGGCTCACAGTGTGTTTGCATTTACCGTGTAAGGCAGCTACTTGAGCTGCGCTTATCTTACATATGTATGTACTTTATCTTTTTGTCTACATCACGTTTTCCCACAGGCTCTGTTTTTGTTTGTATTTGTTTTAATTGTTTGTTCATTGTTGAATGTTTTGTTTTATCTGCACTGAATTAACATCTGCAAGTTGATCTACTATGTGTAGATGTGATGTGCTAAAAACTCAATAAAAACTAAAGTATAAAAAAATAAAAATAAAGGGTGATGTAACACAGCGGTAAACATGCCCCTGTCCCAATTTTTTTGAAACGTGTTGCAGGCACAGAATTTAAAATGTGTGTATATTTACTATCTGTAGGCCTATATATTTGTATCTTCGGAATTAGATGCACAAGTGAAAAATGGCCTTGAACATTCAATGCCAATAACTTTACCTGATGTATCCCTACAGGATCAGTGCATGGCAACTACATGGCAGTTGAGGTATGGTAACTCAGGTCATGTTTAAAACATTTGACTTTACTGTATGTGAGAAAATATAACAGATGTTAGTTTTCCAGACACTGCATCATGCATACTTTTTGTTTATTATGGGATACAGTCATTTTAGAGCGGCTACCTGGAATTTAAACGGCTTAAATAGTCCAATTACTGTAAGAGGAATGATGTGATGTCAAAAAATGAGAAGAGAGAATAACCAAATTACATCCTACAAGAGACTCACATATCTTAGAATGAACATAGCTACATTTTCTTTTGGCTATAGCCACACATCTCTCAGCACCTTTAGAACATGACAAAAGCAAGGAATCACAATATTAATTCGCAATTCAGTTCATTTGAATTTAGTGAGGGAGATCAGAGATACTGAGGGCAGATAAACTGTATTTTACTGCAAGGAAAATTGTGCACCCTTCTCTTTATTTATCTTCCCCCACAAATTCACCAAATACTTAAGAAAAAGATAATTGAACTGATTTCCTCTGTCAGAAGTCTGCTATCAGTGATCTTGATCTGTACATATTCAGGTTTGCAAATGTTTGCTATTGTTTGACAATTTCATTTGCACAACACTTAATCTGTTCACCTCATCAAACCTATACAGTGGTAATGAGTACTTTAGTTTAAATCAAACTTTCAATAGTACTGCTGCCAGTCTGCCAGTGTTCCCCTGCACGAACTGACACCGCAAGCTACTCTTCTAGAAGTGATAAGATCGGTGAGGTTTTACCATGACTCTGTGACCTTTCACACTGAAATGCTTATCTCACACTATCTATTAGTTCTGCATCCGTGTGACAACAGTTATCTTCAATAGGCCAACATCAACTAAACCTCTGTCTGTACATATAGCATCATGAGAGGCTGTGTGCCTGTAATGCAATGTGTGACGCTAGTTCTCAGCAACGGTATAACATAATTAACTGTAGTAGACAGAACACCTGCTGGTACTGAAAAAATCATTCAATTTTACTTTGAAGTTTTATTGTATGACCTCATCAATAAGGACTAGATTTCATGATTACATTACATTTACTTTGTTCAGGAACACAGAAATATGTGACCATGCAGGGAGCATGCAGGAAAATGACTCAAATGCAGAAAGACAGGCTGAAAATTGGAGGTATTTCTTTTAAAGAACAGTCCGACATATCAAAGCAGGTTGACAGAAATGAATGGAGCAATACTGGAAAGAAAATTGGAACAGCTGTTAACTTATAGTGCAAGTGCAAGCATTTGTGTTGCCTTCATTGACATAACACATTCCCTAATCCTAACCTTAACAATCACAACTTAATATGACCAACCATTTCTCTTACATGTATGAATACATAGGCCTTCATAATAATAGCTTGCTTCTCTTGTAATTAAAACAAGTAATTTTCAGTCTAAAATTGTTTAAAGTTAAAGATGAGTTCTCAGCTCAATCAAATGAATATGAGACTATGTGTATTATTGATATTAAAATAACAGATCAAAAAGATTTCACAGAGTAGCTGCTGAAATGCTGATTGCTATCGGATTATTACATTTCAAGCTAGTTTGATCTTCAAACTTCCTGTTACCAAAACACAACCAACCACACACCCTGACGTGTTTTCACCCCAAGACTCTCATAAACATGAGAATGTTCAAAAAGCTATTAGACACACAGCGGAGAGCTCAGTTGACTTCAGACAGCAAAGACAGAAGAGCATCATCATGAACACTCTGGGCTTTCCAGTGGGACTCTTTCTGCTGCTGATCAGTGCACACTGCTGCAATGCCATGCGTAAGTATGACATGCTACTCTAATCACTGTTTCCTCTATAGGAGGAATTAAAAGAAACGTATGACAAATACAGTACATTTAAAACAATACACATTTTAGTTTTTAGCTTTATTTCTACAGCGCCAATAATTGTCTGTAATAGTCTATACAATCTGATAAAGCAAAAAAAAAAAAAAAATACTATTACATACTTTAACAAAGTGTGCTTCTGAAGCCTGACTATGAAAAATGACAAATGATTAAAATATTGACTTGAGTCCAACAGAAGAGTCAAAGTAATTAAAAATGTAGCTCATATGTATTTATTGTATTTAGGCCAGTAATGTATTTTTATTTTTTTTTTTTTGTTTGTTTGTTTGTTTGTTTTCCAGCAGAGGCACCTAATGCACCTGCCTCGTGTTGCTTTAAATTCTTTATGGAAAAAATACCAAAGAAGCAAATCATCTCCATCACCAAGACTCACAGCGGATGTCAGGAAAAGGCATTTGTGTATGTGCTTCACTTGTTTATATCACTGCAATGATCCTAGCCAGACCAATGACCACATTTCAGAAGAAAATCTGTCAATAAATATTACTTAAAAAAAGAAAAAACATGACATAAAAAATATTGAGTCTATGATGCCAATTGCTATTTTTATTGTTTTAACTCTGTTGTGTATTTTCCTGCAGGGTCGGTACTGCCAAGAGGGGGCCTATCTGCGTGGGCCAACATCAGATCTGGGCACAGCAAGCTTTCAAGCAACAGCAAGTCATAAAGGACTAATGGTGGTCCCCAGTACAAATAACCAACAATCTCCAGCTACTCAACCTCCAGCCGTGATAGCGCTATATTTTTAATGATAGCAATCTATACTTGATATAGCATCTTTTCTTTTCACAGTAAAATAAATATTTCTTTATCCATTTTCCCCCAAGAGGCTTTGCACTCTGTACTTTCATGCGACTATTAAATTTATCCAGTGGAATACTTGCTCTGTTTGATTCTTCATAATGACATTTCATTTTACAAAATGTATTGTAATATGCATTCATGAAACGAAAATGAAAATAAATACATACAAAAATCTAGGACAACTGTTTAATTTGTGACATATTTCCATGTATCTTCAAGTAACTTTTAAATGATCGGGAAGTGCAAACTGTAACTTTTTATTCACAATGATTCAATCATGCAATCATCAGCCTCTTGTCTAAATGTCACTGTTTTGAAAAGGTCACAATACATCCAATCAGTCACTTAGGGCCTAGTTTGTGCACACAGCTAACCACAGAAACTTAGCAGGTCTGATGAGGAAACGGGAAAATATGCACAAGTAGTCTTATACCTAGCATTTTAAAATACTCCTTTCTTCAATTCCATGGAGCAATCTTCCAGATAATAGGCTAAGTCACACACCCATTCTGCCAAAGCATGTTTTCATTGTATTCAGAGGTATTAGTTCCTATGACTCTGCCTGCCCTGTACAGTAGGAGGCAGTATTGCATTTGGAATGTGTTTACTGTCTGCCATGACTGAGCACAAACTAGAAGAAGAAGGAGGAGAAAAGAAGAGGACCATGGCCACAGCTGACAGTGGGCAGAAGCCCCTTCAACATGCCATGAAATTGGCTAAAGTAGCCATACAGCTGGACGGAGGGAACAGACACAAGGTAGCGTGCCACACAAGCTGGACTGCAGCGATAAAGTTAAGGCGTATCCCGACAGGAAGCAGTCTGCTTGGGATGTAAACAGACCGAGGAGGGGGCGGGAGCTGTCAGTGGGTTAGCTAGCTAAGCCGTCACTTATCATACAGGCTGATATTGTGTCATATTTTACTAACACACCTGCTGTAGTAGGTCCAGTAGGTCAGCCGCTGTCCTCTTCCAATAAACATTCAACGGCTTCATAGAACCTCTAACTTTACCTTTTATTCTTTTTCGTATTTTTGTTTTTACAGACTGCTGCTAACTTTTCTTGATATAGGCCTACTACTTCTGACATTTTTGTAGGTGTAAGAAATAATTAGATATCCTAACAGGTAGGCTAGTTTGTTAGTCCAAAATCACGAGCGCTTTGTCACTTTAAATGCTATAGCATAGCCTACTTATAGCTCAATACTAGCCTACTTTTACTTTAACCGTTATGCTACTAATGTTTTTTGACTGCCTTACATTTTTACAACTTCAGCAAACCGTCAGCAAAAAAATAAGAAAGATACATTCATTCCACATAGACTAGGCTAAAAATGTATAATATGGTTATTATCCTACGCAATAAGCTATATTAACGGTCCGATACAGCTTTAGCCTAACATAACAGTAATTAACCAACGAATGCACACAGTGGGATAGACTGTAATGGAAAGCAAATGATGTTAAGAATTCAAGATATCAGTTCAATAAAGACATTTGGCGTTCGTTATCTGAATTGTGGTCCCACTGCTGCCTTCTTATAAATCATATCTGCGAAAATCTACTCTAAATTGTACTCTCTTGTATTATATATTGTATTAAGCAATTTTCCCCCCATTATTTTTGGGCGCCTCATTGTGGGATTCTGTTGAATTTTCAGCTTGTCGAGTCAAAGGTAGCAGCAAATGCTAATGATTTTATTGATATTATTTCTACTGTCACCATGTCTCACCCAAACCTTTAGACAACCAAACTTCTGAGGTGTTTTCATCATGAGTGTGTGGCATGCCTATAAAGTAAATGTTAATAGTGTGTTTTTCAATGTGTAAAGTTACCATCAAACAGTTTATTGATGTAACACGAAAAGTTTATCAAAATGAAATATTAGTTATCATTAATATGGAAATAGTAGGCCTACTAGTTATGGAATATAGTAGGCCTAGTTACTTGGTAGTAATATAACTTGCGGTGTCGACTTCTAGAGTAGGATTAGATATTATTTATTTATTAAAAAGTAAATACAAGCTACCGGTATTCCTTTATCAGCAAATGGAATAACATAATCAGAAAATGTACCAGTGTATTTTAACAGTGACAAATGCAGAAAAGTAATTAAGGAACCGGCATGAACTATAAAGTCAAGTCGTGACTGGTTCCTGAAAGAATTACGATGAGTCAGTAAAATAAGTCCTTGAATTGACTTGGTATGAATTGTAGAAATTGCAGGAATAAATGATGAAATGGCCAGAACTAATCATCATGAGACGAGACACAAACAAAAACATGTTATGCAACACATGGCCATTCATTTACACTCTTGCATCACCTTACCACAAGTTGCAAAAAAAAACATTGTTGAAGTAAAAGGCCAAATATTTACATTTTATCATAATCTCCTGTATATTGAAATGAAAGAGATAATATTAATCCTCTGTAAAAAAAGAAACGGGTTTCCCAAATGTATTGTGTATTGCAACTAACAGATAACTGACACTGACCAAATGCTCAATAAAAATCTATATGAAATCGTTGTTGGTAGTAGGCTACTATTGTCTTGTAGATGGTTGTTCAGGATCTTCAAATCAAATTTATCCTGACTTTTTTGTTGTTGTTGTTGCCATGTCTCAATAGCAGCAGTTATTATGTGTACTGTAAACCATAATAGTCATATTAATAAGATAGTACATGATTTTCGCCCTTCTGCAGGAAGCTTATTGTGAATACCTCCGCACTATCAACTACATATCACATGCACTTTTGGAGGAGGCCGCCTCACAAAGTAAGATCTGACTTGTGACCTGCTTGTGACGTGTAACAGTAACTGATGATACAGATATGTACTGAGCTTTCCGATGAAATATCTCACCTTATGATTGTATATCTGCCTGTACTCAATTTGCATAATTTATAGAGTTCTCCAATTGGCCTTCAGTCAGTTAAAAAAATGCTCTGTGTAATGTTCTAGCTATATACAGTATCTCACAAAAGTATGTACCCCTCACATTTCTTCAAATATTTAATTATATCTTTTCATGGGACAACACTGAAGAAATGACCCTTTGATACAATGTAAAGTAGTCAGTGTACAGCTTGTATAACGGTGTACATTTACTGACCTCTCAAAATAACTCAACACACAGCCATTGTTGTCTAAACTGCTGGCAACAAAATGAGTACACCCCTAAGTGAAAATGTCCAAATTGGGCCCAAAGTGTCAATATTTTGTGTGGCCACCATTGTTTTCCAGCACTGCCTTAACCCTCTTGGGCATGGAGTTCACCATGTGTTGAGTTATTTTGAGGGGACAGTAAATTTACACTGTCATATAAGCTGTACACTGACTACTTTACATTGTATCAAAGTGTATTTCTTCAGTGTTGTCCCATGAAAAGATATAATGAAATATTTGAAGAAATGTCTCACTTTTGTGAGATACTGTATATATAGCTCAGGACAATATAATATGGTCAGACCTGATGTCAGCAGTGGTGGGTATTCTGTATATCATATTGCTTTTGTGTGGGTTTGGCCCTTTTTCTCTTGTTAAATTAGAGGAATGTTGCCATAGAGGCTAATCATATTAAGCAGCATTGAAGCTGAATCAAGAATTTTCAGCTTTCTAACAACCTCTTGTGCCTGCATTTAAAACAGACCTACAGCATAATGTTCACCTTAAGCTTCTGTGTAAATATCACTGGTAATCTTGATCATTTTACTGAATTATCTTGCTGTCTTGTTTAAGTTGAATTTGTTTTGGAGAAAATACTTTAAACTAAATCTAAGACAGCACACTGTGTAGCTGCTATAGCCTACATTCTCTAAAAAAATCTATATTATTCAGCGACACAGTCCGTCCTCCAAATAAACAAAATGTCCTCTCAGATTATTTTATGATATGTTTGAACTGAGAGGAAATATGCAAGATTGGGTAGGATAACAAAATATTAGACTTCATAGGTTCAGCCAAGATGTACCTATTGATATGGCACCTGAATGTATCCTTAATGCATACATATTAAAAGTAAATACAGTAAAAAAATAATAAAAAAAAGATCATCTGATATATTGCAGCTATGTAGGTAACTAGTTTCATATTGTGTATTTGTAGGTGTGGGTTATCTTTATTGACCTACAAAGATTTAAAAAAATAATTTGTGCGCAGTCAGTTCCTGTCTGGACTGTGATGATGAAGATCCCAGATGAGGCTGATAAGAGAAACTATAAACCAGGGCAAAAGTCTCAGTTTTCTTTGTTGAACATGTGGCAGTCAATGGGATCAGTCCACAATGGCCTCCATGTAGTTAATCATTCCAACCAGACTTGAACTAATCAACTTGAATACAGTCGTCGATTGTTAGCATTGGAATTCAATCAGAATCTAAATAATGTAGAGACCTTTTTAGTTTAATCATCAGATCAAGAGGGATTTTCACTTCACAAACCCATTTCCATTGATTTTTATCTTTACCTTTTGCCTTGTGTTTCTGCGTGTCCCCTCTCTCAGAGGAGAGGGAGATGGTGGCGGTGGAAGTGGAGCGGATGTTGAGGCTGGCTGAGCAGTGTCTGGAGCGAGCCAAGTCCTTTATAGGGAGGAGCCTTGACCCCCCTGACCTCGCCGACCCCATCTCTACTTCCTCCTCCTGTTCACCTGGCCAATCGGAACTCCAATACACTACTGTCCTCCCAGACTCTATCACTGCAAACACTGGTTTGTCACAATCTCCAATCACAAGCATTTTCTTTTGATCACTGTTAACTTGGAGCTTGCCCCAGGGCTCACAAATCAATACAAGCCAATGGCCCAATGTATTGTATAGAAACATGATACTGTCCTGTTAGCCGATTGGCCTCTTTTTTGTCCCTCTTGTCACAGTACCTCCGTCCGATACCAGCGTGGAGACTGATTGTAAAAGAAGCAGCCCAACAAAGACGGGTCACTGCAGGGTGTTGTCCGACGGTGGCGGGGAGCTCTCGCCTTTCCTGTCTCCAGAAATCTTCCAGAGACTACAAACAGTACAGGCGCAGGACACAAGCAAAAAGTAAAGGCCAGGGATTTTTATGACAGATATCCCTCTGACTTGAAACAACACAGCAGGGATAACAAGACACAATGTTTGACATTTTATGCGGTTTTCCAGGTTTTTTAAAATGTTGCCCCTTTCATTGCTACACACTCTTTATGCCTAAGGGTCACTTTTTTCATTAGTCTTTATTGTAGAGTGACAAAGATATCCTTCTTATTTAAAATTAAAAAAAAAATATATATCATCCATGTTGATTTAAAATATTCAGCAGTCTCCACTCTCCACTGAAAGCAGGTGTTTAAACTGCTCCAATCTAAATGTAAAAAGATACTATTTTATCTGCCTCTCCTCCAGGGAGCTGACACCCATTGAGGAGGCATCACGTTTGAACCAGAAGTTGAAAGCCAACTATGAAGCTCGTCTGGCAAGGCTCGCACCCGGCCAGGCCTGCCAGAAGACATCTTTGGTATGATGTGATGGTGAGTGAGTGAGTGAGTGAGTGAGTGAGTGAGTGAGTGAGTGAGTGAGTGAGTGATGAGTGAGTGAGTGAGTGAGTGAGTGAGTGATTGAGTGAGTGAGTGAGTGATGAGTGAGTGAGTGAGTGAGTGAGTGAGTGAGGTGAGTGAGTCAGTGAGTAATAGGCCTGGGTGTTGACAAAGGCGTTACGATATGATAGGCATCACTATACATGGGTCACGATCAGATAGTATATGAAATGGATGTAGCATCCGGGCTGATCTCAGTTATTCCAACTGCATCCAATCGTCCTGGCCTATGCACGTCGCCATCTTGTCAGAGTTTGACTCCACCTCATTTCCTCTTGCCGAAAAAGGGTATTGATGTGACGTTGGGGGGAGGGAGATACGCCTGACACCTGAAAAAAAATAAGTTGTGTGTAAAACGTCTGTGACATGTGAGAGGGTTCTGT
Source organism: Ammodytes dubius (assembly GCA_026122265.1). Classification (NCBI taxonomy): domain Eukaryota; kingdom Metazoa; phylum Chordata; class Actinopteri; order Uranoscopiformes; family Ammodytidae; genus Ammodytes; species Ammodytes dubius. The sequence goes on along the minus strand of CM047513.1, from coordinate 32,739,664 downwards.
TCTGTGACGCCTACTTGCTCAGTTGTTCTGGGTGAAGCACATTGAGTCTGCGTTGTGCATGAAATGTGCTCTATGAATAAAATATGACATGAACACAAGTAAAACCAATTTAAAAAATGTGAAAATCCTGGTCCGAAGAAGAGAAAATATATCCAGTGAGTAGCAGTTCTGTGGGAGAAAAGCCTTCTTAATGGCAGAGGTCGAAGGAGAGAGGACTGACTGGTTTGAACTGGTGAAAAGGTATCAATAACTCAGATAAGAAGAGCATCTCTGAACGCACAACACATGGAACTTTAAACCACACCATGTGCCACCACTGTCAGCTAAGAACAGGAAACTGAGGCTACATTAGGGACAGGCTCACCAAAACTATACAATAGAAGATCGGAAAAACGTTGCCTGGTCTGATTAGTCTCAATGTCTACGCAGCATTAAAGATGGTAGGGTCAGAATCTGGCGTGAACAACATGAAAGCATGGATCCATCCTGTTTCCAGTACCTTATTCAATCTATGCCATAAAATAATGAAGGCAGTTATATCAGCAAAAGTGGGCTTATCCTCCTATGCCAACACACATGCACATTGCACACAAAAAGCTGAATATGTCTGAGCGTTTGCAGTTGGTTGTGACAGTATTCGCTTCTTTTTTTGTTAAAGGTGGAGTCAGCAGTTCTAAGAACGCTTGTCTTCACAATCACTTTGTCAAAATCAGTGAATATCGCCTTACCTTCTGTTACCTGTCCGTACTCTGTGTGCATTGAAAAAGAAAATCCCAGCCTAAGCTCTGTAAACTGGTATAACTTTTTTACACAAGGTGTGTAAAAAAAGGGGCCCACACCATACTGTAGCTAGCAACATACCAGTTTACAGAGCCTAGGCTGTGTATTAACAGCAGATCTTTTTTTCCAGCCGTGCACACACAGTACGGACAGGTAGCGGACTGTGAGGAGATATTCACTGATTTTGACAAAAAGTTATTTTGACAACTAACATTCTCCTCTCCAGGATCGCTGACTCCACATAATAAAATGTGTCAACAATATGATAAAGCAATAAAGTGCACAGTGTGCTGTTCACTATGGATGCAGTAATATGTGTACCTGAGACAATGACTGTTGTGTTGTGTCAATGAGCATTACATTCTTTTTTAATGTCCAATAGTAGCCTCAGAACAGGTAATGTGTCCCAAATCAGGACCTGCATTCCCCTGAGACTACCTTTTATAACTGAATACTATACATTAAAGATGACCACCGCTTTTGCCCAAAAAACTCTCTCTTTTAACCAACTTTGAATGACATAACCAGTTTGGCTCACAGTAACACCATCGCAGGCCAGTCATTTAATAAAGCTTTAAAGACAATTCTCCTAAACCTGTAGAGGTGGACATGATGGGAGCCAGGAATTGAACCCCACTGTTTGTGCTTGCATGTTAGCAGTCTGGACATTACGTTATAAAATCAAAGGATGATCAATAGTTGAATAAATGTTATTTAAATGATCATATCAACTATTCTCCTGTTATCTTTGATCATGCATCTTGAGGTGACACACTGATTTGATTTATTCTTTCTAATTCAACTGCTGGATCATAGAAGTTACTATTGATATTTACATTTAAAAAACATCTCACTCACGTGCTGCGTTTTCAATAGTTAAACTTCATCCTTAGCCAACTCGACTTTGCTTAGTTTCAATTTCAACATTTGACATCCGGTGTGCTTTTATTTAGAATTTGGTGTGGTTGTTCCGGTTTGGTGTCTGATTCAGATCGTCCACCTCTTTGTTTATATGTCCATGGTCCACCTGGTGGCCGATGCTGAATGAATACCTGAGTGAAGGATGTGGCTGTAGAGATCGTTCTACCCATAGTAACAGGTTTTACCACATGGGTAGCAGCTCTTGATAACGTCTCCGCTCTGCTCTGTAGGATAACTTTTCACTCCTCCGATCTTTTTAGGGTAAACGGACAGTAAAAAAGTTGGTGGGCCTAGTAACTTTTTGACATTAACGTCATATTTTCATTCGGTTATTACGCTGACCTGTGTTATGACGATAGGCCAATCTATATGTAGCCTAGTTTATTATTATTTATTTTTTTTATAAAAATTTTAACTTATCACACAGATAGGCTACGGATAATGTCTCGGCGTGAAAATCTCCGTGTATACTGGAGGAAACTAAGGGCGTTTGTTAAGGTAAATTTCATGTCTGCTAATTAACGCTACGAATGGGACGTCACGCTCAAGTCGCTAAAAAAGAAGTTTTGAATTGATTGTTTTCCTACCTTTCCCCCACCAAAAAATCACCTTCCTGAGGAGTAGGCCTAAGTTAAAAATTGAATATGTCAGCTCAAAATGCGCACTGATTGCGCAGCTTTTTTGTAAAGCCATTTCTTATAAAGCCATATTAAATGTGCAGACTTCACGACTTTTCAACAGAGCTATTTTGCATTACTGTGGCAGACTTCACAGTAACTTCTCTTGTAGTTATTATTTTCATTCATGTTTGGTTCATATTATCATTTACAGTTTTGGTATTTTTTGTGGTGTGTTACAATATTCTTTGCAGTGCAGCTTGTTACATGGTCGGGCTCTTAGTCAGCTATAAGCCTGTTGCATAATTTACTCACTTTGTCAATGGATTCTGTGCATTTTGGATGGGAAATAATAAGGAAGTGCCTTCACTGACTGTTAATAAACGATTGTGTTTCCCTCGGTATATGTCGGTGGTAGCTCCCTGGCCTCATATTTCCTCGTTAATTTCCAGCCTTTTGGTTCTGCTGAGATGAATTGGATTCGTCTCCATAGAAACATTATAATTATAATTAAATATACAAGTTTATTTCAATATTGAGTAATCCTGTCTTCTGTTTTTTCCCCCACTGCAGACGCTCTCTCTCCACGGCAGCAGATGGAGAACCTCATCATTGCCAAAGCCAGACAGGAAGCCGTATCCTTCTGTAATGCTGTATTCACTTTGCTCCAGTAAGTCTCCCAGGTTTGATGCTTGACAGCGGGAGGCTACTGTAGCTTAACCAGTAGGACTCGGGTTCCAACCAATGGGATCAAATGGAGAAATGAGAAACATATTTCACTCAAATTATAATGTTATAAAATGACATTAGTTCATTGAATACACTTACAATCATGACAACATTCAAAAGTTGCAATTTTTGAGTTGTAGTGGAGTGAAAGTCATACGTTTCCAAAATACTAAACACTCAAGTAGGCCTAAAGTAAAAATACAAAAAAAATTACCAAATTTCAGTACTCAAATAATTGAACTTTGTTACTGTCCACCCCTTATCTTTACTGACAGTATGAAGCATTTCAGTAAGGGCATTGTGTGACTGTGTTTCCCAAGCTTTTTTTGGCTCTACCTTGTTAAACAGTCCTGCAGAATGAAAAGAGGGGATTGTACATGAAAGATGACCTAGTGAGCAGTTTGTAAAAAAAGAAGAAGAAGATTGTATCTGGCTTTGGAATATTGATATTTAAATCAAAGCATTAAATGTTCATGGTTTTTCTGATTTTTCATGCACCACAAATATGTGATGATAGGATGTCCCCAAGTTAAAGGAATACTTCACCCATACGGAACCTGCGTTCTATCATTATAAAATCGCTATTATAATATAATGAATGAGGTTTTTCTTCCCTCAGTCTTCCCTTGGCCCAGCTGTCCTGTTAATCCTAACCCTACATTTTACCATGTGTGATGTCACACGTGGGAAAATGTAGGGTTAGACAGTGAGACCATTAAACACTCTTTTGGCCTAGGTTCAGGCTAGGATGAACCGATTTCTAAAATGTTTGCACATTTATACTACATAGGATCTCAGAGTTCAATACACCTTCATATTTCCACCAGTGAAGTAGGTCTTTAAACTCAAAGATGTCAGCGCTCACAGCTAACCCATGTGATGATTGGAAGTTTCCCTAATGTCTGTCATAACATTAGCTTCATAGAAAGATGGAGGAGAGAAGACTGAGGCTGCAGGAGGAGGCCAACAGGTAAACCATGATTCACTACAGCACACACGTAATCAGCTGCAATCTTTATTCAGTTTTTAGCTGCTGCCTTCTTTTTTAACCTCCCCCCAAAATATATGTATGTAAGTATCATTATGAATGTTTTATATTTGAACAAACATGCTTGATAGATGATACAGCTCCCTTGACAGTGAGTCCAGCATGTATTGTCCTACTACCACAGTCATTCAAGCTTGCAATCAATGCGGCTGACTTGACTTAGACTTTGGTATTTGCTTAATTGACATGTCTGATTCAAGAAATGCTGCAAACTCTATATTCAATCTTTTTGGAGATCATATTAGAAGGATCAGGGTTAGGGTTAAGCCGTGGTATTACCCATTTGTGCTGTTATCTAAGGGCAAATCACTAGATGTTTGCTTGGAAACGCTTGAGTGAGTCTGTATCAGCATCAACACAGTTAATGCGTGGAATAAATTAGCGTGGGCTTCCTCTGTATGTTAAGTTCAGTGGTCATGGCAGCAGAAGTAAATGTTTGCTGCATAACTTATTGAACATTTTCTAATGAAAATAATAATCAAATTATCTTTTGTAGGGATAGTACATTCAGTATAGTCAATATCTTTAAACAAATTTTTTCCACAAATCAAATGAAGTGACTCTTAAGATTCAAACATTGTGTGTTTGTGTGTGTGTGTGTGTGTGTGTGTGTGTGTGTGTGTGTGTGGTGTGTGTGTGTGTGTGTGTGTGTGTGTGTGTGTGTGTGTGTGTGTGTGTGTGTGTGTGTGTGTGTGGTGTGATCACAGGAGATTTGCAGCATCCGGGGCTTTGACTATAGAGGAGAAAGAGCAGCGTATGCTCTATACCAATGTGCTAGAATATGAGCAAGATCATGTGAGTTTGTTTCTGCTGTTTGTAATACATTATGTAGACAACAACTATAGAAAGAAAACATTGCTCAATTTGGCATGGATGAATTTCATGTTGATCAGTTATATAACAAATTCAATCAACATTGAAATGGTAGATAATGTTGCTGATAAGTCATTTTTACATTGTGTCTCCTTAGGAATGGCCTAAAGTGTGGAAAGTCAACATGAAGAAGAATCCTGACAATGTGACAGTAGTGTCAGGCCTAGTCTCCTGCCTGCTCAGGTAGTTGAATGCAAGATGAGCCTTTTGAATGCAGCTAAGGTGATAGTTGTGCTTTGTTTAGTGAAACATAAAAGCAGAGCATATAGCATGTATCGTGGACCTTCTCCATCACTGGAGGTTCAAGGGTTTTTTCGATGTGTGATCCAGTTTTTAGAAACTGTCGGTGGGCTATTCTAGAGAGAGGATCAGGGAGTTACAAGTTAAAACTTTAAATTCAGTGAACACATGAAGGCCCCAAACGTCCTTGTTTGTACAAACATTGCTGAATATCTTTGTCAGTCATGTCCGAAAAAAAACTGTAATATAACAATTTAACCTGATCTTAACCACTGGTCCTATATCAGTTTTGAGGCCGCAACTGTCGATCGACTGATTTTTCGGTACATTTCCGTAAATTACTCCCTATGTTACATCAGTCAGAATTACTGCACACACACACCTATACAATCATTGAACTTAAACATTCTGCAGTGTTAATATTTATGAAAAGAACCTCAAGGATTGCTTCACCTGTCACCCCACCAACAGATGAGTTGGTATGTTCAAAGGTCACCTCAAACCGTGTCAATCCATGATGCTTTACACATGTTTGGTTTCCCCTTTGTTCTCTTTAAATATCCTCATGTGTCCTCAGGGAAAAAAAGGACTGTTATCATGTAAATCCTAAAATAGTTTGTTTTATTTCATTGTATATAGATGGAAAAAACTAAAATATGAATGATCCAAAACCATATCCCCAAACTGCAACATTTCTGTCTCTAACTATACAGTACATCTGATTGGACTTTGCATAGCCTACAGGTTGCTGTCAACACCCTGCCATCACACTTTTTTGAAACAGGACATAGAACATTTACGGGGCCAATAATTGATGATCATTTAACATTTGCTCTGTGTCTCCAGCCGGTCCGACCATCCAGTGGTGAAGCTACTCAGGAAACACCAGTACCGGGTTTACAACAGGCTCTACCCCTAGTGAGTAAAGGCCTTCCCCAGAGTCCTGCCCTGTCGCTGAGGCCTTCTCTCAGCACTCACAACCTGCTCCATACAAGGTAGGGACAGAGGCCCTTTGTTTGAGAGCTTTAGTTTTTGTAAGAAAAAGTATATCTTGTTCATTTTTTCTGCTATATGTTTTTATTTTGTCTCGTCTGAGAGCTAGTTCTGTCCTTAACTGAATTAAAGGTGGAGTCAGTGATACTTACGAAGTGCTTGTTGACAAATTCACTTTCTGTCAAAATCTGTGAATATCTCCTCACGATCCTCTACCTCTCTTGTGTGCGAGAGAGTAAACTGGTATATAAACAAAAGGTATTTAAAAACGAAGGGGGCCCACTGTAGCTAGCAACACATTGTTTACAGAGCCTAGGCTGTGTATTAACACTGGCTTTTTTTCAGTTCACAGTTCACACACAGTACAGACATGTTGCGCATCATAAGGTAATATTTACTGATTTTGACAAAAAAGTGATTTTTTAATTTATGTGAAAACATTGTTTAAGATACAGACACCCCGAGGAAGCCAGCCAGGACCGTGGGCAGTAGTGTTGGTGGGCAGAGCTTCAGCACTGCCTCTTCCCCCTCCATCTCTCAAGACCTCAACAACCCCAACTATGAGGACGAGGAAGGAGAGGAGCCTCACACACAGGCCACATTGGACAGGGAGAACTCATTTGAAGACCTGGAGCAGTTCCTGACCCACTTGGACTGGGCCCCAGCCCACGGCAGCACAGAAGACACTGGCTCAGAGCTGACCTGTGACGGCTCCATACAGCCGGAGCAGGGAGAGGGAAGCATACAGGAGCTGGAGATGAGAGCACTGACAGAACACTTGAAGGCCACCGTCAAAGACATTCATATTGCAATTGGTGAGCATGAAGATAGAGGTGTTTTTGAATGCGAGGAACCTGTTTTACCCATGTTGTTGGATGTTAAGGTGCACTATGCAGTTTCAGTGAGGGGGTGTGTTTCCATTTGCAGAGCCTAATTTCTGTTGTGTAACCGTTTAGAAATGTTTCTATACGTTCACACCCCTACTCACATGTAATTCTTAGTATTAATTGATCCTATCATCATAAATCAAAACAAAAGTGTCTTGAGGGACCTCAAACTAAACGGCAGTGAAACAGTAAACTTATCTGGAGGCTTTCTAACTTCAAACAGTGTTCCAAGCATACAGTTTTCCTGTGTGGAATTTTTTTTTATTCAGTTATGAGAATAAACCTTAGACAATGTTGACTTCTCTGATAAACCCAAAGTTACATACATACTGTATCTTTAATATTATGTTAACAACAGTGTAAAAGGCATTGGATATTCAATGTTTGGGATGTTTGTTTATGTTTCAGATCAGCTCCTGTCTCTGTGTTTGCTATCCTTTGAGTGTCTAAACACAGCCAGCTCTAAGGACCTGTGCCTCGCCAGCATAGAGGAAGTCTTCTTCACGCCCCTGTGGAGCGCCCTGCTGGCTCTTTTCAGGTAGTGCACACTAAATCCTTGTGACATCAAACATGTTTTCATACTTTTTAAGTGTAGTCATGCAAAAGTCAAATGTTCAGTGCTCCAGTTAGATGGACTTGATTGGATCACTTAACTATGCAGAAGAAGAACTGTGGGTTGGATCCAACATGGAACTGTTCCATGGTTGTTTACCATTAACGTTTTTGTTAACATTTCTAAAATGAAAGAACTAAGAAGTTAATTTTTAAATGTATAGTATAATTTGTAAATTGTAATGTATAACTATACATAAACTATATTCAGTTAACAATGCAGCAACTTTATTTATTTATTTATTTATTTGTTTATTGAACAGGGACAATGTACAGCACATAAGCAGTACCAGATTTAGCTATAAGCTAATTTTCATCTGTAGTCCCTGGGCAGGAAACAGAGTATTACATCTCTGTGAAGATGGGAAACCTCACACTGAAGTATAAAAACAATAACACACAATTTCACAACAGTAAAACACAACAACACAATATGAACAATAAAATCACAACATTTAGGACACCACAACAGTAAGACACCAAGAAAACAGGACATCACAACATTAAGAAAACAATCTATGCAGCTATGAAATTACAGCATTGAAGGCTGCTAAATTATGCTCTTAAATGCAGGAGTCAGAGGATCAGGCTACGTGGGGTGTGTTCTAATAAATTAAAATAATTGTGAGATTTCTCCCCCATTGATTTTACAAAAACGTATAGCACTAACATGTTCATGACCTACCTAGAAATACAGTGTGGTTGAGGTCTCTAAATGACCAGCATGTGGCAGTGCTGCTCTGAGTGTGTCAGACTCTTCCCAGCTGCTGTTGTTATTTATCAAGTCAAATAGACTCTTTAAGATTATCAGTTGTGTTCCAAAGTTAATATTGCGACCATTACTGACTAAATATACAATTACTATACTACATGCATCTTTTATCATGGGATATATTGGAATGCCATTTACAAATTTGTCATGCCATTTTCTGTATTTCCAAGGGAGTAGGTTTGATTTGGACATTGGTGGGTTCCGTGGGATATGAAAGTGCTTCCTAAAGTTGATAGGTTTTTTTTGTATTCGCAATGATAATTGAAAAAGAAAATCAATAAATCGGCTTAATTAACATGTTTATATTGCATATCTGAATATCAAAAGAGAATATGCATTCTGTAATGTTATAGGTTAAAGCAACTAATGAAAGAAAATGAGTCAACTTAGAAGAGTTTTCAACTTTACTCTGGTGCAACTGTAAACAACATCAACAACAACCTCACCTGTGAATTTCCAGCCTCTCTTCCATCTCCTCCAGCCTCTCCTTCTCTAGCCTCTCCTTCATCTTCTACAGCATCTCCTCCTCTGTCTCCTTCTCTATCCTCTCCTCCAGTCTCTCCTTCTCTATCCTCTCCTCCAGTCTCTCCTTCTCTATCCTCTCCTCCTCTATCTCCTCCAGTCTCTCCACTGTCTGTCACCTGACAGAAGTATGTTGATGCATGACATATGAACAGATATATTAGGGTACATACATGGGTAGACAAAATGTTCACACAATTATTATGTTTTATTCCCCCAAAATATATATGTATAAAATCACATGAGCATCTGCAATGTGCTTATTGTTACTGTAAATGAGAGGGAAACCTTGAAGGAAAATAAAGGTTATTAAATTTAATTAATGTTTATTTATCCCAAAAACATTTTTTAAACCATTGCTCCCTTTCCACACAAAAACATGAAAATAATGGTAGGCCTATACCTTAAAATGCGGATCTCTTTGGCATTATAGCCTATGCTGACTAATAATCAATATCAGTATTGTTATGGCTCTAAAATATATAACCTTTTAATTAACTTACACGTTGACTTCTAAAGAAGTCTCTTATGTCCAGTTTTCGTTTCTTCGACATCCTACACACACGCACGCACGCACAAGCATAAAACACACACAAATATAAGTGTTACTGCAAATGACATCACTGATATTAAAATCCGTCTCGCTGACGTGACCGAAGGCAGAACTTACACTCGCAGATGCAGATATTAGCTATGCACTGAGGCGTCCTGTTGCTCCTCCTGTCTGGGACTAGCAAATTGCCGGTATTTTTTTTTTTTTTTATACAAGCAGATGGAGTGACAGCGGGGATGGCCAATCAGGTTGAATATAGGTTTGCGGGAAACCGCTACAGCCAATCAAAGCGCGATAGTTGTTTAGAGGCGGGACTTCTAGCAGAGACTGATTTTTAACCCTTTGTGTACTATAATTATTGCCTAAATACGGACAGCGGGTGTATTATTGTAGGGACTACACAGTAGAGGCTGGATTTTGGTAGGGTCGGGACCCTACCGTCCCTATATAATCCTACGCCCTTGTGTATTTCTATAGTGGACCTCTTGGTTTGAGAGAGTTTACTGACATCAGTACTGATGTCAGTACATAAGTGCTTATCTGACTTGTTTTATGGAGTTGAGTTCCGTAATCAAAATGATGCCACATAGTATCAGAGGCAAATTGCAGGTTGATGAATTATTTCCTGCATCATAATGCAAAGACTAACTTGTATTTACTTATTTGGTGACAGACTGTGACACACAGTGATCTCATGGTTCATGCCTGCTTGTTCTTTTACTGGCCCAGGGAGTGTATAAAGGAGTGTATGCCTTCTCCTTTACACATGGCCTTTAGGCCTTCAACTTTTTTTCCACCTAATTACATTTTTCTGTCATGCCTCCATTTGGAAGCTGAAAAATGGCACAGATACACCACATATTATCAACTGCTAACAATACTTAAGGAAACAACTTACAAAAGGAGCCAAATGTATTTATTCAATCATCTAGAAAACAGACTGATAAGCATCTGTGACAAGAAAGTTCTGGTGATCAATTGAAAAAGGAATGTGATACTTGGTCCAAACTGACAGAAAAGTCTATGTTGGATTTTACTGCATCACAACCTTCTTCCCTAATTATGAAACATTTCTTTCTTTGATGTACCCAAACAAATCTTCATAGACCCTGTTCATTTACTTAGTATTGTCTTCATAACATGACAAGTTCAGGCGTGCAATTAAACATAGTCAGTGATTAAAGATAATTCTTGTTGTTCGTATTCACACTGTTTTATTTATTTATTCTCATTAATATAAAGGGCTGGGTATTGTCAATAACCTCCCAATTCAATTACATTTTGATCATTTATGTCACCATTCGATATCAATCAGATCACAGGGACGAATATATATAATATTCTGTATTCTTCAACCTTGACGTCGTCCATTTATTCCTGATAATTGGACACCTCGTCGGGTATTAACCCACTTATACCACAGTCACTAACTAAAGAAAATAGTAATTAAACCACTATTTAATTTCATGCGTTTTTGCGGTCAAAATATAAACTTTTTAACAAACAACATCTCGTTTCCTAGCAACACCTGAGACCTTGTCTGATAACTGTCTTTGCAAACCCATAATGTTCTTATGTAAGGAAAACATAGTTCAGTATGCCAGTAACTAGGAACGACCAAGGATACAACCTAGCAACGGGAGACTAGTTTACTCGATAGACAGTCTATTAGACTGTCTGCTTCCGCTGAATGAAGGGATCGGCTCAGCTGTTAGCCACAGAGCTAGTGTTATGCGAACAAGATTCAAAGTCAAAAACATTGCGCATGCTGGACAAACAGTAAATGTAATCGGCCAATATGTTTAACAAAAGCTCCAGGTAGCTAGCAAAGCATTAACCCAAAATCAATAACACAATTCACAGAGAAAATGACTGGCAAACATGTATTATGGGCTAGCAGCAAGCTCAGATAGACAGCGAAGCCGGGCTAAACACACGTTAACTCAGTTACTAACCTTTTTGAAATCAAACCCTGGTGTTACTCACTTTTTTTTCTGGGAATTTTCAAGCTTTATTTGATAGTACAAAGTTGAAATGGGGAGACAGAGAGAGAGGGGGAAGACATGCAGTAAAGGTCCACGGGTCGTATTTGAACCCGTGACCACTGCAATGAGGCTAAGCCAATATGGTACATGCTCTATCCACTACGCCACCGGAGCGACCGTTACTCACCTTTTTTAATGAGATAACCATTGACGTTTAGCCAGAGGACCTTTAGTTTAGCCACTACTACTATTATTACTATTGTTATTGCAGCTTGTGTGTTATGAGCGCCATCCTGTGGTGTTCAGAGGCTATTGCACGGCAGGATAAAGCTGTTGGAAATAGTTTTATCGGCAGACTAGTTTTATTTTAGGCTTTATAAATCAGTTAACAACGCTGTTTAATTTTTTTAATTTGTGGCAACTCATTAAAGTGGACAGAATGTTTAACTGGAACTACTTCAAGAGTTCTTTCTAGGTGTCCATATATCAAAGGTTAATTGACACCTATGGAATGGACTCCAGGCAATCAGAATAAAGTATTCACAAAGATTATGATATAAATTTATTCGGAGATGCCATTTTTCAGATTACGAAATAAAGGCCAAAGTTCATATTATTAATTGATTATACAGTTTCCATTAGGGCTGTAACAATATGTGTATCGAACCGAGAATCGTGATACACAGAGCCACGATCCTGCACCGCGGTGTGAAAATGCAGAATCGCATTTAAAAAAATATATATATAGGGGAGAATGGGGTAATCTGAGCCACTTTTTACATTTGCTCCCATCTAAGCGAGCTAAAATGATTTATCACTCAAATGTACACTTTCCCATTAATTCAGGATGTTTCCTAGAAATGGGCAGATTTTTTTCAAGACAAAGGGCAGTGAAAATATGATTGTTTAAAAAAAAGTTGTCATGTGGCTCACTTTACCCCAGCTGGGGTAAACTGAGACAGACCAGAAAAATCAAGGGGGTAAAGTGAACCACGTACTTTTTCCACTCTGAAACACATTGTAACAGTTAGAATCCTGAAAGCTAGCCACACATTCCAGAACTAATGTCGGACTAATAATAATAATGAATAATGGATTGGATTTATATAGCGCTTTTCAAGTAACTCAAAGACGCTTTACATGGTTCCAGGTTCCATTCATTCACACACAGTCATACTGGTGGTGGTAAACTACCATAGTAGCCACAGCTGCCCTGGGGCAGACTGACGGAAGCGTGGCTGCCATTCAGCGCCTACGGCCCCTCCGACCACCACCTCAAACATACAGCAGTCATACACATTCACACGAGGCAAGGTGGGTGAAGTGTCTTGCTCAGGGACACAACAACCATGACACAGGTGGCAGAGCGGGGATCGAACCGCCAACCCTTGGATCATTGGCCAACTCGCTTAACCACCTGAGCCACGGTCGCCCGACCGGACTAGTAAAAGAATGATGGGGTTTGGTCAATTAAGCAAGCAAATTTTCTAAACACTTGAAAGTAACTCTGAACAAACAAATAAACATTAATGTAATATATAATTCAAAAGGTTTTAATAAGATTCAATGAAAGATGAACCAGTTAGATTAGACACAGTGGGGTCAGAACACAGGACCCTTAGAGCCAGCTTGTGTCTGGGGGTCAAAGCATAGGAAAATCAGAACCAGCGAGAACAGCCTGGGACTCAGAACACAGGAGAAGAATCCCAACTGGATTATAACATCAGCCTGTCATACTCTACAACTAGGCTTACTCTACATTCAGCCCTGAAGGTTACAGGGAAAGATGAGAAGGTGCTCTTTCTGTGTGGTTGCCCCAGGTCGTCTTCCTGGTGTATTTCCTTGGCATGATGGCTTTTCTACAATGTGTATGACATTAAAATAAAACATATGTTATGTAATATTACATTAAAATATGTTTAAGACTAAACTTAACTTGTGCCTCATGGTGGGGAAAAGTGAGACAGTGCCTCACTTTCCCCCACAGCATTTGGCTCACTTTCCCCCACCACCACAATTTGAGAAAAAACTACCTCTCTTAGCATTTCAGGCTAATCTTTAGCTAATATCATCACATGGTTTTTACTTGTTGGTAGTTCATCAACACGTATGATAGAAGTTTTTCTACGTGAATACATTTGCTTTGGCACAACAGTTGATTAAGTTGACAGCAAGAAAATTTACTTTTACATGCAAAATACCTATTTTGGTGAAAAAAACATGCTTACCACAGCACCATGAGGTCCTCTCTTTCAGGGCCATGGGGAAATGAGAGGGGCTTGAAAACATATATCTCACATGACCACAAATGTTTTCTGTTGCCTAGATACAGGGGGTGGCTCACATTACCCGATGCCTCAGATTCCCCCGTTCTCCCCTATATATATATATATATATATATATATATATATATATATATATATAATATATATATATATATATATATATAAAACATATTGTTTTGGATAAAAGGTTTTAAGGAAGCTGTAGCTCTAAAGTGTTTATTTGTTTTCTAACTTGATTTATGGTTTACATCAATAGTTGGTGCAACAGATCTTTTTTATTTTTCAATAGTATTATTTTGTTACAGAGAAGAGAGAAATTTTATATCTTTGGTTACTTATTTATTCATGTTGCTTATTTTGTTATTTGTGTTCAAATCTGGTCAGGTTAATTATTACCAAATGTTACATTATTATAAATGTTATTTTTTCAAAGTTGTTATCCTCAGCGCAGTCTCTTCTTCCTGTTTTTAATGAAATTTGTCACAATGATATGCTTTGGGTTTGGATGGGTGGGAGGGAGGATTGTTTTTGCGTGTATGACTATATCGGGGTGTGTCGTGGGGGGGGATTGTTTTAAGCACTTTGTGTTACATTTACTTGTATGAAAAGTGCTCTATAAATAAAGTTTGATTGATTGATTGATTTAAATAAAATGCTTCTTAAATTTAAAAATTCGTATGTATCAAATCGTGGGTCAAAAATCGTGATACAAATAGAATTGTGAGTTTTTGTATCGCTACAGCCCTAGTTTCCATGGTAATCATAACAAATAAACTAAAACAAGATAAAAGGAGCATTTCATCCTATGTCCTGTTATCTAACATCAAAGGGTATAGTGCACCAAGTAACTGAAGTGACAGAGCAAACCACTACAAACAGCATGGACAAAGAAGCTTCAGCAGTCCTGCTGGAGCTCTTAAGAAGAAATCAGAGCAAAGCCTGTGATGAGATTGCCTGTTCCGTGCTGCAGGAAGATCTTAGTATACACTATTGTAAGGTATCACTTGAAACAGAAAACCGGAGTAAAAGTATTTTGTTATAAGAAGGACATTTTTTTTATAATTAATAAGAAACAGCAACTTTCACCCCAAATGCCTGTGACTCACTTACAAACATCCATTGTTCAAATGTTATCACTGCCTGAGTTTTCAACGGTCGGCCTTTCTTTCTCAGGAAGGTCCACAGGGAAAGGGAGCAGGCCTTTGAGACCAGTATGAAGCTGTACCAGGATGCTTCACCTGGAGATGTCGGTGTTCCCTCCAAACTGTTCCCCCAAGATCCTGCCATACTGCAAGGTTCCTACCCCTATGAGTCTGCTGTTCAGGAGCTTAAGCTTCTCCTTACAGACTGCTGTCCACAGAGGAAGTTGGAATGCATTGGTGAGTCAGATTGTGTTTTTCCCCCCTTTCCCACACAAAGGACAGATAGCTTTCTTTGAAAGTATTAATTCTGCCCGAGGGAGACACATCCACCTTTTTATGACATCAGACATGCTGCTGACTACTTATCTATTATATGTATATATACATTTTTTCTCAGTGTGTCAGGCAAGCCATTTTGTTACATGGTTTAGTTGCAGATCATTAGTGTTCTCTTGATCCAAGACACTGCTTTGATTTATTGCTTCTGCTCTGTTTGGTTCTAGTTAGAACATTACGGCTGATATGCGCCTGCGCTGAGGATTACAGGTGTCTTCACGAGGCGGACTCTTCAACCGCTGCCATGTGAGTAAATCATCGGCTATAGCACTTCCTAACTTTTTGAGTGATTTTATATTTCTGCAGACCAAAAATAACTGTCAGGGACATTATGCATGAAAGGGTTAAAACTGGTGGAATACACTGAACAGTTTGGATGGTTAAAGGATGAGAACAAAGTACAGAGCAGTGTAGAATTGTTTGTGTTATTATTTTAGTTGAATTCCTCCAAAGTGCACCTCATTAAATTTAAAAAAACAACAGCGCTTTCTTCTTTGACTCCATGCTTCTGAGGGAGGTAAAGACTGTCCCAAAGTCTAGTGGAAGGACCCAAACATCATTTAAGAGCTCTGTGCCTTGATAGTGGGCCATGTCAGGTCTCATCAGTGCTCAGCTCAGCCTGGCACAGCAGGAACTCTCTTAGGTCTATTGCCCCCTATGGAAGCCTCTTCCTGGCCAGGCCTGAAAAGTGGGTCGCCCCGTCTATGTTTGGAAAGAACCAGAGCCAGACTAGGGGACATGGGGAAGGAGAAGAGAACAGAGAGAGGGAGAGTTTGTTGAATTCATGTGGGTATACACAGTCAGACAAAGGCTCAGTGGGTTGTATCACCCATTATGGATAATTTCACAAAAGCACTGTGGAATCAATTAAACATTGTTCAGTGTTGACACATATGGACTGAAACACTGTCAAATAGATGGATGCAGAGGAAGCTGTACGGGATGTTTATCTTCATTTTGATACTTCACAACATCAAAGAGAGAAAGCAGCCATGCGCTTACAATCAATCTGTTCACTGCCATGTTTTACTCTCTGTAAGTTAGTGCACTGAGGATATTTTTTTTTGCAAAGCGTGTCGGGTCGGAGCGGCTCAGAGCGGGACAGCTCGCTTTTATAAATCTGGGTGGGGTTAATTGTAGGATGGGGTTAAGGCTGGAAGGCGATAGCCGCCGCCAGAGTATGGGTCAAACTGTCGGGCTGTGGAACAACTGTGGTCAAGTCAGCGGTCTCTCGTTTTTGCTTGGCCAAATCGGCCGCTTCTTTATTTATTCCCCCGTGCTGTGAGCGTATTATGCCGGTAAATGCACAGAGACAGTGAGCGAACAGTGTTGGCCACGGCAGCGGGATCATCCCTATGTTCCCCGGGTCATATGTTCAAGCAATATGGGAAAGAAAAAGGATCTCTCTACTGCCGAAAAGCGTCAAATAGTGCAATACCTTGGACAAGGTATGAAAACATTAGATATTTCAAAGAAACTGAAGTGTGATCATCGTACTGTGAAGAGTTTTGTGGCTGATTCAGAGCACAGGCGGGTTGGTGCAGATAAAGGCATAATGAGGAAGGTTTCTGCTAGACAAATTCATTGGTGGGCGCTCCGGTGGCGTGGTGGATGGAGCGCGTGCCATGTTGGCTTCAGCCTTCGTTGCAGTGGTCGTGGCGTTCGAATCCGGCCCGTGGACCTTTACTGCAGGTCATCCACCCTCTCTCTCTGTCTCCCCATTTCAACTCTGTACTATCCAATAAAGCTTGAAAATGCCAAAAAAAAAAAAAAAAAAAAACACAAGACTCTCTTCACTCTTACACACGTGGTTTAATGCGGAAATGATCATTTCAACCAATCAACGGATGGCAGTGTGTAGCTCCCCATTTTCGGCACCCTTTCAGACCCTTTCAGCCTGGTAACCCAATGGAGGAGTAAAATGGGAGCAGCTTAGGCTCACTTATTTCCGGAACCTACCCAACTTTGAAAAGCCAAAATAACTGCTCCGACCCGACCCGCTCTACTTGGTGGAAACGAGGCATATTGTACACGTAGGCTAGATACTGAGACTTCCAGTGAACACATGAGTAAAAACAAGATTTGTTTTTCCATGGTGTGTGGGGGGATCTTAGTCCTTGAATAGAAGCATTTGACTTGATTGTTTAAGAGCCAGTCTCAAGTTAAGGTTAAAACACTTTTTATTTGGGCTTTTAAACAGTTGACTTGAAACCAATGGGATATGTCACCAACCTTTTAAAGGGGTTTATGTGTGTAAACATGCACATCATTAAATATTTTAATATCCTCTGTATTGTGTAATGCAATTTACAAACAACCACAGCAGAGAAGATACAAAGATTATCTTGTCTTTTTTCATAAACCCTTTTCCTCATCGCTTTTTCTCTTCTGTTGGATCCACTAATGTTTTAAGAGAGTGACTGGGGCTATTTCTCCTGCTCCATATCTGTCACCTTGCATTGGCGTGTGTGAAGTGACCAGAGACGGCGGAGTAGAACAGTTGACCGGGCACTGCACTTCTCAAAGCTTTTTATCCCCAAAAAGTGTTGACATTTAAGGGTCTTTAAGTGTGTGCTCTTGGTACGCTGAGATATACAACTACGGAAATGTAGTTCCAAGAAATAAAAACTGAACGATGGAGATTCATTTCGTTACCTGGAAACATGAGTCAAACATGGCCGAAACACAGAAGATTGATTTCTTTTTGTTTATTTTTAAGAGACCAAGAATATACAATCAGGATATAATATGTAAAAATGCTTAAATAGAAGCCAGCATTTCAGAAGGGACATCTGGTTTTCAAAGCGAACTCTGGCACTACTGCACAGATCCAATTTTATTTTTACAATGTCATAATCTAGCCAGTGGCCACTGGCATCTCTAATTAAATCCAACTTTAATTCAGAAGTGAGCTCTAAGATCCTTAAAGATGGTAAATATGGACTGTGTTCTTTCCTGCCTCCAATCGGAATCTGCCAGTATCCCCATTTCTCCTGAGCAGTACGGTTCGGGTCAGCAAGGTAACCCTAGATCCGACTTGTGTTTCCACTTCCGACCGCACCCTTACTTGGTAGGCGAGGTTTATGCCACACGGCGATAGACAGTAGCCCCTTTTACACAGCCAGTGAAAGCCGGGAATATGCCGGCCTTTCGGCCCTCCGCCCAGCTGTTTAAATGCGACAGTTGCGGAACGAGGGAAGAAAGGTGCGAGAAATTGTTCCGGGAATTTTACTACCTCGGGGGGTAGTAAGATTCCCGACACAATCAGTTCCGCCTCTCTGTTTAAATGCTCCAGCTTGTTGTTGCGGAACAGGGGGGCGTTTGACGTTCCTTAGCCTACGTTCTAAACATGCGACCATGTTAGCAGTTGAAGGACGTGTGTTTAACATTAATCACGGCGGCCTGATGTCCCGTAAAAATCACCAAATAAAAAGAACGGCGTATAATCTATCTGATCATAAGGTCCGTTGCTCAATCCAAACCCCCGCGCTTCATTTTGCAGAGTGTATGAGTCTATTTCTGCCCAGGAGAAGTTGTACAATGGGAAAGCTAGGCTAGGCTAAGTAAGGGATAAAGTATAGCGAACGGGTCACTTGACCGACAAGCTGAAGCTTGTTCAGTCGGAACTCACTCAGTAGCAACGGTTACTATGTCAAGCTGCGGCCAGTAGTACGCCAGTAAATAGGAACGACCAAGGATACGACCTAGTAACGGGGGAATAGTCTGCTTCAGCTGACTGAAGGCTCCGGCTCAGCTGTTAGCCACAGAGCTACTGTTTTGCTAACACAACTCAAGACGTGAAGAGGTGACGCGGATTGATTTTGTCAGTTTGGTAAACAGTCCCAGAGATGTTGGACTCAGCGCGTAACGAGATCAACTGGCACATCGTGGGGACAGTAAAATACGGCCCTCTTACTGCAAGCTCCAGCACTTCTGCTCTCAATTCACCTGCCAGTGTTGTTGTAAAAGCAGCTGACCGGCGCGGCGCTAAATGTTTACGTCACACACTGACGCTGTTTACGAGCACCTCTTTCATTCCGGACGCTGTGTAAAAGGAGCTACTGATGCGCCAGCAGGCCGGCGTTGCTTGGTTCTGTGTAAATAACACAGGAGCAAGCAAAGCCGGCATTTTGGAGTGATGTTGTTCCATCAATACGCCGCAATCTCTGTGTAAAAGGGGCTACAGTCAGAATATATACAGTCAGAGCCCTCAGCTACGTAACTATGGTGTCATCATTGCAGTGGGACATAGTGAGGCCCGCTGATTCATTCAATGAAGAAGAAAAACGGCACACAATGAAAAAAAAAAGTTGCACTGACATTTTTCTCTAAACACAACACTTGAGGTCGCTGACGTGATTGCACCTGTCGGTTTATCTTGCATACGGAAATGAGGATTCTATCGACCAATCAACAGACTGCATTCTGTAGCTCCACCCCTTTGGGACCCTTTTTGGATGGCTTGGTACCCCATGAAAAAAGTCATGGCACGGTTATTTTATCTTGGTTCCCTTTCCAACTTTTGATAGTGTAAACGCAAATAAATGTGTGCCGGGCCGCAGGAAACCAAACCACTCAGTGGAAGCAAGGCTTTAATCCATCTAATTACAGGTCGCCTTACTGCGTGAAACTGTGACTCACAGAAAGTGTTTTGATCAAGGTCTGACTCAGACAGAATTTGGGAGTTAACTGGATTTATAACTAAGCACCATATTCTGCTGACAGGCGAGCTCATCAAGTTCCAGCAGTAATTAATACTTCTTCTGTTAACCCATAGCTCTCTCTCCCCCCCCCCCCCCCTTACACTTACAATCTCACATTCACAAACACACTTTATTGTGTTCACTGCCCTCCTTTTATACATTGAACAGCTTTTTCCTTTTTTTGTCCGTTCTTTGTCCTTGACCAACTGGGAGCTCATTTATTCTCCTGTGTGCTTTTGTCCACATCCCTTTCTTTTCGCTCGTCTATTGTGCTGTTAAATCGGTCACCACTCTAATACTGTATCCTATTTATTAATTGAGAGTTTTACTCCTCTGCTCATGTATGCTTCATTTTTTATAAACTTGTTTTATCCTCAACTAAAGAGCCTAATCTTCTCACTTAGGTCAATGTTTACGCATGTGGGAAGAGTGCGTTGTGTCCTTGGAATGCAAAAGCAGCAGTTGTGTGTGTGTGTGTACACAGTTATATACTCAGAAGACTATAATTTGGGCTTGCGATTGTGTGTGTTTGTGTGAGGTCCAGCTCTCGGTGGTTACATGAGCCTGCCCACACCTTCTAGAAAACCTGCGGGAGGAGAGTATCCAGTTGCACGCGGCCCCGGGTCAGTCAAGGGCCAGCAAACTTTACCTTCTCACGCAAACTAGCAAGCAAGCAGTTAGCCCCTGCGTGTGAGTCCCGATAAACAAATGGTCACTGTGTGCACACAATGAGAATGCTATCAGGCTGTCATCATCTCCAAGGCTGCAATTTGTCCTCCCAACAGATCTCTGGGAGAGAGGGGGAAAAAGCTTTATCATTTCCATCCCCGAACACTCATCCCATTAAGGCCTACATTTGATTTAGTTTCCATCCAGTCCCCCCGAGAGGAGAGACCACATGCAAACATACATACCTCTCTGCAAATGTCATTGTCTATTTTTCCTTTCTGCTCTATTTATTTACTGTTGTTTTCCTCTTGGTACTTGATGTGACTGCCTCCCTCCCTGCTCCCCCCCACAGCGGTGCCGATGACCTGCTGCCCATCCTGTCCTTCGTGGCCCTGCGCTGCCAGTGTCCTCAGCTGGTGTCTGAATGTGCTGCTTTGGAGGAGTTTATTCACGAAGGGTGAGTCATCGCAATATGGGAAAAAAATAATATGCTCAACTGTCTGCGTTTGTTTGCAGCACAGAATACCACATGTCTCTGATTTAGATTTGAGTCACACATTTGATGTGTTGTTTACCTGCACAATACCCCCGCACTCGCCCCCTGAGGTTGTATCTACCATTATTGCTTTATTATTTGTTATGAAGTCACTGGCCCTGTGTCGAGGAACAAGTTTGGAAATGACTGTATACTTGGAGTGAACATGCCTCAAGTTAGAAATCTCCAGCCAGCTTGCACAGCGGTCATCACAGGAGCAACTGCATTGATTCCAGGCTTCCAGGGCCTGAAAACGGTAGCATATTACGATTCTTCTCTACATACAGTGCTCTCCAAAAGTATTGGAACGGTGAGGCCAATTCCTTTATTTTTGCTGTAGACTGGAAGCATTTGGGTTTGACACCAAAAGAAGAATATGAGACAATAGATCAACATTTCAGCTTTCATTTCCAGGTATTAACATCTGGATCCGATACACAACTTAGAAGATAGCATTTTTTGAAAAGGAACACCGCATTTTTAGGCGAGCAGAAGTATTGGAACAGATAGACTTTAAAGCTGCAGTTGATATTTTTTTCACTGTAATATTTGGCAAAACTGTCATAATAGCCATTCAGCTATATGTAGGTGAAGTGGTCTGAAAATATTTTTTCATCACTTTGCTCCCCCCTGCCTCTGTGTGCTGCCCCCCAAAATTGCCACCGCTCATGTTAATTTTGACCAATCAGAGCAGGCTCAGATACTTCGTTCTTATTGGCTGTGGGACTGTCCGTTCACTTGGCAACGACGTTGATGCGTCAGTTGCGTGAGCGTTCACGACCCTAGCAGTCTGAAACTACTGTTTGGCCCTACTACGGCAGACAGCGAATAGCAATGTCTTCACCAACGAACTATCTATACTATACTATCTATGCAACGAACCCTCAATTTACCATTCCCCGGATACCAACAACTAACACGGTGGGAGGACAGTGTGTACACAGAGACTGAGAAACACCGAGGAGGAAATGTAGTCGGGCGGCTGTTGCTGTATGAAGCCGAGACGTGTGGAAAGTGAGCCAGGAGAATGGGCTTCCTTTGGCTGTGTTTTAGCTGATAAACCAAGTTAGCACCGGTCGGATAGCATTAGTTAACTCACCCGGTTGACGCGTTAGCCAGAAGCTAGCTCCGCCTGCACAGGGCTCACCTGTCGGGACTCCGTGGCTCCTCTCCGCACTGTGGCTGGATAGCCTGCGCAGGTGTGCCCCACGAAGCACACCAGTTCGGACTGGTCCGCTGCCACCCTGCCAGCTCTCCTGGACGCTTACCTGCGCTCGCGGATTGCTATCAATCGCGGAGGACGCCGCCTCCCTGCTACACCGCTACCCGACAGTGTTCACCTGCTGGCCGGCTAGACTGCTGCTAACCCCCGGCGCCGTCCAACTGGCTTCCCCGTCTCCAGCGAAGCTACAACCGGCACGCTCCACTCCGGTTGTGTGCAGCCACCACCTCCATAATGAACCGAAACATAACTGCTAAGTCCGGGGAACTTTCACGAAAAGTACAACGAAGCACCGGTGTTTATCTACGCCGCCTCCCTGCTACACCGCTACCCGACAGTGTTCACCTGCTGGCCGGCTAGACTGCTGCTAACCCCCGGCGCCGTCCAACTGGCTTCCCCGTCTCCAGCAAAGCTACAACCGGCACGCTCCACTCCGGTTGTGTGCAGCCACCACCTCCATAATGAACCGAAACATAACTGCTAAGTCCGGGGAACTTTCACGAAAAGTACAACGAAGCACCGGTGTTTATCTACGCCGCCTCCCTGCTACACCGCTACCCGACAGTGTTCACCTGCTGGCCGGCTAGACTGCTGCTAACCCCCGGCGCCGTCCAACTGGCTTCCCCGTCTCCAGCGAAGCTACAACCGGCACGCTCCACTCTGGTTGTGTGCAGCCACCACCTCCATAATGAACCGAAACATAACTGCTAAGTCCGGGGAACTTTCACGAAAAGTACAACGAAGCACCGGTGTTTATCTACGCCGCCTCCCTGCTACACCGCTACCCGACAGTGTTCACCTGCTGGCCGGCTAGACTGCTGCTAACCCCCGGCGCCGTCCAACTGGCTTCCCCGTCTCCAGCGAAGCTACAACCGGCACGCTCCACTCCGGTTGTGTGCAGCCACCACCTCCATAATGAACCGAAACATAACTGCTAAGTCCGGGGAACTTTCACGAAAAGTACAACGAAGCACCGGTGTATCTACGCCAGCCACGGTCCCGTCACAACCAGGTAGGGTAATGTAGGATACTTGCCTTTATTTTGTACTGCCGTGCACACAATGGTGCTGTAAATGTGTTTGGTATGGTGCTCCCTTGCTGTTTGTGTGAATCTGCAATGCTGTTTTAAGGCTATTTGTTCCGTTTAGTTGCTGTTAATTTGTCTTTTGGCACAATTGTTGGCCGTGTTGTTGTTGTTTTTGTGCGGACATGATCGCTGTTGTGTCTGGTCGGCCAAGGTTGATTAGGGAAATAAATATATCGGGGATGGGGGGGAGACACTAGGTGCGTTGGGTGCAACATGAACGCGCTTAGCTGTCGTTCGGAGGGAGGAGCTGCAGCAGGTAGAGTGTTGGGAAAACAGCCGTTGGATCCCAACGTCAACGGCTGAAATTATCAACTGCAGCTTTAAATAAATTAAAGTGAATAAAACGTAATATTTTGTCGCAAATCCTTTGCTTGCAATAACCACATCAAGCCTGTGACCCATTGACATCACCAAACTTTTGCATTCTTCTTTTTTGATGCTTTTCCAGGCTTTCAACGCAGCCTCATTCAGTTGCTGTTTGTGTTAGGGGGTTACTCTCTTAAGTCTCCTCTTTGGCAGGTAAAATGCATGCTCTATAGTCTGGAGATTGACTTGGCCAGTCTATAACCTTCCACTTCTTGCCCCTGATTAAATCCTTTGTTGTGTTTTGGGTCATTATCTTGCTGCATGATGGAGGATCTTCCAATCAGTTTGGGTGCATCTTTCCTTAAATTGTCAGACAAAATGTTTCTGTAAACTTCTGAGTTCATTTTGCTGTTGCCATCATGTGTTACATCATCAATGAAGATTAATGAGCCCGTCCCAGAAGAAGCCATGCAAGCCCAAGTCATGACTGTGCCTCCACCGTGTTTCACAGATGAGCCTGTATGTTTGGGATCAGAGCAGATCCTTTCTTTCTCTAAACTTTAGCCTTTCCATCACTTTGGTAAAGGTTCATCTTGACAACTACACAGATGGCACAGCAAAATGAACTCATAAGTCTACAGGAACATTTGTCTGCCAATTTAAAGAAAGATGCAACCAAACTGATTGGAAGATCCTTCATCATGCAGCAAGATAATGATCCAAAAAAACTGCAAAAACAACAAAGGAGTTCATCAGGGGCAAGAAGTGGAAGGTTTTAGACTGGCCAAGTCAATCTCCAGACTTAAACCCTATAGAGCATGCATGTTACCTGCTAAAAAGGAGACGAAGGGAGTAACCCCCCAAAACAAACAGCAACTGAATGAGACTGCGGTGAAAGCCTGGAAAAGCATCACAAAAGAAGAATGCAAAGTTTTGGTGGGTCACAGGCTTGATGCGGTTATTGCAAGCAAAGGATTTGCGACAAAATATTACGGTTTATTCACTTTAATTTATTTAAAGTATATCTGTTCCAATACTTTTGCTTGCCTAAAAATTTGGCGTTCCTTTTCAAAAAATGCTATCTTCTAAGTTGTGTATCGGATCCAGATGTTAATACCTGGAAATGAAAGCTGAAATGTTGATCTATTGTCTCATATTCATCTTTTGGTGTCAAACCCAAATGTTTCCAGTCTACAGCAAAAATAAAGGAATTGGCCTCACGTACTATTGGAGGGGACTGTATCTTATCTACGTATGCAGAACAAACCAAAATGTATACATCAACAATTGTTCAAATGACTGTGTGTGATGCCAAATATGTAACTCGTAGCAGTACGGAACCCCCAGAGAATTGCCACCAACTTGTCAGTGAGCTTTACAGTGTTTTAGCATCATTCTTAGGAATGAGGTCACAGTGACCTTGACCTTTGACCTCCAACATCATTCATGAGATATTATGTTCACAAGAATGGCCCAGATGAACAGATGAAACAATAATGCTTTCCGCCTTCGGCTACTGCCTGTAATGTGTACAGCTTTAAATTAGGACCAAATGATACCAATGCTTAAAATGTTAGTCCATCCAGGCTGGGAAAACCTCTAATACAGCATTTCTTCTGTTATAAACCCACAAAATGAAAATAAAATAATAATAATAATAATGGATTGGATTTATATAGCGCTTTTCAAGGCACTCAAAGCGCTTTCCAGGGTTCCAGGTTCCATTCATTCACACACAGTCAACTGGTGGTGGTAAACTACGAGAGTAGCCACAGCTGCCCTGGGGCAGACTGAAGGAAGCGAGGCTGCCATTCCGCGCCATCGGCCCCTCGACCACCACCTCAAACACAACCACACATTCACACAAGGCACGGTGAAGGTGGGTGAATGTCTTGCCCAAGGACACAACAACCATGACACAGGTGGCCGGGCGGGGATCGAACCGCCAACCCTTGGATCGTTGACCAACCCGCTTAACCACCTGAGCCACAGTCACCTCAAATAATTATCATAATTCATCTATACAGTGGAATAGCACTTTTATCCAAATCACTTTACACACACACACACACACACACACACACACACACACACACACACACACACACACACACACACACACACACACACACACACACACACACACACAAACAAACCACCAACCCTACGACCAGTGGACATCACACCATCAATACTTGTGAACGCGGCTGACCATTAAAGTGTATGTAGGGAAAGACGTTCAAGGCCTTCTAATCTCAATCGCAATTGCTAACGCAGTACCCTTACCACAGGGCCACCAAAACCACCTAATGATCATCATGCACGCTCTTAAGAAAATGGTCGCAGTGTCTATATTCAACTCCAAAATGCAGTATTGGTCAGGTTACATTTTTATCCGATTTGACTCTTTTCTGATGTTGACAGGAGCACACTGGCTTTAAATAGAGTTGTAAACAACTGTCACACTAAGGTTGAATACATGTGTAGAAAGATAAGCAGAGGAGTTTGGACAATTGGGGGTGGTCTTGAGTTGAGATACTAACTACATCACACTGAGTGGCATCGCGTGTGAGTTCAGACCACACCCAGAGAGGCTATAAAAACAGAAGCTTGTTAAAGCCAGCTGGTTAGATTGGCGGGGGCCAAAGAATGTCAGGATATTTGGGATTTGGTTTTTCTTCTCTATAAAAAAAATGAGATAAAGTTGTTGAACTTGATGTTTATGTAGCTCAGTGGGTTGGAACAGGAGAGGTGGAACCAAGACCAGCCTCAAGGAGAGACAGGGCTGTATTGCTCTTGTTCTCCAATGAAGGAGCCATCAAGATGATTGGTTGAGTCGGCTGTCAGTCAATGTACAGGTGCATCTTTAAAAAAAAGTGAAAGTTTCATATCTTCTAGAATTATTACACAGAAAATGAAATATTTTAGGCCTGTTTTGTTTCCAAAATCCAGTATCCAGTATCTCAAAACATTACAATATATTTGAATATTACAATTCCTGTTTCTATGGCACTGTTGAGGTGTTATGGAAGCCCAGGTTGATTTGATACTGGCCTTCAGCTCGTCTGTAGTAGGAAAAGGGGCACAAGCAACAGGGATGACCACAGCCTTGAGAGGAAAACCAAATCAGCTTCTCTGATGAAAGTACAGTATCTCAAAAAAATTAGTACACCCCTCACATTTCTTCAAATATTTCCTTATATCTTTTCATGGGACAACACTGAATAAATTACACTTTGATACAATGTAAAGTAGTCAGTGTACAGCTTGAATAACAGTGTACATTTACTGTACCCTCAAAATAACTTAACACACAGCCATTAATGTCTAAAGTGCTGGCAACAAAAGTGAGTACACCCCTAAGTGAACATTTCCAGATTGGGCCCGTTTGAGGATTCCCCACAGATGCTCAATAGGGTGTAGGTCTGGAGACATGCTTGGCCAGTCCATCACCTTTACCCTCAGCTTCTGTAGCAAGGCAGTGGTCATCTTGGAGGTGTGTTTGGGGTCGTTATCATGTTGCAATACTGCCCTGCAGCCCAGTTTACGAAGTCTAAGTGCACGTGCTCAGGGTCATATCCAGAGGTTGGCTTCGGAAAATAGACGTATGAGTGCTGCCAGCATTGCTGCAGGTCTTGAAGGGGTGGGGGGTCAACCTGTCAGTGCTCAGACCATACGCCGCACAATGCATCATACTGGTCTGCATGGCTGTCGTCCCAGAAGGAAACCTATTCTAAAGATGATGCACAAGCCCAAAAACATTTAGCTGAAGACAAGCAGACTAAGGACATAGATCACTGGAACCATCTCTGTGGTCTGATGAGACCAAGATAAATTTATTTGGTTCAGATGGTGTCAAGTGTCGAGTGTGTGTTGTGGCAACCAGGTGAGGAGTACAAAGACAAGTGTGTCTTGCCTAGAGTCAAGCATGGTTGTGGAAGTAGTGTCATGGTCTGGGGCTGCATGAGTGCTGCCAGCACTGGGGATCTACAGTTCATTGAATGCCAACATGTACTGTGACATATTGAAGCAGAGCATGATCCCCTCTCCAGGAACTGGGCTGCAGGGCAGTATTCCAACATGGTAACGACCCAAAACACACCTCCAAGATGACCACTGCCTTGCTAAAGAAGCTGAGGGTAAAGGTTATGGACTGGCCAATCATAAACCCTATTGAGCATCTGTGGGGCATCCTCAAACGGAAGGTGGAGGAGCATAAGGTCTCTAATATCCACCAGCTCCTTGATGTCTTCATGAATGAGTGGAAGAGGATTCCATCGGCAACCTGTGAAGCTCTTAGAGGTGTACTCACTTTTGTTGCCAGCACTTTAGACATGAATGGCTGTGTGTTGAGTTATTATGAGGGGACAGTAAATTTACACTGTTATATACACTCACCGGCCACTGTATTAGGTACAGTGGTTCATTTTCCTGTTAACACATATAACTTATCAGCCAATGTAGCATGTAGACCTGGAAGGGACAATTTATTGAGGTTAAAACCGAGCAACAGAATGGGGAAGAAAGGGGTTTGAAGTGACTTTGAACATGGCAATGTTGAGGGTGCCAGAAGGGCTGGTCTGAGTATTACAGAAACTGCTGATCTACTGGGATTTACACTCTAAACCAGGGGTCCCCAAACTACGGCCCGCGGGCCAAATGCGGCCCGCTTTTTATTGGCCCGCGGCCGATTTAAAAATATAATGTAATATGGCCCTTTGAATTTTTTTATTTATTTATTTTTTGCATTTCTTAGTTAACCCACTAGTGCAGGGGTGTCAAACACTGATTGATTGGCCCGTGGCACATTTTAAAAATATAATGTAATATGGCGCTTTTAATTTTTAAATAATTTAAATACACTCATTATATTACAGAGAAATATGTCCCATAAAAGAAAATGAGCAACAAGCCCATCCCAGAGGACCCTGCATAATATTTTATTTTAAATTAATATTATTATGGAAAATCTATGCGTCCTTCTCCAATAGCTTCTAATTCATCTGACACAGTGTCTCCATTTTTTTTTCATACAAAATTCTTCAGATTTAGCCTCTTAATTTCCCTCTCAAAGTGCACCAGATTCATGCATTTTGCTTTAAAAACTTTAAAAAATCTCCCGGGGGGGCATACCCCCGGACCCCCCTAGGAGGGTCGGGACCTCGGCTGGATACTATTTTCACCCTGCTGGACATTGGACGCAAAGGCAGAAAACACTGGGTGTATCATTGGCATATAAACAAGAGTGGAAATGTGTCTGTTTAATGTGCAAGGAAAGTGTTGCCGTGAAGAAGGATTACAATTTACGAAACAGGAAACTGAGGCTACAATTCTCACAGGATCGCCAATATTGGACAATAGAAGATTGAAAAATCATACCTGGTCTGATGGGTCTCGATTTCAGTTGCGACATTCAGATGGCAGGTTCAGAATTTGCCGTAAACAACATGAAAGTATGGATCCATCCTGCCGTGAACCATACCACGTTCAAAGTCACTTAAACCCCCTTTCTTCCCCATTCTGATGCTCGGTTTGACTTCAGTTCATTGTCTTGACCACGTCTAAATGCCTAAATGCATTAAATTGCTGCCATGTGATTGGCTGATTAGCTTTTTGTTTTTATAAGCCATTGAACAGGTGTACCTAATAAAGTGGCCGGTGAGTGTAAGCTGTACACTGAATACTTTACATTTTTTCAAAGTGTCATTTCTTCAGTGTTGTCCCATGAAAAGATATAATGAAATATTTGAAGAAATTTGAGGGGTGTGTACTCACTTTTGAGATACTTTATATTTTGCAATTCATTTTGAAATCAAGGTCCCAGAGTCTGGGGAAAGAGTGGAGAGGGACACAATCCAAGAAGCTAGAAGTCCAGTGTCAATTTTCCACAGTCATTGATGATTTGGGGAACCATGTCAGCTGCTGGTGTTGGTCCACTCTGTCAAGAATCCAATTAAAAGTTCAGAAAATAACAGTCAGAAAATGTATCTGACACTATACTAAAAACTAAAGGAAGTACTGTGTATGACATCGTGATTTTCAAACCAAGAGCCAATATTTTTCATCATACTAGTTGTTGAAGTAATTCAGATGTGTTAAATGCAATGCTTGTATTAGGTTTGCAGTAGCATCGGTCCATTCTGATTCTGGCTACAACCAGTCTTGTGTCTGGCTCTCATTAGTTTTAAGTTCTGTCTTGTCTTTGGCCCCAGAACCATCTCCTCCCTCATCACTTATTCTTCCAACATATCAACCATCCATCACTCTTTCCTAATGCTGCCCATTCTAAATCCAGGTTTAACAGCTTTAACAGTGGGCACGGTTGAGCAGCGGAGACGTTAAGTCCTTAAACTCATGTGGCAATTTTTGGTAATAGAAATAAAACTGGGCTTGGATGTTTGGGATTTTTGCAGACAATCCTGCCTGTTTTTGTTCAGTTCTGTCAGGATTAGGTTACTATGTGTCCCCATTTGACCTTTTTCCATTTTATTTTTTTCTTCTTTTTGAGGTCAAATAAAACTGTAAGAGATCCCCACAATGTTGATGACTTTCACTCACACATGTTGTGTTCTCAGCTAACCGTTTCTTCTCCCTTTCAGCTATTTGATAGGAGAGGAAGGCTACTGTCTCACCTCCATGCAGAGTGCCTTGGCCTATGTTGAGTCGTTGCACACAGGAGGAGCTCAACTTCCTGAAGACAAACTCTTTTGAGACAGGTAGAGGCAGGTCCATATATGGTGCACTGATAAAGATGTCGGCTATGTGATGAGCTTTGCATGAAAACACAGTACGAGGTGGAAAGAATCTTACCAATGTGTTGCCAAGAATTCAAACATTAAAAGAAATGTAAATACAGATTTAATTATTTAAATACGTTCAAATGAAATCCAATTTCATTCCATATTCCATATTGTGTTTTTGTAAGTGTTTTATAGACAAACAAATGCCTTTTTAAAGTCTATCTGTGTTGTAGTCTACAGTATACAGTATATGTTCAGAAAATTAAAAAATAAATAAAATGTGTGTGTACTTCTTCACCCTCTACTTTTAGGAGAATTTTATGAGATTGGCACATTAAGAAACAGCTGGTAGCACACATTCTATAGTCATGTGCCGTTAAACTATTTCAGGAGAGGGTGGAATGACTTTAAATGGTGTTAAACCATTTAGAACACTTGATAGAAGGTTACATTCTCCTCACTCCTCTGCACAGATCTTTTTCTGATTATTATTATTTTTTGCCTGATATTATAACGGACTTGTGCATTGTGAATCACCAGCTGTTGTTGTTCAGCAAGGAGAGAATGAGGGGAGAGATAGGAAGCTGGATGGAGTGAAGTAGACTGAGGCTGTATAGCTTGTCTGGAGCCCACTGTGATGTGTTCTCACTGTAATGACACTGCACTGTATTAAATGTGACATCCTCAAACTTCATCAGCCTGAAGTCTCAGTGACACAATGATTCCACTCCAGTCTAATGTTCAACTGTGCAGACTACTGTCTGTGCTCCACAGAGCTGCCGCTATACTGCTCACAAAGCTGGACAGAGTAATCTTTAAAAGCCTCTGGACTAAAAAAGTGCAAATAATTGTATTATATCAAAATCAAATACATTTTTATAAATATTATTTAACTTGGTAAAAGCATTTTTACTGTCTATACCAGCGGTAATGGTAGCCTGGCTCCGCCCGCCCGCCTACTTCCGGCCAAATTTCATTTTCCCTTCAGTAGTCAGTCTGGGTGTACAGCCCATTTCCCAGATTCTCCGGAGAATCTACGATCGTGCCAATCAGCGAACAGAGGGAGTGGCTGAGACCGCTCCAGATTCAGTTGAATGCTGCGTTCCTTTATACTCGGAAGAAGGAGATTTCCGACTTGGTAGTTCCGAGTTCCGACCTGTCTGTGTTCCAGTGCATCTGCTCGCGAAAGTATGGACGCCTAAAACCTTTCTCGTCCAAATAACTAAACGTTAGGCTCTAACAAGTTACTGTTGCCAGGTACCGGTAGATTCATAGACTACAATATTGTAGTGAAGTCGGAAATTTCCGAGTTCCCTGTCCAACTGGAAGGCACCATCAAAAGCCGGCTCATGACACACGTGATGACCAAACGTTATGCGATTGGTTGGCTAATCCAGAGTGGCACTGGGCAGATCCAATAGTTTTAAACTTCGACAGACACCCGCCTCCAAATGAGTGAACGTTTGCCAATTACAGCACTTCCAGACCTTCTGTACAAATGAAATGAAGTACGATGGTCTGGTAGCACCAGGCTACGGTAATGGAGGGGGTCCCTTAAAAGTAAATAAACATTTTCATTAAAATATATTTTTATTCTTTACAGAAAAATGATCAAGCATTAAAGGTCCCATATTATACAAAATGCACTTTTTCAACGTTTTGTAACATAAATATGGGTCCACAGTGTGTCTAGAGACTGACAAAGTACATAAAAAAACTCTCCTTTTCTCACCATCCCCCTTTCTGAAAACCTCCTCAATATACTCCGTTCAGAATTTCACCTCCCCCCACATTAATAACCAGGGACTTCCATCGTGCAATAGTCTATGATAACAAGCACCCCCCTATTTCCTATTGGTCCAAGGCCCCCAGATCCTCTGAAATGTTTCCAGGCGACCGCCATATTGTCTTTCCCTGCAAGCGACAAGATATCCATTGTACAAGCAAGGCATGCTGAGTGTTACATAAACCAACACAGAAGCCTTTTGCTCATAATCCATTAATTTAGCTTACCCATTGCAGTCTAATAATGCAGCGTTTATAACAAGACAAAGGATAGGAAGCTACTCATGTAGAAATCAAACGGTGAAACTAAAAGGAATGTTTTCAATGGTATTCATTTTCCTCAGAGTGCTGCTTATCGTTTAGCATTTAGCCGCTAGCTTCGCAATAGCCTCCAGCTTTTGCTGCATTTTGATTGTGAACATGTCATTTCCATTAGCTTGTGGCTGTCAGTGCATCGGTATGAAGATATTCTTTCATGTAGACAAGGATCGGTCATGTCAAACTGTTCAAAGTATGGCTGAGTTCCTGCGTTACTAGACAGTTTGGTTCTTCTCATGAAATACTGCGGAACTGCATCGACTGCGGGAGCCGGGAGGGCCATCAACCAGAGGGTGGGGGGATTCTCATTTAAAGAGACACACCAAAATAGCCCATCTCAGGAGATGGGCTGAAAACCAGGGTATAGAGGCAACAATAAATTATCTGAAAGTTTTTTTCAGCAAACAGCTAAAAAAAACGTATTAGGGACTTTTTAGACCATATCAAATTGACAGAGAAGTGTATAATATGGGACCTTTAAAGCCACTGCGAGTAACATGGTCCATTGGCGTCCCCTTTGGACAAAAGCGGTAGTATTTTTACGACGCCCGCTGTCGCAAAGCTGTTTTCTAGCTCGTGCCAGGCGTGCGAGTGTCAACTGAGAAGGGCGCAATATAGTGCATGTTCGTGTGTTGAAAGTGTGAGGACTCTTTTCGGCTCTGTGAGAGTGGTTAGTGACACTGCATCAACTAATGCCAGTCAGTGCTACACACACCTGATTGCAATGAGTTGATGCAGCAGTGTCACTTAACTACTCTCTCTCACGAAGCTGAAAGATTACGTGTCCTCACAGAAAGCGAATGAACGAGAGACGGCAGTTAGTATGGATCACGATGAGGTAATGTGTTTGTGTTGTTGAAATAATTACCATTTCAGATAAATAATGGTAATCTGATGATGGTGAAGCAAAGCAAACTTTGTGTTAGTACCAACCGCTCATTCATTTAGGAGTAAACACTGCAGTCTAGTTCACTCCCGTGTAATTGTATACACGTTGCTTAGCAACGCCCTCGTCCCGCCCGTAGCCTATATCACTCTCCCTTTTAGCTTTTCTTCATTGCATTCTTTTTTTTCTTTGATGGTTCAGCCCTGTTATCAGTCATTATGACGACAAATAACTGTCTCAAACAAGGCTCCCGCTCCCCTTCCCTCACCTGGAGGGATAGGCTTCTCAAATCGCGTTGCTGCGCCACACTGAAATCTGAGACCAATACGGATATGTGACCATAGAGCCTGCACGAGCGAACCGAAAATCGGACTGGGTGTGCGACCAGACCAAAAGCAGTAATAAAAACTATATAAAAACGTCTTTCTTTGCACTGATGATCTCGTTTGCTGTTAAAGGTAATTTATGATTATGAGAGGAAACATGAGGCTGTTTAAAGGTCACATATTATGCAAAATGCACTTTTTAAATGTGTTGGAACATAACTATGGGTCCACGGTGTGCCTAGGGACTGCCAAAGTTTAAAAAAAATAAAATCTCTCTTTTCCTCACCCTCCCCCTTTCTGAAAACCTCTCCAATATACTCCAGTCAGAATTCTCGCCGACTGTAACGTCACAGTCGGCACAGCCACTTCCCCATATTTTCTTTATATCTCCATGCTTCCCCCCCACATTAGTAACCAGAAACTTCCATGGACATATAAAGAAACTTCCACCGTGCAGTAGTCTTTGATAACCCCACCCCCCCCCCATTTCTTTTTGGTCCACGGCCCTGAGATCCGATGGAAAATTTTCCGAGCGACAGCCATGTTGCTTTCCCCGCTAAGCGACAAGATGCCCATAGTACAGCCTGAATGTTACATACACCAACACAGAATGCTTTTGCTCATACGCCACTAATTTATCTTAACCACAGCAGTCTATTAATGCCTCGTTTTTAATAACACAACGGATAGGAAGCTACTTGTGCTTTTTTTTAAACGGTGAAACTAAAATAATAGTTTTTATTGGTATTTTTGCCTGCCTGGTGTATAGCTATTAGCTTTGGGACAACCAACCAGCTTTTGCTCATAACACGCTGTTTATATTCCCCACAGCAGTCTGAAAATGCCTCGTTTTTAGTAAGACAAAGCATAGGAAGGTAATAGAGTCGAAGTCTAACTTTGAAGCTAATTTTTCACTGATTTTAGTGATATTTTTAGCCGTTAGCTTCCGAGCTAGCTTCGCAGTAGCCTCCATCTTTTGCTGCATTTTTATTGTGAACATGCCGTTTCCATTAGCTTGTGGCTGTCAGTGCATCTGTATGAACATAGTCTTTCATGTAGACAAGGATCAGTCATGTCAAACTGTTCAAAGTGCGGGTGAGCTCCTGCGTTACTAGCACCAGACATGGTTCTTCTCATGGGTAAACCTAACCGTGGTAACATGCAGTGCCGGCACGGCAAGCTATGGACCTATGGGCAGACGCCAATGGCTTTGCTTCCAGACAGGGGCGGGGGGAGCTCATAGATTGTATATTTACGAGGGGAGCTGCAGCTCGGTTTTAAAAATAGGCCACCGTGAGATTAGCTGAAAATCAGGGTATAGAGGCATACTACAATAAATGATCTGAATGGTTTGTTCAGCAAATAACTAAATAAAAACGTATTAGGGACCTCTAAGACCATATAATATTGACAGAAAAGTGTATAATATGAGACCTTTAAAATATATTTAAATGTTACTCGTAGCTGCTTTAATAGGCAATAACAAGCTACTTTACACAAAAACTATTTAGGCCAAGGGGTCATGGGTAATGATGCAGAGCCTAATGTGATACTTGACTCGACTACTTACGTTAGGTTGTTATAAGAATGGATCGCTTTGTAATAATAACTAGGCCTCAAGCTTAAACTGCAACACCTTACCTCATCCATGATAATGATAAAGACCAGTAATAATTATGTTCAAATGTTTAGCGACCATGAACACAATAACCGAGTATAAAATAGGTTCAAAAATATCATTAAACGGCCACACTTATTGGTTTCTTTCTTTTTTATCTGGGGGGTCCCTGTTCTGTTTCACTATCGCCTGTTTGCCAGGACTGTGTGGGCGTGGCTCTATCAGACGGTCTCCAAGCAGCAGCCATTGTTTTTATAGAAAATACTTATTGTGTAAAAAGAAACCAGAGCATAGCCCGCCTCATCTTAACTGAATGTCCGTCAAGTTTATCAAACGGAAATCGCAATATCTTCAATTTGGATTGATAATTATGACATAGTAAGAAGGATTTCATGGATTTGGGTTTACAGGGGGTTCAATATCTGCCGGTGCAGGTAATAATATATTCTATTTTGTGTTGCAGGCTGCGAAGTCAGGGGAACCTCCCGACAGTTTATCCCACATTCCCTCTTGCACACCAGAGAGACCACAGCTCAACCAGAAGCTTGCTGAAAGTTCTTCAGAAGCATGTTATGTTGTACACACACCTACATAGTGTATATTTCAAAGAGAGGCTTCCTTTTGCTCTGTTTCAAACAGAGCACTTAACCAGTGCCTTTTGAGTTGTTTCTAACTAAATCAGACTGTGATTCTTTGCTAGGAATTCTGAGGGTTTGTCTTTATCAAACTGTTAAGCATGAACTAACATTGGATTGTTTTTTTTAGTTTTTTTAAAGATATCTTTTTGGCATTTTTATGCTTTATTGATAGTGTAGAGACAGAGTTGAAATGGGGCAGAGAGAGGGGAGTGACATAGATGACCGCGGGCTGGAATCGAACCCGGGTCCG
Source organism: Ammodytes dubius (assembly GCA_026122265.1). NCBI lineage: Eukaryota > Metazoa > Chordata > Actinopteri > Uranoscopiformes > Ammodytidae > Ammodytes > Ammodytes dubius. The sequence continues at coordinate 32,703,286 of CM047513.1, read as the reverse complement.
CTGCTGGCCGAGGCCCATGGGGGGGACGCCCTACCAACTGAGCTAAGGGCGCCCCCCTAACATTGGATTGTTAAAGGGACTGTGGTTTATGTTGGAGGTTTGTCAGGGGAACAATTGTCACTGATTATATGAATGCTGACAGAGAAAATCCTGCAATAATGTTTACTCATGAGGGAATATTATCCAATACAGATTTATAACACAAGATGCTTTCGCTCGCATTGCATTGGAACTTTGAATCCATGTACCCTTTGTCTTTTTTTCTTTTCTTATAAAAGCGTCTGTAAATGTGTTTGTTTGTTTTTATGTTTTTAAGGCAAAATCCAGAGCAGACAGTTAATGATAGGTATTCATTTATTCACTTTGGTTGTTGAAGCGTTTAGGGGTGAGGCTGACACTGGATTATTGGTCAGTTTGTCACAATGTGAGACACTGGATGAGCACATGAAATTCCGAACCATAGCATAGGAGCTAAATGCCAACCTATATGTGATAATTGATTATCCAGTGGTAGATGATGTACTGCTTAGAAAAAAAGACATGTATTGTTTTAAAGGGATCGTATCATGTTGATATGACGTGGCTGGAGTTCTTTGCTGATAGGTGACATTTTTAAAATGCTTTTTCTATGAAGTCATTCAAGCCATTTGGTTTTAAATACATGCGGAGTGGTTAACCTGCATATTGTAATTTTGCATTTTTTTTAACTGCAAATGATGTTAAATTGAGTGACCATTTTTCTGAAGCATGGGGTTTTAATTCCCCTTTAGTCTTCAGTGAGTGTTAGAACCCTTCCTGGCAGTTTGGTTTCTTAATTTAACCACCGCATACAAATCGACTTAAATTCTACAACATGCTTCGCACCTTAAGCAATCTTGCCTCCAGCGTCACGTAAAGACTAAAAAAAACTGTCTTAAGCTTTAATGACATTTTATTTAGTTAGATTTGTTTTTATTTTTTAAGTGAACATTTGTCCCAAGAACTGTTTTGGATGAGTTACTGCTACTTTTATTTTGTGACATTAATACCAAAAAAGCTATGTAATAAAATATTTATGTATTTATAATAAAATAGCAGCATGCTGTGATATTTTGAAAAGTGGATCGAGCCACAGAATTTATGTAAATTAATTATTGTATGTATTTTGCATTGCTTTTTGAAAACTGAATGTCATTTTGTCATCAAACTTGCTTTGAAAGGTTGGGAATGTGTTTTGAGAGATTGTGTCAATAAAGAGAAGAGACAAAATGTTCAAATCATTGAATCTGTGTCATGACTTGAGGTCTCACTCCACATCTTTCTCAACAAGTTCCACATACTCAGACCCTGATTTAATGCAGCTGGCCTCACAAAATCCAATATCATGAAACTGGATAACTGAGCTCCCAGATAAGAATGAGAGACATGAGTCTGGTTAAAATTGTGTCTAGAACTGTTGTCATAGCAATAAGTCCTATAGCCCAAACTGAAACGGTTAGCTGGATCATGACACTTTTTGGCACTTTAAAGGTCACATATTCTGCTAATTTTTCAGGCTCAAAATGTAATTTGGGTTTCTACTAGAAACTATTTTCATTGTGCAGTGTCCAAAATACTGATAGAAAAGAATCAATGTGGGACTCCGAATAAATCCTCACCCTGTTTCATTTTCCACCAAAAGTAAAACAGAGACAAACTATTTTCCAACAGGAAAAAAAAACAGTCCCTGCCTCTTGACACCAACAACTATCAAGATCTGAAGTGACATGTTTTTCTTCAGTTGTTGGGTTGTGTGTCTGTCTGTGTGGGGATGATGTCTGGGTGATGCAGGAGGCTGTGATAGGCACATGGCTGAACAGCAGCACGGGAAAAAACAACATGCCAGTGTAGATCAGTCAAGAGCAGCACCCAGCATTCCTCTTCCTCTCTCCTCCTCTCTCTCTCTCTCTCTCTCTCTCTCTCTCTCTCTCTCTCTCTCTCTCTCCATGAATTATCTTTCTCTGTCTCGCTGTGTGTTCGTTTTGTTCCTTTCCAGTTCACTTGCCTTGTCGCCCCGCGGACTAACTAAAGCGCACTTTAAGAGTTCCTTGGGTCCACTCCAGGTCAGCGGGGTCATCGCCTCCTGCTTTAGCTTTAAAACAACACATACAGAGCACTTTCAAGTATTTGAGCTATATATTTAGCAACAACTAGCTGAAACCGTACATCTTTAAAGCCTAACATAACCTCATTTTAAGTGTTATTTTAATGTAGTTTTGACATTTTTGTAATGCATTTGTTGCCTCCCTGTTGAGTAGTAGGCTAATATCAATAGCAATGCCATGTCTGTTAGCATGGGGAAACAGCTATAAAGCATAGCTGCCAACTTCCCTAGAGCTCACCAATTAAAGGGGGAGTGAGGCATGAAGTAGAACAGCAACTCAGTGCTTTCAAGATTCAGCAAAAAAAAAAAGACTCTTTGCAATTATATAGAGCCACTGGCACAAGCAAAAAGAGAAGATGGTAATGTGGAGGGAAATTATGGTTAAAACAGGCACAAGCACAAAATAACATTAATGCTGACAATGGTTCACAATATATTATTTCATGTCCCAGATGACTGCCTTACTGCCATACTGTATCTCCTCGACATATTTGGATCATTTATAGGCTATACGTAGCCTGGAAATCCAGACCCATATCTAGAACGATAGAGGGTCTGGACACCATCAATAGACCTTTCCAACTCAAGGGGCGGCACCTACACGTGCATTTCAAATACCACTGCAAGCAATTGGATAGCACTACAACTAATCAGAGCAATAAACAAGGTGACATATTAAGCCCCGTTCGTTTAGCGAACAGCGGGTTAACTGATTAATTAAACTTTTGCCGTGGTTGGTCGGCAAAACAGAACATTCCTCTTACTTGCTAATGAAAGATTTGAGTGCCGTCCTCCAAATCGCTAAGTGTCGAGGCGAAAGCCGTCTCAAACTCGAACAACATACTAGGGCTGGCCCGAATTATTCGAATATCCGAGTATTCGTTTGATAAATTAGTATTCGGAGCTCAATTCAGTATTCGGATTTTTTTTTTTTTTTTTTTTTTTTCAAAAAATATTTTTTCAATTTTTTTTTGCAAAAGCTCCTCCAACTGCAACATATTTCGTCAGCAAATAATGATTAGATACACAAGTTCTACAACAATTGTAAAATACACATTAGACTTTAATTTAAAATATATTATCGAATTATTTGAACTTTGACCTAGTTGGCCGCTGACCTTTCAATGCGCAACCGGTGATATCAGCTGTAGGCTACGTGATGTTACCAGAGCGAGGCAAACTAAAGCGGCACTAAGCGCAGTAGGGAGAGAGAGATGGAGGAAGAATAGATTATGTGTTCCTCTTAACTCTATAACACAACATTAGCGCGATTTTGGAAGGAAAAGTAGCCTAATGCTTGGCGTAATGCTAACGTTAGCTTAGCTTAACCGTTTGTTTACGTTCCTAATGCAGCGCTGCTATCACCCATCATCAACAGTGACTTGCTTGCTTCATGGGAATACGCGGTCAATAATAGATATAATATGGACACAAAAGACTATCAATAGCCTGTTGGACCTTTGTATGTATTTATAAATCCCCGAAAAGATGCATGTTCCGGGATGAATTGATAAACTCCTGTACGGGTTACGATGGCACAGAGGACAGCTGATTTGGAACGAACAACAGCTGTTCGCTTCCACGGGGAAAAAGTAAGAACTCCGAAAGTTATTAAAGGATCAACAAACTACGCAGCTTACTGTCTCGGCTCACACACTCGGTTTCATGGTGTAAATTTGGATTATTAATGTTAGTTTTGATGGTGTGTTTTTTTTAGAACGAGTAGGCTACTCGAATATTCGCTCGGAAAATCTAACGAATATTCAAAGCCTGTAAAATGGTATTCGGGCCAGCCCTACAACATACCCACAGCCATCTCTGTTTACTAACACGGCGCATGCAGCACTGTCGTCATCCGATTACATCCGCCCCAGAGCACCATACATAGGGCTATATCAGGAAGAACTATTTGTGATTGACAATAAATTGTGCACATGTAAATAGCCTACTATCGCCTACTACATCAATACTATGCTGTTGTGCTTTAAAAATGTCAATTTTACCTAGATTATACCTATTTACAGTAAGCAATTACCAATTCAACACCCAATTTCATGAATGGGACAAAATAATATCAATATTTATTTGGAATTGAAAAAAAAATGAATTAAATATCATTGGTAAAAAGTAAGGTGGTATGTATCTCCCCAATCTTAAGGTACGAAACACCTACACGCGTTACCCGCGTAAGCTTTACGCGCGTAACGCAGCTAAAATGTTGCTTGATAATTTTGTGTCAAAAATGGTTCTACGCGCGTAACGTGCGTAGTCTCCCTCCCGATATTGTATTTCCCCTAATCAACCATGGCTGCGATAAGACCCAAGAGTAGACCCGACCCAATAGCGTGCATGTCCGCACAAAAACAACAACCACACGGCCAACAACTGTGCCAAAAGACAAACTGAACAGCACAAATAGCCTAGCATTAAAACAGCATTGCATATTCACGGCAGCTACATAACAAACACAGTTACAGCAGCATCGGTGCTCGGCGGCACAACATAAAGCCAAGTAGCCAACATTACCCTACCTGGCTGTGACAGGGGACCGTGGCTGGCGTAGATCAACACCGGTGCTTCGCTGTACTCGTTGTGAATGTCCCCCGGACATAGCCGTCATGTTTGGGTTCATAATATGAGGCACTAGCCGCCCGCACACAACCGGGTGAGTTAACTAATGCTATACGGCGCTAACTTGGTTTATCGGCTAAAGCACAGCCGCACATATTCACTGAATTAAAGGTCCCATATTATGCTAAATGCACTTTTTAAATGTGTTCCAACATATCCATGCGTCCACGGTGTGCCTAGAGACTGCCAAAATATCAAAAAAAATAACAATCTCTCCTTTTCTCACTCTCCCCTTTTCTGAAACCCCCACCCCTCCCCCCAAAAACACTCCAGTCAGAATTATCCCCTTTTCTGACCTCACAAACCGTAAAGCCAGAAGCTTCCACTGTGCAGCCCACACCCCTATTTCTTATTGGTCCACGGCCCTGACAGACAGAGGGCGAGGCGTATCTGGCTTCGCTTCCGGACAGGGGGGGGGGAGCTCAAAGATTGTATATTTACGAGGGGACCTGCAACTCTTTTTTTTAAAATAGGCCATTGTGAGATTAGCTGAACATCAGCATAGTACAATAAATTATCTGAAAGTTTTGTTCAGCAAACAATTAAAGAAAAACGTATTAGGACCACTAAGACCATATAATATGGTGTATAATAGAACCGAAAAGTGTATAATATGGGAGCTTTAACCAGGAAGTCCATTCTCCTGGTTTACTTTCCCCACGTCTTCCATTCCCGAGCTGCTGTCATACAGCACCGGGCCGCCTGCAATACATTTTCCTCCTCTGTGTTTCTCAGCCTCTGTGTACACTGTTCTCAGACCGTGCCAATGTATGTGACGTCGGGTCAAGCCCAACGCTGATTGGCCAACGCGGCTAATTATCACGCGTAGGAGCGTAAGAAGTAAAATTTTTGGAACTCCGCGCGTAGGTGCGTTAGGTGCGTATTTACGCGGCTAACGCACCTAAAGTGTTGCTTTAGTGCGAGTAACGCATCTACGCGCGTAAACCAATGGTTCCCTATGGAAAAATTGTCGAATTTATGCGTCTGTATGCGTGTAACGCGTGTAGTGTGTTCGCACCTTTAGGGATTATTATTACTCTGCCCAACCAGAACCTCTTAAGGTACGAACACACTGCACACCACCGCGCGGCGAGTTTACATACAAAGTCAATGTATTTCGCGTGGCGTCGCACGCCAGCCGGCGGCGAGCGGTTTACCGCCGCAGAAGTTGAAAATATTGAACTTTTTGGCGCCGGCCGCGCCGCGATAGCCAATTAGCGTTGAGCTGACAGAGGAAATTAAGATGGATGAAAACATCTATTCTGTGAATAGCCTATGTGTCTGTTGCCTGCTGTGTACAGCTATCAGTTTTGCTAGATAGCAGGCTTAAATAGCAGCTGTTTCCTCAGATGCATCATGGAGGCTGATGATGATGAGATGATGTCACAGGCCTGAACGTAATAGCCCTTATTCACAGCAAGAAAAACACAGGTGTTACCAATAACAATAATGAAATAAAGCAGTAACATGGGATTCAGCCATTGTTTCTGTTACTGTTAACCTGTGCCTTTCTTATTGTGAACGATTCAAATGTCTTTATTGAATAAGCTTTTGAAGCTTTCCAAGCAAATGTTGGGAGAAGGTTTGATGGAAAATGTCAGTGCATTGTGTCCCAATACATGATGTCAAATGCAGAACCCCAGTACCTGGATATTCCAGCATGCTTTTTTTGGCTTAGGACCCACAATCCTCTGCATGAGAAGTTCATAACATCGACTGAGCCGCCGACAGAGAAAAACCAGGGGACATACGTATAAACAAAAGGATCAAGTTAAAGGTGCAATGTGAAGAAAATATATAGAAGTATATCCCAAATGTAGCATACTGCATGCAAACTATTTATTTTATATGGGCAGCTGCAGTATACTGTAATATTTTAGTCTTTACACTTATATATACTGTACAACACATTCTGGAACTAATGAGTCAGCCAGGTTGCACAATATCCTTAAGTGCACCTTAAAACACTGTGTCAAGAGAGCAGACTGTTTCAGTAAATAATTAGCTGTCTGCCTCTCCTCTATTTGATCATTTGCTTCACAAGGTCAGACGGCCGGTTAGAACTAGGTGAAGAAGAACTCTGCCCACATAGCAACAGCATGGCAACAGCCCTTGTACCTGCATATTGTATACAGGTTAGGTAGTGTAGTTCCCTCTCCTCCTTGGGAGGATCTAGCCTGGCACCGCCCACCTACCTACTTCCGCTCAATTTTAATTTCCCTTCAGTAGTCAGTCTGGGTCCGCAGTATATTCGCAGGTTTTATCAGACAGATGTTTGGCTAGGGAGGATCCCCTGCTATTGGAAGAACCGCGCTAAGAGGCCGGGACCAGGCTGAAGCACCACCGTGTCTAAACCGTGGCCTGCCTCCTCAACATAGTCAACAAATCAAATATTATGTTTACTATATAGAACTATTACCTAAAAACACCAGTCTTATTGGGGAAAGTTGGTTGCAGTTAACTGCTTGTAGACTAGCTTCAAGTGGACTGCGATTTCCAGAACCAGTAAGATTTTTTATTTTTTAACTATTCCTTTAATGTTTATAAAAATGACAATCCCAAAAAAATCTTTATTAAACCTCTCTGTCCTGATAGAAATGTGCATCATGGTAAAAGGAACACGTGCTACCCCTCTCCCAGACACAGCAGCTATGGTGAACTGTTCTCTCACGCTTTTGGCACATTTTGCCCCTATTAAAAACCACATTTAAACCAATGACTCCATAGTTGAGGTCCTGTGTGTGACATGCTGTGCCTAAGTCTGTGTTTACGAGTGTGTTTTCCTGCAGTGTCAGTGATCGTGTGTCCCGTTACCGTGGTGGGACACACCCTGGTCGGATATCGCGTGACTTTGGAGTTCTGGTGATGCTGATATGACACAATCCTCTGGTGTATTTAAGCCCATAACACTAATCAACAAGAATGCAGACAGCTGTTATGAAATAGACACAGCATTCATGGGCCGACATCCTTCTGTCTTAAGGCCATGACTCCTTGTGACTTAAGGCACACACACACACACACACGCACACGCACGCACGCATGCACGCAGACACACACACACACACACACACACACACACACACACTCTCTCTCTCTCTCTCTCTGCTCCTGCCTTTAACTGCCATGCCTCTCTTACTCAATTTTACATCTGTCACTTAGCCTGTCTGGTGTTGGTTGGTTTTCAGAATGTCAAAGCATCAAGCTGCTTTGGTGAGTTCTTGCTGCTCACTCACGAAAAGGCAAAAACTCCACGCTGCCAAGATCCCGGCTCCTTTTTCCATCTGGTTTAGAGTGTTAATCCCACTTGTCACAGCCACTCCAGGTTTTAATGCAAAGCAGAGAGGCAGTTTGACACCCACCTCTCAACTGTTGAACCGCTCTTTCCTCAATCAATCTCAATGCTCTCATCAGGTACAGGGCAGAACCCAACCATCTACAGATTAGTCTGGTGGGACCAGCCTGATCTAGTGAGCTTCACATTTGTTTCTCTCCCACAGATCAGTCTGGACTTTCTCCAATCTCAGTGGGGAGGAGCCTGGCCGCATCCTTTAGTGTAAGGCGGCCCCTGATTGGTTCAGGTATTTTTAAATCTAGCCTCCAGTCAGACCTGCCCCTCTCCATTAGCCGTGGGCCCAGGCTGGAGGTTAACATCGGACATCTGTGACTAGCTTTGTCTGACCAGCATGATCTAGCAAGCTTCACATTTATTTCTCTCCCACAGATCAGCCTGGACTTTTTCCAATCTCCATCGAGAGGAGTCCAGTGTAAAAATGACCGGGTGAATCAGGACCCACGTTTAGACCTAACGTTCTTCCCTAGTAGTGGAAGGCAGCTTCTGATTGTGAGACCAGCCTTATCTCGCCAGTTATTCGTCGATCCATGTTGACGTCAACCACTACAAGAACAAATCGGGGGCTAGCTTCCACTAACGGACGGAAAGTGGGGAGAGCCCGGTCTAACTGGAGGCTAGATTGATGACTACATGAACCAATCAGGGGCTGCCTTCCACTAACAGACGGGGCCAGGCTCCTCCCCAAGGTGATTGGAGAAAGTCCAGACTGATCTATGGGAGAGAAATGAATGCAAAGCTTTGGAGATCAGGCTGGTCTGGCCCAGGCCCCCAGGACTGTGCCTTCTCCGAGCAGCCAGCATGGACATGTGGCCAAGCCATTGGTATTGCATGGTTGTGGGAGGAGCTTATTTTCATGTGGCCCGTAGGCAGATTTCCCCGTCCACACAATACAAGCGGTGAACAAGATTGTGTCTCTGCAAAACATTTCTGGATATCAATCATAGGCTCATACTTATCTTTAGACCATATACTATTAAAATGGAAGTTTTCTTATTTCAAAACGCCACCTCAAGCGTTTCATTAGCCCAACGGCTTTTAACGGCTTTCAGTTTGTTTTCGGAGATTCTACACCCGCCTCCAGTCCGCTACGCTTGCCGCCCTCTTTCTTGATAGGTCCATAGTGCAGCTACGTCCATGCTACGTCATGCTTCCGGGCCGCATGGAATTTCCGGATTTTGCTTCCTTGTTGCTTCTCTGCGCCAATGAGCAGCTTTCATAGGAATGAATGGGCGCCGTGTCCATTTCTTTATATGTCCATGGTCTGGCCAGGCTTTCTACAGATGTCTTCATCCTTTCTTTACCTATCCTCAATCGCTTTGTCGAAATAAATGTTTTCACCCTAATCAATGAAGGGTTAATGATGAATTATGTTAAACTGCTTATATTTTGATATTTTAAAAGAATGTCAAAAGTGACTTAACAGTCTTTATGCAAGCTGACCTTTTATGACTTTCTCTCACCTTACGCCATCATAAGGGGAGAAGCCACGCCCCCTCTTTACCAACTTAACTTAGCAATACCTCCATCTGTGATAAGCAACCACCCCCCGATACCCCCCTCAAACTGACTAGATTTAGATTCAGGCCCAATCAGAGCAGACTTGGCCTTTTGAAAGGCGGTGCTTAAAGAGACAGGCTCTAAAACGCAGAGTTACGTATGTAACTCCAGTTCTATGAATCCTGGATGACCGCCAGAGGCGGTGCATTAAGCACTGGATATACATCTAGCGAGTACCTATACCAAAAAAGTCACCTGTGACCCTCGTGACACCGGAAGGGCTATATAGCCCGGTGTCGACAGAGGATCTGTTCCCAGAATCTTCTCGCAAACCACGAGACTTCTGAGTGACCTGTTACTCTGGCGGTCATCCAGGATTCATAGAACCGGAGTTACATACGTAACTCTGCGTTCTATTTCATCCTTACTGACCGCCAGAGGCGGTGCATTAAGCACTGGATGGCCAATACCAACAACGTCACGAAGAATCCAAGCACTCACCTTACTGGCTGGAGACAGCAGAGCTTGGCATCAGGACCATGCCCATTGGATGTGGAGTGGCCACGTTGATACGGTAGTATCTGGCGAATGTGCTAGGCGACGTCCATGACGCCGCGGCACAGATGGTCCCCAGGGGCACCCCTCTCAGGGCAGCCCATGATGTTGAGACGCTCCTGGTTGAGTGACACCTCACCCTGGATGGCGGGGGGCGACCACTAGTCCCATAGGCATGTGTTATGGTATCCACGATCCAGTGGGACAGCCTCTGCTTTGTTAGAGCACGACCCCTGTTAGGGCCACCATGGCAAACAAAAAGCTGCTCCGACTGACGAATACTGGCGGTAGCAGAAATATAAGCCCTAAGAGCCCGCACTGGGCACAGCAGCTCAGACCCACCCTCCACAGCTGAGGGATCGAAGCGCGCCAACTGGATGGGTTGGTTGAGGTGACTACGTGGAACCACCTTTGGTAAAAATGCAATGTTTGGCCATAGAGTGACCCCCGAGCCATCAGAGTTCCACCTCAGGCATGTATCACTCACCGAAAGGGCATGCAACTCCCCGACCCGCTTCGCCGAGGTTATGGCGAGCAAAAAGGCAGCCTTCATGGACAGCCACTTCAACCCCCCTTGACCCAAAGGCTCGAAGGGAGGCGACGACAAGGCCTCCAGCACCAGTGGCAGGTCCCATGTTGGAGCCCTCATGGCTGTCGGGGGACGCAGCCTCAAGGCCCCTCTAAGGAACAGGGACACTAACCTGTGGCATCCTACGGTGGCGCTGTCAACCCTATCGTGCAGGGAGGAGATAGCAGCGACATAGACCCTTAAGGTAGAATGAGATCGGCCACTGTCCAGGAGGGACTGCAGAAATTCCAGGACGGTGGTCACAGTGCAGCGCACTGGATCCACGGCCCTAGCTGCACACCAGTCGAGAAACAGCTTCCATCTGTTCTCGTACTGCAACCTGGTCGACGGTGCCCTGGCACTCAGGATAGTAGGGGAGAACGGGGTAAGTAGGCACACTTTTTACTCTAGTGAGAATTGCTCATCACCAAAACATCTGTCAATAGCCATTCCTACATTAAATTGAAGCTTAAGGTGTTGGCTTGAAATGTGTGTCTCTCTTTTTTTCCAACTTATTGTAATGAAGAAGTAATTTACCATCAAAGACACTCTGACACATTGTGACAACCAACCCCATCAAGGGGTCGGTTGTCACACACTATGGGGTTGTTTGTCACAATGTTATCTTAATGGGAAAAATCTTAAAAAGAAGGCAATGAGGCAGAACCAAATTTGAAAGTTTAATTGCATTGTCAAGTTGACAAATAGGCCTACATAACTTACTGTAGCCTTGGCAGCTGGTCTAGTTTGGGATGCACTGGGTTGTTTTGATTTTGTTGCCCTTTTTTCTTTTGCTTGCTAGCTGCCTTTTCCTGCTCTATTCTTTCCTTCTCTGGGGTGTCAGTGAGGATACAGCTTGACAATTTCTTTCGTTATTGGGTTCCTTTTCTGGCTGCAGCCTTGAGATAACATGTGACAACCAACCCCCCAAAAAATTTGACGACCAACCCCAACCTGAATTTCTTGCTAGCATCAAGGCCAACAACCATCCGACAACTAATTAGCTTGCTAACAACAATCTAAACTATAGCTTACCCTTCACACTTTCTGAGGGTAACAAGTGTTTTGTTATAAACCCATTGTGTAAAAGCCTAGAAGAAAAATACTGAGAAGCAAAATATTTTGAATTTGACATGAAAAACACAAAACATCCTCTCACCTGAAATGCAGCTGTCTTCCTCCAAGGAAGACTATGTAGGTGACCTCTGATCCCAATTCTGGACCTTTTTTATATCAACATTTCAGAGCTAGCGCGCTCTGGTGGCGAGATATAACGAATGTGACATCCAACCCATGTGACAAATTACCCCGTTCTCCCCTACCTCTGACAGCTGCAGTGCAATCCCTCAGCTGCGGGTCGGGCCCTGCAGTGGCCAAGCCCAGAGCTGAAGGGTGCAGGGGTCGGGATGCCATATCTGACCCCCCAGCTGTGACAGGAGATCCCTCCTGTCGGGGAGGCGCCATGGCGAGCTGCAGCAGAGCCTGAGCAGCAGAGGATACCAGAGTCTCTCCCGGCCAAAAGGGGGCCACCAGAAGGAGCCGGTGGCCCTGCAAAAGGACCCTCTGGAGTGTCGGTAGGACCAGCGGCAATGGTGGATACGCATAAAGTGGCTTGTCCGGCCAATCGTGTGCCAGCGCGTCCTGCCCTAGAGGGCTGTACGCTTCTGCCCAGGAAAACCAGAGGGGGCAATGCGTCGACTCTTCCGAGGCAAAGAGGTCTACCTCTGCCCTGCCGAAGAGGCCCCACATCGACTCCACCACCTCGGGGTGAAGCCGCCATTCCCCCGGTGGAGGCTTCCGTCGGGAGAGGAAGTCCGCAGCCCGATTCTTGTCCCCCGGCAAATAGACTGCCCGCAGGCTGGCCAGACGGGGAGCAGCCCAAGTCAACAGGCTCTGGGATACCCGGAGAAGCCGTGCCGACCTGGTGGTTCACCTGGGAGACTGTGGCCATGTTGTCCGACCGGACCAGGACATGTCGGCCTGTCAAATGGAGCAAAAAACTGCCCAGTGCCAGCTGCACAGCCCGGAGCTCGAGCACATTGATGTGTTGTCCAATGTCTCGGCCAGACCACCGTCCCTGCGCAGTCCTGCCCTGCCACACTGCGCCCCACCCCGAGAGGCAGGCGTCCGTTGTTACCAACTCCCGGCGCACCGGAATTGTGCCCATGGGCACGCCTGCCGCCAGATACGCTCTCCCCCTCCATGGAGCCAGAGAGATGAGACACTGCCGGGTTACCTTGACCCCTCTCTGCCTGTGCCACCTGGCATCTAGGTGCAGGCTGTTCAGCCACATTTGGAGTGGGCGTAGGGACAGTAAGCCCAGAGGCACTACAGCTGAAGCAGCTGCCAGCTTGCCCACAAGCTGAAGGAACTGAATAAAAGGTAGCCTCCTGCCTGCCCTGAAGAGGGGAAGGAGGCGAAGGATGTCGTTCACGCGCCGAGGTGAAAGGTAGGCCTTCATGGCGACCGAGTCTAGGACCAACCCCAGGAAGGTAACCCGCTGGGAAGGGTCCAGACAACTCTTCAATCGGTTCACCGTCAAGCCCAGCCGGGCAACGTGCGACAGCAGGCGGGCCGTATCCTGGGCCACCTGGGGCCTGGACGGCGCACAGACCAGCCAGTCGTCCAGATACGGCAGGACCTTCAAGCCCTGCGCCTGCAGGGGTGCGAGGGCTGCCGCCACAACTCTGGTGAAGACCCTCGGGGAGAGGGAAAGCCCGAAGGAAAGTACCCTGAACTGGAAATGCCGGTTCTGATAGGCAAACCTCAGGAACTGCCTGTGGTGTGACGCAACGGGCACATGGAAATAGGCATCCTTTAGGTCTATAGTTGTGAACCACTCCCCTCTGGCAACCACCCTCAGGGTGTCTGCCGAGGTGAGCATGTGGAAGGGTAAAACTTTTAAAAACTTGTTGAGGCCCCTTAGGTCCAGAATGGGCCGGAATCCGCCGTCTTTCTTGGGTACCAGAAAGTACGCCGAGTAGAACCCCCCGGGTTGTAACCGAGAGTCCACTGGCTCGATTGCACCCTTGGCCAGGAGGGCGGATAGCTCCTGGGCCAGAGCTGAGGCCTTCGCCGGATCGCTGACAAGTGTCATCTTGACCCGGCCAAAAGCCTGGGGCCGGCGTCGGAACTGTAATTCGTACCCCCGGGTTAAGGTGGCAACCACCCAGGGGTCTATAGTACAGGCAGCCCAGTAACTGAGCTGCTGCTGGGAAAAACAGCCGACGACCGGCCCCGTAGTCCTAGCGCCTGGCCCCCCGGCCCCTGTCAGGTCTGGAGGGGTACCGGCGAGGCTCCGCGGCCCTAGGCCGCCTGGGCGGTGGGCGAGCGGGGGCGCGAAAGTTATCGGCGGGTAGCTGGGCGGGCCGCCGAGACCCACGGGGGTCCTCAGCTCTTGCTGGATAAGGCTGGGAACGGCCCCGGGGGGCAGCCGGGGGGGCTCTAGGCCTGCTAGGTGCGGACGCACTCCTGCGGAGACCCGACAGCTGCTGGTTGGTTTGCCTAGCTTGGGCAGCCCGCTCCAGCGTCTCCAGGGCAGCTGATCCAAACAGCTCCCCCGGCATCACTGGTATGGCTCTGAGGGCCTTCCTGCATGGCTCCGTCAGGGGCGACTGAGCCAACCAAACATGGCGGCGAGTCTGGACCAGGGTGGACATAACACGCCCCAATTCCCTAGACATGAGGGCAAAGGCCTGTAGGGACGCATCACTAAGGTCCTGCATAGCTGGCTCAACTGCAGCTTGTTGCAGTGAAGTCGAGAGCGCCAGCATTAGGTGGGAGAGGGAGTTGCCTATCCGACCCATACGCGCTGCTGCGTCGTAGGCTTTTGAAAGCAGGTCGTCTGTGACCCTGCACTGGGGCCGAGGACACCTGGCATCCGGCAGCAAAGCCTGATCGGGAGCCAAAATGAGGGAGGGAATGGTGGGCTCAACTGTTGGCATGCGACCCAGCCCATATTGCGCTGGATCCCGCATGGCAGCCAAGGCCCGAGCACTGGGAGTAGGACGGGTAGCCTTGGCATCCTTCCAGCACACGTGTAGCTCCTTTAAGTACTCCTCCGAAGGGGGGACAGAGAAAGAGGCTGTGGCAGGGCTGCACCTGAAAAAGGCGCTAGGCTGAGCCACTTCTGCCTGAGGAGCATCGAGCCCCAGGCGAGCCAGAGCCGCACGGATGACGGCCCCCATAGAGTTACCCTCTGTACTGCGCTCCGAGCTCTGAGCAGAGGAGCGGGAGGCCTCCTCAAACGTGTTCGAGGTTCCCTCCCCACTAAAGAGGTTCGCCGAAGCCGCCAGAGACAGGACATCATCCATGCCGGGCGTGCCCCCCACGGAAGGGTCAGGCTGGTCGCCAGCAACCGCCCCAGGTTGCATGGTCAGGAGGAGCTCCTGTATTCTCTCCATGTCGGACGACAAGCGATCCACCTTGGATGCTAGCTCGTTCTTAGCCCTTTTCTTGGGGGGGGGGGGGGGCACTGCTCTACCCCGACGCCAAGAACGGCTGGGCTGAGCCGAAGGAAGTGGTGTCATTGAGGGAAGGTCGACAGCCGCCGGACGTTCCGCCGCTGCCAGTCTAGCCACCCTGAGTGCCAAGGGCATGGAGCCGCAGTTCATACAGGCCCTCTCAGTAAGGCCCTCCCGCAAATGCTCAAAGCCGAGACAGGAGGGGCAGCGATCATGGCCATCGTCAGGCTCTAGGAGGGCCACACAGGCACCACACACATGAGCCATCAGCAGAATACTGGGAGAGGGAGCAAAAGCACTGCCTTCACCAGTAAGGTACTTACTCAAAAAACACAAGACAGTGTTACCGGGAGAGGACGCGAGAGCGCAGACTTCACCAGTAAGTGACTGAAAAAGAAATACACAACAGTGTTACCAGGAGCGGACGCGAGAGCGCAGCCTTCACTGGAAAGTGACTGAAAAGAGATACACGGCAGTGTTACCAGGAGCGGGCGCGAGAGCGCAGCTTTCAACAATAAGTGACTGAGCTCAAATATACAGCAGTGTTACCGGGAGAGGACGCGAGAGCGCAGCCTTCACCGATAAGTAACTGAAAATAAATACACAGCAGTGTTACTAGGAGAGGACGCGAGAGCGCAGCCTTCACCAGTAAGTGACTGAGCTCAAATATACAGCGGTGTTACCAGGAGCGGACGCGAGAGCGCAGCCTTCACCAGTAAGTGACTGAGCTCAAATATACAGCGGTGTTACCAGGAGCGGACGCGAGAGCGCAGCCTTCACCAGTAAGTGACCGAAAAACAAATACACAGCAGTGTTACCAGGAGCGGACGCGAGAGCGCAGCCTTCACTGATAAGCAACTGAAAATATATACTTTTTTTTTTTTTTTCAAAACGAAAAGTTTACCAGCAAAAAAAAAAAATGTGGCAAGAAACAGCCGAGCTGTCTCTATCAAAGGGAAGCTATATCTTAGCGGCTACACCCAGTGGGGGAAAGCCAATTAAGCTGACCCACCATCAAAGTAGCGGCGATAGCTCCTTCAGCGCTACACAGCTAAACAGCCCCTGGAGGACGGACTCACCGTTACTCCGACCTCTTTGGTCGCGAGGCTGCACCGTTAGCAGTTAGTTAGCACAATCCTTCCAAAAAATACGAACGGGTTGTCCGCACGCGGTACTCTCACTGCGTCGCGAGAAGATGAAAGGAACAGAACCTCTGTCGACACCGGGCTATATAGCCCTTCCGGTGTCACGAGGGTCACAGGTGACTTTTTTGGTATAGGTACTCGAAACTGCGCATGCGCTAGATGTATATCTAGTGCTTAATGCACCGCCTCTGGCGGTCAGTAAGGATGAAATAGAACAGAGTGTTTCAGACAGAGGCTGAAAAGAGGAGATTCAGCAATGGCACTGTGAGAAATTCAAAGGGTGTTTACACTACACCATGAATACAGTTGCAGGTAGAACCCCAAATTGTAATTTTGAACCTGAAAAGGAGCAGAAAATGTCACCTTTAATACACTGTTTTTTTTTCGTGTTCACTGCTCTCCTGTTCTCACATCGAAGCCAAGGTTTCCACCCAAACATTCTCTCATCTCATTTAATCTGTTCACTTATGTTTACTTTCTGACTGACCTTCATTCAGTCGGTTGGGTCTCAGTCATGTAGCTGAACGGGGGCCCTCCTTCCTTCTGAAACAAAGACTGTTTTCTTTTCCTATTAGAACTAGATGAGTCACCGTCAGAGGGTGCACATGGCTTGTGTGTGTGTGGTGTGTGTGTGTGTGTTGTGTGTGTTGTTGGGGTGTTGTGTGTGTGTGTGTGTGTGTGTGTGTGTGTGTGTGTGTTGTGTGTGTGTGTGTGTGTGTGTGTGTGTGTGTGTGTGTGTGTGTGTGTGTGTGTGTGTGTGTGTGTGTGTGTGTGTGAGTGAGTGTGTGTGTGTTTGTGCGTGTGTGTGTGTGTGTGGACGCTTGTTGTTTGCGTCTGTCCTTTTCAGGGGAAGGGAACGAGAGGGAGAAAAGAGGAAGGGACAGTGGGGGCCTAATTGGTTCTACCTTGTAGTTTAATTATAATTTGGCCTAATGGAACTGACAGCCAACAAGTTCAAAACACAAACTGTGACTGACTACCCCCCGTCCCCCTCCTTCCAACCCACTACTACTTTGGCTTGCACCGCGCTGTTTTTCTTTTCCAATCCAAGTTATCCTGAATATAACAATGGGAGTGTAGCCCACATCCTCAATACAGGCATCTTTTATTTGCAAAACACATTTACATTATTGTTGTGGAAGCATGCATGCCTTGACAGGACAGTGCACAAGACAACAATGCCCCCTTTGATAATACAGGCTGCTATGGCCCCTTCCGTTTATTTTAGGGACACGCTGTCCCTAATAATGGGTTGCCCATAAGGGGGTCTATAGGGGGGGTCGGTGCTGGTGCTTGTGAACGGGACAGAGAGTCACGCTAGGGAGATACTGTACATTTTTAAACCCACCCCAAAGATCAACCTGCTTGCTCTGTATTATTTGCATCAACTACATTTCAGTGCTGTAACATCCCCATTGATGCCTCTAAACCTTGATGTCTGCGATGTTGCTAAATAAACCGATTTCCAGACGGACACTGCAATGACCACACAGGACCAATGAAGTAGGCCATAACAATGTTTATTGGTATTTAAAAAAGCAATCCGCTACATCTTTAAAAATCCAAATGGATCAGGCCAACATGTGTGACCTTTGCATTCCTAATCATAGAAGTTCTGACACATGGGTGTTCATCGGGCTGTGCCAGGCTGACGGCCACTCTTTAGAGTTCTGGTCTTGTTCTGTAAGGGATCAGTAGCTTCACAGTGCTCTGTGGGTCTTCTAACATCATCTGACTGAAGCCCACCTCCCCAGGGTCCTAATACACACATCCGGCATTGGAACTCTGGAGCAACATAGGAGCTAAGAGAGAGTACTCTGAGCTCTCATTTATACCCCTGCAAATACTTTGATATGCTGTATGAACTTACTTATTTCAAGCAAACCAGTGGCTTTAAAAAGCATGGCAAATTTTCAGAATTGGAACTCTCTCTAACAGGTCCTGTATTCAACAAAAAAAATCACATTTTGCGTGTACCCCTAAGGGCTACAAGATAGCACACACCCAATTTCAGAGAGCAGTTGCATTGAGACTCCAATGACTTATCTAAAGCCAGAGTTGTTGGAGAGCGGGATGCAGCCACAGAGGCATTTTTCCCCCGCTTTCTAGTGTAGATCAGCATTAAACCCATTTCTCTTCAGCTATGCTCGGGCAACACGCAGTATATGGATGTGTGTTTCTTTCAAGCATACTGAAACCTTAAAAAGTAACTTGCTTTTATGTCACATCGTTTCCCTTACACTTTCATGTCCCCAAACAAGGTTTGATAATGTGTCAGGTCCTGAGACAGTCCTGCTCATACATACATACATACATACAACCCTCCTCTTTTTTGACCTGCCATCAGTGGGGAACTTGGCTAACTTGGCTTTGTGCAGTCTGTGCTTATGAATAATATATTTAGCAGATCCATGGACAAATAGCTGCGTCATATTGGATATCATATATTCCAAGGCTGTAGAAGACAGGACAGAACTGTGTGAAAATATTTGCACAGAAGCAACAACGAGAAGGTGGGTATTACAAATCCTACGTGTTGTTTTACAGAGAGATCACCCCACAGCACATGCAGAGGAAACTGTTGCTTACAATGTCAGAACAGGCAGCAGAATATACAGTAACATTTGAAATAACAGCCAACAAAAAGAAACCAAAAGACAATGTATAGGTGTTCTGTGAAGAGTTCAGTAAGAGCAGGAGCAGATTGCAGATGTGTCTCTGTGACAACAAGGTAGTGCTTGAGGAAGGCTGTTCCCTGTCTAGAGGTTCCTCTCCAGAAGGACAGCTTTTAAGTCTGCGGGACAGTTGACGGTGTAGACGGAGTGGGAGGTGCTTTGTCTTTCCACCAGGGTGGCAATGGCCTGGCCAAGGTCCAGGTGGTTGAGGTAACCAGGGGCCATGCGCTCTGGAGGGGCCACACCTGCGTTGATCTTCACCTGCCAGGGGCCAATCAATAAAGGAAGAGAGGGGATGAAGAAGGGAGCGGGGGTTAAGAATACTCAAGTTGTATTTCAGTTCAACGTGTTAGTGATAATGTGTTCAATTATCTAGAAAAATGTCAAGGCCTGGCTACTAAACTGGACAAACTAAATTAAGGGTGGAGTTAGCGATTGATTCTGGAGCAAGCCGGTTGCCAAAATCAGTGTATATCTCCTCACAAACAGCTACCTATGTGTGCCCACTGCAGTGTTAATACTCAGCATAGGACCTGTAAACGTGCATGATGCTAGCTATGGTGGGCCCTCTTTGTTTGCATACCCTTTGTTTGCATACCAGTTTACAGAGCCTAGTATGTGTATACCACCAGATTTATTTATTTAGCACACACACATGCACACACACACACAGTATGGACAGGTAGCGGATCGTGAGGAAATATTCACGAATTTTGACAAAAGTTGATTTAGAAGGCGTAACACTGAGGTCATTTCTAGGTCTCACCTGGTTGAGTTTGCAGGGCACCTCGGGGTACTCCTCTCGTAGGACCTGGCAGAAGGCCAGGGTGCTGGCAGCTCCTACTGTCAGGAAGCCCGTACCAGGCATGAGCAACTTCTCTCCTGCTCCTCCTGTAGCACAGAGCACCACAGGGCATACAACCAAATAAACACAGGCTAGCAGTCTTTAAAAAAATCCAATTTAAATTGTATTTCTACAGGCTGTAGACCACAACACACAAATTAGTGTACTCCTCTTTCACTTGTGTGCATTTTTCATGCTTTTATTGACAGTTTGAAGCAACAGAGATGAAATGGGGAAGAGAGGGGAATGACATGCAGAGAAAGACCACGAGCCGGATACTAACCTGCGTCTACTGCGACGAGGCCTGAGCCTTAAGGGGGGACGCTCTAACTACTACACCACATGCCCCCCGACTTTTGAATTATTAATTGTAATTTACAAATAATATTAAAGCTGCGATAATCAGCATCTTTATTAAAAAAACATTTCTGAAACTGATGGATAAAGTGATTTTGTGAAATTTAAAAGAAGTCCCTTGTAATGTTCAACCCACAGAGGACCATCAACCCTACCCTACAGTTCAGTTCCCCTCAGCTCTACTCAGTTGTTTAGCATCTTTCATTTCATTGTTTTGGTTGTGCAGTATGTGTAAATAAGTGTTTCAAAACACGTGTGATGTAATGTAATGTGGTAGTTATAGTATAGGAGTTTTTTTGATGACCCCAAGTGCCCAAAAGGGAAAAAAATACAGCTTTAACAAATAAAGTTCCCTGCTCTCTATGAGAACAATACCTGACCTATACGGGCTATGAAATATTAACTTAAAACAAACGGTTCCCCTCAAAGTTTCTCAAATGGAGGCTGGACTGTTAGTAGAAATGAATGTCTGAAGGGTTCACCTGTTATGAAGGTGTAGGTGCAGTTGGAGTTGTCCCTCACCAAGGGAAAGAAAGCCTTCCATGACACAAAGGTGCTGAACAGTAACGTCTCAATGACCTGCAGAGATGACGGGAGGAGAGAGGAAAGATGAAATAACCAGACAACAACCGAGTAGAACCTCCTTTGGACACAGAGGAAAAGCCTCCGTGACAACATTGACACATGATGTAAGAAGGAAAACTGATGCTGAAAACCAGGACATGCTTACCACAACTACTACTGACAGTGCAAATAAATGGGTGCTGAGCTGCACCAAAACGCTCAATGGAAACGAGGCTAAATGTGGCCTTTAATGCAAACCGCCAAAGTCTGGTTAATGTGTGTGTGCTCACCCAGCTGAGGTCTTTGAGAGACTGTGTGTGTGGGGGTCCTCCCTGCCACCAGCTGAAGCCCAGAGAGGAGACAATGTCCGTCACCTTGCCCACTGCCTTCAGCAGAGCCTGCTTGGCCTGCTCCGCTCCCTCCTCTGACCCTGCAACACACACAACACTTCAGGAAAGGAAAGGCCTCCAACTGAGAATGTCCCTCACGTAGCATTTCACACAGATATTTGTGCTTATGTTTAGATTAATATGGAGGCGGCTGGAGCACTTGCACTGAGCGTCAAATATTGCTGCTGTTAGTATAAATACAAACAAGCGCTCTCTAGACACAGAATACTCCACTTTTAAAGCTGAAGTGCATAACTTCTGTCGCCCCCATAAGGAATTCTGAGGGAATTATAACAACACGGTTGGTGCATCTACTGTACATGAGGTGAACCTTCGGTGATCATGCACGGATTTTTTACCTTCTAGTGTAAGTCCAGGTTTTTTCTTAGAAGAAGAACATTTTGTTGGCGCTTCTTGAACTCCTGCGCTAGTTTTGGGGGCGATACCAGTTAGTAAACGCTGGCATACTGAGAAATACGGAGAGTTTTGTGGAGTTGATAGGCTTAATGAACTTTGTGTTGGCGATGGCTTGAATGTAACCGACATTAATCTATATGAAAAAAGTTACGCACTATAGCTTAAGGTTTAATAATGTGACGATGTCCATTTCTCCATTCGAGGGGCTTGAGAAGACACTGGAGCTTCAAACAGATGAAAAATTCCCAAGGAAGGAATGTTTTATTACACACATCTCATCGTCGGCTGTACAGAAGAGAAAACAATCCCCCCTCTCCATCCACAGCAGAGAGCCAAGATGTGTAGGGTTCAGTGGATGAGTATGGATGACAAACAGCTTTACCTAAATGAATATATGAGGACGTGTAACCAGAACCTACCCACATTCCCCACTATAGTGGTGAGGTTATCCTTTGTGTTGGGAGAAACAAATGACTGGAGTCTGTCTAGCCGGCTGCTTTCCCTGGAGATAACCGCAACTCTGAAACCTGCACGCACGCACGCACGAACACACACACACACACACACCACACAACACACAACACACACACACACACACAACACACACACACACACACCACACACACACACACACACAACACCACACACACACACACACACACAACACACACACACACACACAACACACCACACACACACACAACACTACACACACACACACAACACACCAGATACTACATTATAATCCACAAAGCAGTCAGACAAAACAAGCACTTTTGACACAGATACAGTAGGATTAATTCCTCTCACATGACAATATGAAAATGAACATTCACTCACAGGCCTACATTGTACTATAATCTGTTTATCAAGGTCATCAGAGGGATCAATGTGACAGAGCAGCAGATGGTCACTTTCTGATCATTTCAAACAGCAAAGCTATGGACATGCAATGTAAATCCAAAACTAACTGTATAGTCTCGCCACAGCCTCCTGTAAGTCTACACACCGCAGGGTTCATTCAGCACAATGAGGAACCCAAATATATTTCAGCCTGACACAGCAGCCTCTAACGGGGATGAATCAGAACTACACTCAACCACCTCCAACCATCATTTATAATTACATAATATATATTTTTTAATATGATCTGATATAGTGAATACATTTGGATGGAATTCGAATACATGTGTGTCATACTCTGTAGATAAAACCACCAGCAGACAAAATCTCAAATATGATAAAAAACCGAAGGTAAAATCACAGCACACAATTAAAAGCACAGATGAGAACATGCTTTAAAGGTGAACTGTATAATAAAAAGCTGAAACTTTTGACTTCCATTGTTATGACAGTTCTCATTTAAATGTAATTGTTTTAATTAGATAAACATGTTGTCGACAACAGCATCATACTCATATTGAAATACATGACACCTAATCCTGAAGTGGCACCATTATGTAAAATAGCACATTTGAGAAGAAGCCTTTACTACAGAATTGTATCCATGTCTTGTGATTCAGCATGAAAATAAGGATTATTATTATCATTTATCTCTGGAAACTTCACGATCTGGACTGGAGATTAAATCCAATTTACTGGATTCTGGAACAATATTTGCCGCCTCAAAATATACTTTAGTCCAGGCCTATCACACTGTGATAATGGTTGATTTCATGCCTCCAAAACATTTGGAAGAGAAAATGGGATTTAGACCAAATAGTTTACCTGAATATTTGAGCCATCGCCCAAAAGTACAAATATACGTACGCAGACATGGCATCAACATCAGATTAATAACAACTCGTTCAACAATTCTAATTCAGAACATGAAGTAATAAATATACATTTAAGCCTATGTTTACCATGATGGAACTCTCCTGTGTAAAATCTACGAGATACCTGTGCGTAAAACTGTTTAGACAGGATCCAAATGAATTTGGCTGTCAAATAGCAGGGTAGCCTATATAGAACATTTCTACTATATGCCCTCACTTTAGAACGGTGTATTCTCTGTGTGTGCATGTGGCCCCTGGGCAGCTTACCTTTGTCCAGCAGAGCTTTAACTACCCCAGAGCCCACAGTCCCTGCGCCGCCTAGACACAACACAACCCGGTCCGCGTTGTTAGACATGCTGGAGGCTGGAGGATGACGCCCTGAGTCCGCTGGAAGTGAAGAAGCTGACTTGTGCACATCATCTTGTCCAGCACAGGATGCTTTAAACTAAACTCACGGGCCACAGGGCCGCCCATCTACCACTGGCACGCCCACAGGTCAGACCTCAGCCCGGTGTGTGTGTGTGTGTGTGTGTGTGTGTGTGTGTGTGTGTGTGTGTGTGTGTGTGTGTGTGTGTGTGTGTGTGTGTGTGTGTGCGTGCGTGCTGTGCGTGTGCGTGTGTGTGTGTGTGTTTCCTCGCTTATTAAAACTGAACGTAAAGACAAGGCATTCGGTTCATTGAAGAGGCTGTGGAAGTTCTTGGGGCTTAAAAGATAAAATGGTGCCATCTAGTGTGGGGATAGGCAGGCTACGCTTTCGATACTCAAGTTGCAAAGTGCAAAGAATGCTGCAGTAGGCCTAGGACCTAATATAGCCTAACAGACATGTCGTTTAAAAACAGTGTAAGCCTATTGAAAATATAATATAAATCATATAGCCTAGGATAGTTACAGTGTAGCCTATGTTTCCCCCTTTCTAGTTTCCAAATGTGGGCTAGTTCAGCGTTTTTGAGTTGTAGTTTTATGTAGGCTGTTCTGGTTAATTAATCCACCCATATAGATCCGCCCTACCCGGCCCGCCCCGGTAGCCCTAACAGGCGCACCCCCTTGAAGCGGGGAACTCCGTGACACGTGACAATGTTTACTTTATTGTGGAGAATCGAGCAGCTATCAGCCCAGAGCCTCTGGACCAGCCGGGCGGTGACGACTGACTGAGGCCAGAAATGTTTGACGTGATTTATTGATACACTTCCAAATAAGCGCCAGGCACAGGTAAGCGGCTGTGTATGTGGTTTGTCAGACACGGCCTACGCCTATGCTGCTTATCAAACTTGGAAGCGGTTGCTGCGACGTAATGTTAGCTTAGCTGCGATACCTGTAATTTTAATGTATTGAGATGTCATTCATAATTTTAGAAATTGGATGTTGCCTTGCGTGACGGTAGAATATCATATCTTATAAAATCCCAACCCCAAGATTTTCTGGATCAACAAGACTCGCTCTTTGACTCGGCATACCTCCAGAACAAAATTAAGCGCTTATAATATGAATTTTTAACTTTTCCGTAGACAATTCATGGGACAATTGCTGTTACTTCCTGGGTGTTTTCCCCACAGACAGAAGGAACACAGCGGCTGGCGGTGGAGAGCAGCCTGAACCATATGGCCTGAACCGTTTCGAAAAGTTGACCCTTCGTAGCCTATGTCGGTGGGTGTTATGTTAACCGAAATAAAGAACAACTTCGACATTGTTTTTAAACGTTCAGTATTCATTAACACAAATATTTAAGTAGACTGAGCAAGAGTTTTAAATAGGCAAATATGTATGAGAAATGTGTTGTGTGTCTTTGCTTTGCCATTGGTAAGACTAATGCGAAACAGTAACAAGTGACCTAGCCAAAACAAGCTAATGCTAACCCCAAACTCAGTCCATGTTTTACCATGTCCATTACCTGTTCCCTGGCTCATGTTTTCGTATGCGTCAGCTAACTCAACATTATCACGTCGTTGGTCACCGCGTTAAGTTGACAAATTACGAAAACATGTAGGTTTTAACATTTCTTTCTTCCATTTTAGGCCAAGGCGTTAAGTTTCACTTTCAGTTATCTAAGCGTGTTTACGTCCGAAACGATATCTAGTGAACGTGGTTGGTAGCCTAATATTGAATGCGGATATTATAATATTTATCTAGGCCAGTGTCCACTCTTCCCTCTGTTTATGATGTAGGCTATCAACGACAGAAAGTTGCAATTCACTAAAAGTATCGCTGTGAAAAACTCGCATGCAACATTCTCACCAGTGTTTTGCCACGTGTATTTGTTATTGAAGCTCTGTTTGTGTTGAAGTGGATACAATCACCTGCCAACAGAGAGACTGCTTTCCTTGCTGATGTAAAGCCAACATCTGTTCCACCATGACAGTCCCGGCTCTCAGTGCCTCTGATGTGCCATGTTAACCAGCTTAGAACAGAAAGTCAAGTCGTGCATAAAGGAGCAAGGAGTCGGACATTGGTCAAATTGTATTTACAACGTATAGTTATTACAGTCTTCCTGTGCGCCATGGCCTGAATGAGCTCCAGTGGAGAAACCAAAGCAGCATATACTTTCTCTGTCTGAGCTGCACTATACACTGGTGGATTCAGGGCTTTGCTCCTATAAATGGGTTAAGATAAGTGGAGTCTGGGATTCTGGAAAAAGCTTGCTGTCAAAGTCAGTGAATATCTTCTATCTTCTCATGATCCAGTACCTGTCCTGTCTGTATGCGCACTGAACAAAAATCCAGTGTTAATACACAGCCTAGGCTCTGCAAACAAGCATGTTGATAGCTACCACTTTGTTTACATACCAGTTTACAGAGCCTACGCTGTGTATTCACACCAGATTTCTTTTTTCAAGCGCAGACACATTAAGGACAGGAGAGGTAGTGGAGTGTGAGGAGATATTCACTGATTTTGACAACAAGCATTCTCCAAAATCACAGTCCACCTTTTACCCATTGAACTGATTTGTTCCCCACTGTTGTGTAAAGATACCACCACCACAGGAGGAAGATAGAGGATGAACGTTCATTTAAAACTAAATGAAGTTATAGTGAAATTCTCCTGCAATGCTCTCTCTCATTCTGATGTCTCACGTCCAGTACTTTATGTCCCTGTGCTCCAGCCCCTTTCAGTTCATTTATATCTAAACACAAGTCCACCACTCAATGTCCTGCTATTCATTCAAGTAAATACAGAATATCATCTTCTTCAGGAGGAAAAACTGTGAAAGAAAGACACTTAATAATGGATTAGATCAGTGTTTTATATTTCTGTACAAACAGAATCTTGTTGCCATGTGTTAAATGGATATGTCGTATTCGGGTAACGGCTTTTATCCAATAATGGATATCGGTGTATGCTGTTTACATGAACACGTCAATAATCTGGTCAATCCATTAATCAGATAATGATTTATTAGTGTGCATGTGAACGTGCTCATTGTAACAACGTTCATCTGACTTCCTATGTGTACTCTCTCAGCTGAAGGAAAGGGAGGATGAGCCTCTCCAGGCAGAGAGCCCCAGATGTGGTGAGCCTGTACGATGTCAGTCTGGAGCAGCAGATAGTGAGCCAGGGCTCCAGCCTGGTGTGTAGAGATGAGGAGCTGTGGAAGCATGTAGAGGGGCTGCTGAGGGACGGCTGTGCTCAGGACGTCCACTCCCTGGGTCTGGATCCACTCAGGCTGATGGAGGAGTCACTCCAAGGAGCAGCAGGAGCAGCAGCAGCCAGTGATGGCCGACTCAAACCCTCCGGAGGTCTGCAGGCCCTGGCTAAAGCTTTTGAAGTTCTGGAGCAAGCGGCCCTGAACCTCTACCTCCGTCCCTGGAGGGAGGAGTACAAAGTCGTCAAGGTGGGGCTGAAAATGCTGCAGTGATAACAATGAAGTATTGTTTTTCTGATTTCAGATATTAAAAGGTGGAGTCAGCGATTCTGGAGAACGCTTGTTTTCAAAATCACTTTGTCAAATGGGTGTATATCCTTGTGATGCATTACCTGTGCGAACTGTGCGTGCGCTGAAAAAAAGGAAATCTGCTGTTGATACACAGCCTTAACTCTGTAAACTGTTATGTTAACAAAGGGGCGCACCATAGTTAGTAAAATGCCAGTTTACAGAGCCTAGGATGTGCATTAACACCAGATTTGTTTTTTGGCAAAGACACAGGGATCAGACAGGTAGCTGATTGTGAGGAGATATTCTCTGGTAATATAGGTCCCTGATGTGTCTAAAGACCCCCAAAGAAGCAACCTTCTCTATTTCCTCCCATCTTTCTGAAAACCTGTGTTCAGACTAGGCATTTTAGAAGGCGGGGCTTAGAGACAGGCTCTAAAACATAGCGTTTCAGACACAGGCTGAAAGTCGGCGATTCAGCCATGGCACTGAGAAAAATAAAGTTTTTTTTGGACACTATTTTCATGAAAACAGTTTCTAGTAAAAATCAAAATTCCAACTTTGAACCTGAGAATCAACACATAATGATTTGATTTTCTCTTTTTCTCCTGCCTTTTGTGTCCACAGATGTACACCGGTATGTTCACCCACTATATCAAACCAGTGCTGTCCATGCCACAGATTGAGCAAGTGTTCAGCCTGCTGGGGTACGAGCCCGGCGCATCCCGTCATGAGCAGCTCCTGCTCCAGTCTCCCAGAGCAGCTAGGGCCTGTGTGGACCAGCTGCTGCGCCTGGCCTGTGCCTTCTACCTGGCCCGCTGTGAGTGCTGCCTCCTGCTGGATGCTCTGGGGAGGCACGCTGGGGACGGCCAGTGGGAGCTGAGTGTTGTGAGAGAGAGGCAGAGAGGAAGCATCATGCAGGTATTTCTGCCCTGCTGTTTAGCAAGGGGAATCACTCAATTAGGATGGGGGGGGCAGTATTTCTGAAATAAGTTAAGTTACTTTTTTAGTCGGCATTTGAAATGTGTCTTTCCTGATATCCCCTCTCAAGTTACCACACTGGGTCCTAGTGAAGGGTCAGCCATAGTACAGCGCCCCTGTCAGCTCAAGCCAATCAGCTGAGTGGATCAGCTGTTTGACACGGAGATGAAATGAATAAAAACAATGAATTAGTTGTGATTTTCATTAGTACAATAGCTCACGTCCGGTTGAAATGGCCTGTAGCGGCTTCCCAGTTAGCCACTATGCTGCATGTCGGCTGGTGTTCCTGACGCATGCCGTAGCCTCTAGATTACAGTTCAAATTTAGGAATGTCCACTCGTTCCTCTAGAGTTTATAATGCTTACTTTATTCACCAACACAACTGAAGGTTAGACTTGAACATACAACTTAATTTACTGTTAACCTGTAAGCTCCACAACACGGTCGAAAACTGTTTGCCTCCCGGCATGCAAGCACACCTGGCTTCCCTGCTACGCCTGATTAGTAGGCTAGCATCAGGTTTACAGTGTAGCCACCAGGCGGTCAAGTTGGGAATAACCAGACAATGAAAGTAAATGGCTCGCTCTTACAATGGCCGATGGTCCATTGTTCTGTGCTCTCATCAACAGGTCTCCCTGGAAAACACTAAGAAAAGCCTGGAAGTCCAGCAGCCCCAGGCGTCTGATGGAGAGTCAGATGTGGATCTGTACATGGAGGATGTGCAGGTTAACGGGAGGCAGAGGGCTGCTGTTCCCCATGATGACGAGAGTCCCCGCTCCTTGACCTGGTTGGCTCAAAGCGCTCCAGCTGTCTTTACACACAGCAACGGAAT